>VXBT01001127.1:2563796-2613018 GCA_013400235.1 Oriolus oriolus | reverse complement strand
GCGAACCCGCGGGGCAGGCAGGGAGCGGGGTACCGGGGAAAACACAGCTCGTGGCTGGCAGTGCACCCAAAAATGACGGGGAAAGAGGGACTGGGTTGTAGGAGCTCCGACCCGCTGCGGCGGCGTGTGCTGTGCGCCCCGGGGGAAGGGGCGAGGGACGGCCGGCCGCCGCTGCCCGGCGCTGGCAGTCGGAGCGCAGCGCGGCGACGGGGCACGGTGGACCCCGGAGTTTCCACTGCGGTTTCTGCACGGGCGAGCAGGTCTCTGCCGGTACCGTATCGTACAGAGAGCAGCCGCTCTCCGTGCTGGAAGTACAGGGCGTTTAAATGACACCTGAGTCACTAGTTCGTGATCCTCGGGCATGTCAGATATTATTTCCGTGTTATTTTTCATCTGCTGGACCGATATCTGTACTTACTTTGGCGTTTCACACCGCAAATGTAATAAACAACATTAGTAGGTTTCAGAATATTCCCACTGATGACGGTAGATTGATGTATGAGGCTATTTGCTGGATGTGTCCAAGTACAATATAGTGCCTGCCAATTTTGTCTTTAAATTGCTATATTGATTTCATTCTTGTGTGTGTGTTTTTTTTTTTAACAAGGTTAGTGTAGTTGACAATTTGCAAAGGAAAGAGAAAATCTTCTCATTTATTTTAGTAACAGAATGGCAATTGTAGCTGAAATGATGAATGAAAAAATCATTCATAAAAAGAGTAAATAGAAAGATGTGTATCCTAAGACCTCTTGAAGTCAATATTGTCGATATCTAACAGATGTCTTCCTGCCAAGCTTTTACATACACTGGCAACACTTGAACTTTTTAAGGGTAATACAGTGTGTGATATTCTTCTCAGAACTATGCACTTTAGAGTTAAGCAGTCTGATTAGAGGGAGTTTAGAATGAATTAAACAAGACATCACATTGTAATGCCTTTGCTTTTTTATAGGCACTGAATGAAATTCAGGTCTTGCTTCTGCTCCTTTTCCTCTTCAGTGGTTGAAGGATGATACTGTGGGGGGAACCCTTGTGTTTGGTCAGTGAAAGGGTCCCTGTGCTGCTCTAGGGCTGCATGTATCAGGGCTGACCAGGATAACATTTCTTTGCTACCGATAGCTCAAACTGCAGGTGGTGTTGAGCTGAAGAGGGAATTTAATTCACCACTCAGAATCTTAGGCATAATTGTCAAGTAGGTAAATTAAATAGAGGAGAGCTAATACTTCATTTTAATTTCTTCAGACATATGATAACCTTTGCCAGTAGGCAACTTCTGCTGGTCCACCACTCTGATGCTTACTATAGCTGTCACATGCTAGCTGGCATGAAACAGTTCTGAATGAATTAAAATACTGTGTTTCTGCACGTGCTGGCATGTATTAGAGTATGCAAACTTTACAAATATTGAGTAGATGTTGGTCCTGTTAAGATCAACGGCAAAATCCCAATTAACCCCTCCAAAGGGTGGGTTTCACTGTAGGTCTTCATTATCATTTGTAGTGAGTGCCAGCCAAATTTAGTTAGAAATTCAAGTGGCAACGTTTAAATTTCACTGATGATGGCACTTCAAACAACTCTACTGCTTTAGAATCTTGGATAAGAGCCACATAGGTCTTAATACTTGTTTTAAAAAAAACTATATAGAATAAACTGTATTGTGCTTTCAAGAGGAGTAGACAGTTCAGATTTGTCTTACACTCCAGTTTTCATGTTTCATCAGACTCAATCACTCAATCATAAAAAAGTTGGATTGCAGCTTGCATACGCACCAGATTCTAACTGAGATATTCAGGGAGAACAGAGGGGAATGTTTTCTGACTACATTGTTTGTGGCAAAGAAGTAAGCTGCTAAATATTTGACTTGCTGTAAAAATGTAAGCAAACAGCTGAGCCATGTTATAGTTTAGTTCTCTGCAGTTCATAAGCTTTGTTGGGAGATGAATGAACAGAAGCATCTTTTCTAAAAACCTTATTGAGATATTAATGAATAATATGTTCACAAAGATTAGGTTAAAAAACTGACAGGATCTAGTTTAGCAAACTTTTTGTTTGCGTTTCTACAGCTGAATGGTTTTGAAAAGCATCTAAAGAAGTTAAGAATTTTCATTATAGATGAAAACAATGTTCTGCAGAGGATTTGCTGAATTATTTTTATTTTAGCTCTCTTCTAGATTGAGATAAAATGGAACAATGTTTAAAACCTAGCCAGTTAATTTTAAATCTGTGTCTATAGACCTATAAGAAGCTACATGCAAGTCCCGTTACGTAATAATATTGGCATGACCAGCATAGCTGCCAGTAATTCCTACTAGTTTTGCACAAGCAAAAATGGAGGATGAGAGAGCATATCATGATTCAAAGTTCCTGAAAAATCAGTAGATTAAAAAAAAATACTCTTCTATGGTTATTTTAAAAATAATACAAGCAAATAGAAGTTTTGGGAAAATAAGCAACTAAATAATTGAACTGTACTTGACTGAAAGTTATGCTAGCAAATTCCATGAAATTCAGTTTTGAAAGTGATAGTTGGTTCTGCATATTAGTAAGCTGGTAAACTCAGTTTTGTTTTATTTCTGGTAATAAATGTTCGGGTCCTGACTGTTGCCATTGCCGTCAATATTGAAACTCGTATTAATGCCAGCACAGATCCTACCTTGGCCTTTCAGGAGCGATCCTGTTATGTGCTGAGCACTTTCAACCATTGTTTGTGTTAGAGTGGCATCCAGTCAGGTCCCTACCTAGAACTACATACACAGATTTAAATTCACTCCCTTGAAAAATTTTCAGTGTAAATAGTCATGAAGGTCTGAGACATCTAGCTGAAGGCCAGATCATGATCTCAGTCTGAAACATGAATACTCTGTACTTAACAATGGTAGACTGATCACCTTTTAACAGGATTCAATGTTAATTTATTGTTTGATAAACGTACCCAGAAATGAATGACCGATACCTTAAGGTTGTATGTTATTTTCCTCTGAGCTCATTTTCTTCAGTATTGATTTCCATATTTACTAGCATTGGCCTTCCATAGAACAGCACATAATTACACATTTTTTTATAGTGGTTTTTGCTCTTCTACCCACTTTCCATTTGACATTGCTTTTAGTCACTTCAATGGAGTGAATTACTAAATAACTTAAATGAAGAGACACACTGAATTGCTCACAGGAAGAACTACCTAATGCAAGATAACAATGGTAGAGATAATTGGCTACTAATAATCTCAGTTAAGAAGGAGCACTGCTGACAGTGTTGGGCTTGATAGTCACCTGGAAATTACAGCCGGAAAAATCCATGTTTCCTGCTAAGTGTAGTTACAGCCATGTGTTAGCTGGACACCTTTTTAATCAAAGTGGTATCCATAGATACCACAGGAATCCTTCAGACCATCTTCTGAACAAACCAAGGCTATGGTCTTGCCTTACCAGAGAGCCTGTGGGCTGTTCAGCTGGCTCCATGCTTTTGAGGTGACTCTTGGTTAAGGAGAGTGGGAAGGGCTTGGGGGTGGTAGTTGCACTCTGGCAGCGAGCTCCTTTTGACTGTGGTGCTTTGTATGGATGTATGCAAAGATTTACCACTAAACCAAGGAAATACAAGAAATTTGGGTGTTCAGCCATAAGAAGCAAGTGGAGTCATTGGTCATAGTTGATAGGGAATAGCACTGAGAACAAGAGTAGATATAAAGCCCATCAGAGGTGTGCTGCCATGTGTTTTTCCATGGTTCCCAAAATACCTTCTGAATTAGGAGCATATAGTAGATGGGAGAACTAGAACTGATTTTAGCAAGTTACATACTGAAGTGTAGTCCTGAAAGGTGGCTTTCTACAAGAATCAGATTAACCTGTGCACCAGAGACCGAGAGAGCCTGTGGGGAGGAAGACTCCTGGGTCCAGGAGCTGGACTGATGGTGCAGTACTCATTTTCTTACCTGTACATGTTGTACACAAAACCAACTGAAAAATGCAGTTCGTGTAAGCGCATCTTATCTACTGCACCTCAACATGATGGCCATACTCCTTTTTCCACAGTAACCATGTGGGGTTCAGGAAAGGCAACATGCAGTGGCATCTGGACCCTGGCTCTTTATGATATAGAAGACTTGACATGGATTTGGCAGAAATGGCTGTTCTCACCACACTCTTAGGAGTGATTTTTTTGAAATAAGCATGCATTTCTGTTTAATATGTCACATTTCAGTATTGCGGTTTTATGTGATACTGTTTAGCAAATTATTTCTTGCTTGGTCATATCCAGCAGTGTATATAAGAACCAAATCACTTTGCCTGTGGTTTTTGATGAATAATGTTAACTATTACCAAGAGATAGATGACTAATACATTTGATAAATTCTGCAGTATTTTTAAATCTATGGTTTCACTGTATTTTATTCAAGATAGTTCTAGTGGTTTGTAATTTTAAGGAGTATTAAGATAGGACATAAACTTGTTTGTGGTTTTGATATGTTTATTTTGTGATGTCCTCATTACCTTGGGGTAAAGCAGGGGTTATAAAATTGTTATTATTCAAAAGGAGGTGTTTGAAATGCCTTTCTCTTCCTGGGTGCTCTACAAAGTGCTTAACTGCTCCTTGACAATTAGAAAAAAGGATTTTTATTCTGATTATTTCTTCTAGAATTTGAACAGATTGCAGGCAATGCCAAGTGAGTTTACAGACATATTTGGAGGTCACTTGAGTCAAGATGCATTGTGCCTTGTCTTCAGAGTTGTCTTCTCAGAATTAAACTGACAATTAAAAATACTTCTTTGAAATATATTAAATACCTCTTAAAATGCAGTATTGCCATTACAAAGATTCCAAAGCTTCATGATTAAGACTGTGCTGAGGTATACTTGTAAAAGAAAAACAAACTAAACTTCTATTTTACCTTTTATTAGTGACTGAAATGAGACTCCATATTTGGCACAGTGTCCTTTCAAAGGTCAACTACATTCTCTGCTTGTGGTTTTTTAATAATGAAATATTTACTTACTTTTCAGTGCTCACATAACAAAAACTGCTGTAATTCATGGCACTGTTTAGAGCTCGATGAAAGAGAGAGAAAGGTAGTCAAAGACTGAATAAATTCATGGAGTGAATTAGCCACTTCTGTTTCTCTCAGGCAGCACTGAGGCATACTCTAATATCAGAAAGCTCAAGTGACTGTAGCATCTAAGCTATGATGTATGCTGATGGATGACTCCATTTTAAGTCTTGATTTCTCTCCAGCTGTTATCAGCAATGAGTGTTAACTGCTTAGAAAAATCACAGATATACTGCAGTTGTATTTTGTTTGTACCTTGATTTTCCCTACAAGTTTTGTATGCCAGAATAGTTATCTGTAGTAAATCTGGCTATCATGATTTAAGTGAATCATAGAATACCAGGTTGGAGAGAAGCTCAACATGAGCTGGCGATGTGCTTTTGCAGCCCAGAAAGCCAGACGTGTCCTGGGCTGCACAGAAGGCAGCATGACTAACAGGTCAAGGGAGGTGATTCTCCCACTCTATTCTGCTCTTGTGAGACCCCTCCTGCAGTGCTGCATCCAGCTCTCAGATCCCCAGCATAAGAAGGATGTGAACCTGTTGGAGCAGTTCTGGAGGAGGGATATGAAGTTGATCAGAGGGCTGGAACACCTCTGCTATGAAGACGGACTGAGACAGCTGGGGCTATTCAGCCTGGAAAAGAGAAAGCTCCAGGGAGACCTTATAGTAGCCCTCCTATAGTACCTAAAATGGGCCAACGAGAGAGCTGAAGTGTGACATTTTACAAGGGCATGTAGTGATAGAACAAAGGGGAATGGCTTTAAACTGAAAGAGGGCATGTTTCGATTGTATAACAGGAAAAAACTTTATTATGAGGCTGGTGAGACACTAGAACAGGCTGCCCAGAGAATTTGTGAATGCTGCATACTTGGAAGCGTTCAAGGCCAAGCTGGATATGGCTTGTGATCTGTGAAGAAGCAACGTGAGCCCTAAAAATGATTTTTCTGTTTAAATTTACCCCCACTATGGTTCAGTGCCAAACTGGTGATGTTTTATACTTCCTTCAGTACAGAATCTCTTTATGTCTCACTTTATTTTGCACAAGCTACATCCTTTTGAGCAGACCTATCACCATGGGATTTTTCCAACTTTATTTCTTGATAGCTGTCTCTAGTCACATAATCTTAGTGACCTGTAGCCTTAGTCTGTAGCCTGTGCTCTGTAGTCTTCGTTACCTGTAATGTGCAGGTGCTTCATCACTAGGCCCTTCTCTTGCATTGCACTCCCTTTTCATTGTTGAAAAATGATGGTGTAATTTGCCTTATGCCAGCTAACAAGCAGATGGTGGTAAGAATCTCTTAATTGATAAGTATGATTCCTCGTGGAAGAGGTATGAATGCTGTCCCATAAAGTTGCAGCTCTTTTTATGTTATGGGCTGTCATCATCCATTGGAGTAAAATGAACACCAGGAGATGTTAGATGATCTTCACACTGTTGTGATAGTCCCTCTCCAGGCTATACTAGCAGCCTGAAACAGGGTGAGCATTTCATACTCTCAAACATGCTGTGTGCAATCTCATCCAGCCTTGAATATTGAAGGACAGGAGAGAGAGGATGCTCGCACCTTCACTACTGAGATTGCTTAGAGAAACTTTCTGAAGTTTCTTGGATTTGGAAAAAAAAGCTGTCTAAGATGAATGTCCTCATATGACTAAAAGTTGTATCCCTCTTGATAAGAACTCCTTCTGCTCTCACCAGTCAATCCTGCTCCTAATGGGAATCTTCATTTTCTTGTCACCAAAACAATACAGAAGGGGAGCAGTAGGTTTACTGCTGTTATCCTCAGCTGTGCTGTTGTTGCAAGAGTGGGAACACTATTAGGACTGAAGGATATGGGATGCAGAAGTTGCATCAAATAACGACGGTGAACACAAGACTGCTCTCAGATCCGCAGTCATAATCCTCACACGGGGCACCATTTGACGGTAAACAAAAAACCAACTCTCAGTCCAGAGCTGCAAAGGAGGCTGCTATCACCTAAAGCCACTTCAGTCCTGCTTGCTTTCTTAGTAGTGAACGTCTGGGCTCCTATCCTCTCTCATTTATGAGTCACCTGCCAGAGGATCAGCTGGTCTCTGGTCCTTAGTAGAAACACCTGGTTCAGCACAGCTGTAACTTATCAAGGTTGAGCATGCCCACAGCCCACACCTGTTTTTCCACAAAATACCACAAAATGTAAAGAATGAAATGTTTTGGAGAAAAGGGAACTCAGAAGGGAGAGGTGTTTTGAATGCTATATGCACTTGAGTGTTTAGTGGTAGACATGAGCTGGGAAGTTATGCTACAAAATGCTTAATTAACTAATGGACAGCTCTGTCCTCCGTTTACCTATATTGCAGCAGGGGAAATGTCATTTACATTTCAAAAGGCAGTTTAGTCAAATGAGCTTAGAGAATCTCTGGTAGATCTTTGGCTTTGCTTCAGAATGTTTAAGAACATTGAGAAACTGAAAGAGTAACCCATAGGCAGCTGATCACGGGCTCCTTACTGTGCAGAGTTGTAGTGCTTGGAGTTTAGCAAGTCTTTTAAGCCCTGGTCTTGATTAAAACTCGGTGATGGGGAACAAATTGTGTGAGTGGAGACTTCCTTTAATGTTCTGGGGACCATTTCCACTACTACAGACTGCTGAAGGGCCTGGATATTTTAAGTTTTGAGCTGTTTCGTGTTACAATACAATGTTTTCTTCTGTGTTCAAATGTTGCCAAGTACATCTTGGGTTGAAGCAGGATCAAGTAATAAATAATAATCATTGTTACCATATGTTCTCACAGATAAAGCAGACCCAGTATTTTCTTGTCAGCTGGTTTTTCTTGTGTTTTTTGTTTTTATTGTCTCAGGGTATTTGATAGTGTATGCTTCCTAAAGACTGGAGTAATTTCAGCACTGAAAAGAAAACAAGTATGTGTAGATTTGTAAGTGTTTAAATGCCTACTGACTTTATTGGCAATCAGATCTGCAGTGTTTTGGAAGAAAAGTGTTTATCCCATGAAATGCCTGACGCAATCAGAGGTCCTCGCTGGAGAAACCAGCAGGTAGTCACCAAATAAATTTATCACTTCTTTTTCATCTGCTGTTCAGATTTACATGCAGAATAATAATCCAAGCCCACTCCAGCATTTTGTCATTGCTGTAACTGTTTGAATTGTCTGCACAGTGATAGAAATCACACAAATCTTTGTATTTAAACTAGCAGCCTCCCCTTTAATAAGAGGAAAAGAGGTGGGGCTTAATGGCCTATAGTGCATGAGAAATGAGTGTGATTAAACCAGAAGGAGGTATGTATGCACTGTGGGCAGAAAGGATCCTGAGGAACCTCAAATATTAACTGAAGATATCTCCATCCCCTTGCAAAATATTGGGACAGCGCTTTATTAGTCTCAAAGCCTGTAATTTATCTACTTATGTAAAAAACTTGCAACATATGGTCAATACATTATTTATTATAATGAGGATCATCAAATGTTACAGGCATATCACATACCAGATCAAAGAACATGTTTGATGAGAGGTTTCTTGAAGTGATGAATTATGGTTTTTTAACTGATGTGTAATTGCACATGGAGAAATCACATGAGTTTAATATGCCAATTACTTCAGTGTGTAATTTAAGAAACTGCATTTCAGAACTAATTTTATTGTTGAAAATGTTCAAATTTTTTTAAAGTGAAAATTAAATATATAAATTAATTACAGGATTTAAAAAATAAAGTCTGGATTTTACTATCATTATAAAATACTTTTGCAAGTGATCAAAATTTCAGTTACATATAAAAATTTTTATATTAAAATACTATTTTAATTTTAAAATTTCACTGTAATATAATAAGTGTCTTGAACTCAACAGTGGACATGGTTTGGACAGACAAGGATGCAGCAGACTGGAGGAGATATTAGGAGAGAAAACAGCCCTATTCACAGTGCTGTCACTTACTTTAAAAAAAAAAGTGTCTCTATCTTCAGTCTGTTGGACTTATTTGGAAAGTTTTAGCTAGATAATTTTCACGATCTCTGAAGATCTCCTCCAGTGCGTGATATGTTGCTTTGCTTACGTTCGCTCTTAAGTTCTGGTCGCTCTTTTTGCCTGAGAAGTCCTTGTGCTACCATGCGGTGGAAAATGGACTTGGCAGAGACGGCTTCTGAGTCAAGACTGAACCATCGACGTTTGTGTAAGAGCACACCCACACATGTACAGCCCAGATCTTCTGGAGCTTTCATCTGCAGTTGCAGTTGTGAGGTAGCATAAGCCAGTTTGTGCTGCCTAAGAGAGAGCAGATAGAACACACCTAAAGTACAAAAGAAAAGCAGGAAGGGGTATAAACAGTATGGAAAAATGGAAATGGTTTCACACATGGAAGAGGTATACTGGAATAAGGAGTTGGGACTGAGGACCAATGCTGAGTGGAGTTTGGGGCAGGAGTCATTTGAGAAGGACAAACTTGTACAACACATTAAATGCTGAGGGAAAAACTGATACCCGAGCACCACTGACGTTTCCATTTAGAGGCTGGCCAGGGTAGGAACTTGCAGGACATCAGAACATTAGGAGGAAAATGCATTGGAAGAGACAGACTTATGTCCCCCCTTCCCCACTAAATATACTGGAGTTGTGAAGCCAGGAAAATGCGAGAGTTAAGGGGAGAAACTGAAGGCCTGGGAAAGAGATTCAAACTGCAGTGGCAGAAAGCTTGGCAGGAACCACGTCTAATTAGGAATTGTAAATGGTAGGGAAAGAATGGAGAGTGGAAATAGGTGAGAAGAAACAGCTAATATCTGGGAGGAGACAGGAGTACAACATAAAAAAGTTTGTAATGGAGAAGCTCAGAGTGGAGAGAGACAATACCCTGGACGATGCACCAGTCATACATGACCTGCTGGAGTCTCACCCATATTCTGCTGTCAGCACACATCTGTGGAGATTTTTGGTGAGGAACTTTTGCAGCAGAGTTTAAAGGCTCTTTCATGAGCCATTTTCACCATGTGTAGTTAAAACACCGGTGTAATGACCTTAAGATTGTGGTATTTATTCTTCATGCGTTTATTGTGCCAAGCTTCAGTGGGTAGGGTACAGAAGCTATCTGAAAAGCTAATTAACTTGAGCAACGCTGTTCAGTTCAGCATATTCAGTGTGTGAGCAGGACTTGCGGACTGTGAGCCATGTACCAGTCTTTATGGCAGTAATCTAAACCAAGCTCTCAGACAGAAATTGGAGAAAATTTTATGTTCCTCACACAGAGAAAGGCAAGTGTAGACCTTTTGAAAGAAGAAAGCTTCATATAATGCACAGGTTTGGTTAGTGGAATATTTTTTTTTGTTGGACTTTAGGTAAAGAATGAGGAAGATCCTGTTTCTCATATTCTTTTGTACAGAGAGGTGAGAAGATTTATAGATGTCTGTAAGGCAAAATTTCTGAAGCTGACAGAAGAAATGTGGATAGACAGTTGGAGCAATTTGAATTATATGGTTTCAGAGAGAGAAGTTCTCTGTTGGGCAAAGAAATCTTAGGAAAGCTGAGGGCCTACTGAGTCCTTTGGTGTGAGTGAATCAGCCAGCTGAAACTGATTATAAAATGACTGGTTTTGCTGAGGAGAGGTAAAAATGAAATAAAAGTGTGTATGTTAGTGGAGGAGACTTGAACATCCTAGAATACCACTAGAATATCCAACAGCATAAAAGATACAGATCAGATGAGGGGACATTTCAGTAATGGTGATGACATGTAGATGACAAAATGTGGGTCAGCTATCATTCATGTGCACAGTCCCAGAGAGAAACACCAGCCACAGCTCACGTTAGAAGCATGCTCCAGAGCCACAAACCCAGCAAGTTGCCAGTGAGCATGGAAGTGTCATAAAATGAAAAATGAAAAGCAGGTGTTTAAGAATATGTATGCTAAATACTGCAAAGCAAACTGAGGAGATCAAAGGTGAAAAGTGTGCAGCTGAAGAATGTCGCTGGGGAAAGCAGCCAGCAGCAGTGTTTTTTTTTAAAAAAAGGAGATTTATACTGGTGAGACATACATCTTTTCAAATAAATTAAGAAAAAACAGCCATAAAAATGAGCATCAGTATTGGGGTACAAGTTTTGGGACTGACTTCAGGAAAAATTGGATCTGTAGCACGAAACATGGCTAGTAGTATACAAGAACATTTATTCTATGCAGATAAAAGTCCAAAGATACATGTAAACATCCAGATATCCCTAGAATATACACTCCTGCAGAAATAATTTTGCATGTAAAGTTTAGCTGTACATTAATTTTGATAAATACATTAAAAGCAGTGAAAACTGGAAAAGAATTTGTAGCCTGGCAGGCCTGTGCGATACTAAGTTTATGAGCGTGTTTGAAGACAGAGGATGTCAACTGCTTGCTGCAGGATCTACCTAGAAGGCAGTACCAGAAGTGCACTGCACTGTGAGAGCTATTTCCACTGCGAGCCCCTTGGCAATAAAGATGTTAATTAGAAAAGTGAAGAAGCCATGGGAAAGGGTGCACTTGATGATGGCAGTAGAGAGGAAAAATGATAGGGTATTCCATGTATGCGTAGATATTAAAGATCTTTAAGGCGATGAATCAAGAACAAATCAACACAAGAACAATCGTGCAATGAGACAGGAACAAAACAACCCACTCATGCTAAATGTCATCACTTCCAGGCCCTCTCTAAAAACCAAATTCATTATGTTAGATGCACAGTTTGATACTGGAAAGTCAGATAGGATAAGGAGAGCAGCTAATTAGTGCTTTCCAACACTATCCAGAAGGCAGTGTTTCAGAAAATCTGCTGGTAAATAGTCTGCACAAGATATATCAAAGAAGAAAGGTCTTGATACAGCAGAATGTCTCACACTCTCACCAGAGTGAATGTCACTAAAATCCAGTAGTGTTAATCACATGATACTGGGGACATTTTGAAATCACAGTCAGATCCAAATCATTAGCAAGCAGATGAGTGGTAACAGTAGAGCACTGGAACAGATTGCCCAGATAAGCTGTGGAATTCCCATCCTTGGGGAAATTCAAACTAGCCTGGATATGACCCTGAATAAGCAGATCTTTGAAGTTGGCCCTGCTTTGAGCAGGGGACTTACTAGATTATCTCCAGAGGTCCTTTATAGCTAGTTTTATTCTATGACTCAGGGAATTACTGTGGTCTTGAAAGGAAGCATCTAGGCATATCCAAAAATGGAAGAAAGGAAAAGAGCTGAAAGCACTGATCTTTCCAAAGGAAATTAAACTGAGAGTAGGGTCAGCAACTCACCTGCTAAATAGCAGAAATTGTATAATCTCTGTAAGAATTTGAAGGAGGAACAGGTTTTTAGGTGCAATTCAAAAATGGCCTAGGAAATTTAGAAAATAGAGACATAGTTTACCTTGAAATAAAAGGCAACATTCCATGGGAAAATACCTCTACATGATATGTGTTGTAGTATTAGCAAGGACCAAAGGATGCAGCAGCACAGCAATCCAGCGAGAGAACGAATTATTTATTAATTTACAATACCATTTATATATCCTGGCTCCATAAAACGGTTTGACAGTGTTCACAGGGTGATTGGTCTAAGGTCCTAGACAGCCATTTAAAAATAGAATGTTACTGTACCAAAAACATAACTGGACAAAACACCATGTGTGAATGCTATTTACAAAACCTACCTTACTGTTTACATAGCTTGCATAGTAAAGGAAAATTCACACAGAATTAGTGCAGGAAGATGGAAAATCCCTCTGCTAGCCGCACATCAGTATCCACAGATATGCTGCAGGAGCTGTAGACATTGACATTGTAATAGTGATGCATGTTTATGTAACATTTACAAAAACACAATTCACTGTCAGCTATCTTTTGAACATTTTTCCTTCCATGTCTTAGACACTGCTTCTTTATCCTCCATGTGTATGATATGCTGAGCTACTGAAAGCAGGTGGAAAGTTTTAGAAGTCTTTGATTAAGGAAAAAAATGCCAACCCATCCATGCAGCATTAGCTCCTGATCTGTGGAATCATGATAATGCTATCTCTCAGCAAACAGAGTAGTTTGGAGGTTAATTGTCAGTGAAGCATTTGTACCGCAGTAATGAGCACCAAGGAAAAAGCCATGTAAAAAATTAATAAAACTGCTTACCATGAAAAGTTTTATGTATGTACAATAAATGAAATCCACTGACTACCAGTGATAAAGTATTGAATCACTTTTCATCAAGTGGGCACTATTCATCCCTAAAAACCCAGCTAAGAAGGATTCCATGGGAAAAAGAAGTGTGAGAACTAGCAATTAAAACTGTAGTAACTATTTCCAAAAAGTCTAAAAAAGGGTTATGCAAGTGGTTTCTAACTTTGGAGTTACCTTTATAATCTGGGGAGGCTTTAATTATGACTTTATTACATGAATTTGGTTTTATTAATTTAATTCCAAGAGACCTTATATGACATATGGACATCCGTGATTTACAGGCAAGTACCAAGTTTTTCTTTAGAAGACCTCTTAACACCATTGAGTCTTTGGTAAAAATTTTGTCCATTAGTAAAAGCAAAGGTGGAAAGTGAAAACAATTCAGAAATTTAGGTGCCTTAGACTGCAAAAAAAGCCCCCAACAAAACCAGAAAGCTAAAGCTGTCATACTTAGAATACTCTTGAGAGCTAATGTTAAGGTGATCTTAATGCTGCTGAATAAAGCTCATCAGCCTTCAAGAAGGTGGCGGTCTGACAGTCAGTCTGTTAGCATTCAGGTTTAATGCTAGTCCATGAAGAACTCGCGTGTTCTCTGTGGATAATTACCATTAGCCTGATGAAAGAGGTACAACTCTGTTCTGCTTTGATTCCTTTTAAGGTATTTCTTTAAGAGAGGTTTTACATGCTGCAAGAGAAATGAAGTGGTGCTAAGGGCATGAGTGAGCTCCTGCAGCTGGAAGCACTGCCAACCCGTCAGAGAGACTGAAATGTGTCAGGGGCAGGTTTTTCTGTGACAGGAACTAATAAGAGATGTGATCTGCTATTCAAAGTAGTTAAAATATCTAAGATATTTGTTTACTATACTTAAGACACCTCTAGAATTCTCATAGGGTTTCATACGTGGGTCAATATCTGTATGTAAAGAGAGGAATATCATAGTGGTGAAATCCTGTTTGGTACACTGACTTCCTCAAAATCTGCTGAATCCCAAAGCAGTGGGATTATGTATGACAGAACTCCCAGTTAGAAGTAAGAAAAGAGAGGGAGACTTGGAGACCACTTCAGGTATCCACACCTTTATTTGAGAGAGAGATCTAGTAGAAAACTGTCTTTCCTCTTTCTCCTTTTTGCTTAATTTTATGTGATTACTCCTGAGCAGTTTCTTCCTTCTTAATTCTCTTTGGTATTTCAGGATAATCCTTGGGTATGGTCAAAGCATGAGGGTGGAAAGTTTGAGAAGGAAGATTTGGTGTTCTTAAAATCAGTAATTTAGATTTTTTTCTTATAATTTAATAAAGCAGTATTTCACAAACTATTTTCCATAGTATCCTCATCCTAAGTGAATTTTTTAAGGCAAATAGAGCAAGTGAGAAGCACTGCCATACAGACAGGAAAAATGTAGTACTTCTCGAGTATACAAGCTAACTTGTGTGATGTGACTTTTCCCAAGAGGAGAAAAAGGAAAATCTATCTACATTTTTTATTTAGGTAGAACTAGGGGTTTCTGTAGCTAGGAGATACACTCTTAAAGTATGGTCTGTGTGCGTGATGCAATGCCTGTCACGTTGAAACAAGGCCCCTATCCCATCTGCTTACAGACCTTATTTTGCCACTCTGCTTAGAGCCAATCTGGTTGGCTAATAATTTTAAAAACCCTCTCTTTTTTATTTTCTTTCCATAGTTTCTGCTACGCTTGGGCAGAACTCTCTTTATTCAGGGATTATGGAACAGTGTACAATGGGTATTTCCATAAATAAGTCATAACCACTTAAATCACTAGCCTGAATTAATGCATTTAAGTCAGCTGTTATGCAGACTGGAATCAGAGCGTCTGTCTTTTTATGCCTGGAAGTAAGATGGTAAAACACAATAAAAATACTTGACAAAATTAATCTCTGTGTCTAGTGAGGAGACTGGACTGATCCCAGGTATTCCTAGTATGGAGGCCGTGTGTGGTGGCCTCAGAAAGTGTAATCCAGGGAAGCTAGATGGCAGCACCCCTTTCACCTTTCCTGGCTAGCAGACATGTGGGACTGGGGTTTGCCTGGTGCAGCGGTGCAGCTCCAAGCTGTGCTGGTTGGGGCCAGACTGACGTTGCCAGACTGATGGTCCCGCTCTCCACTCGCTGTCTCGGTGCTGCCTCGGTGCCGCTCTCTGACGGGCACACACACGTACCCATGCTCAAACCTGCCACAAATGTGACGCCTTGTCCCTCCGCTGTGCGGACATGCTCTGAGATTCTTGTAACACCGTTGTTCCTTTTGAGAGTCACAGGCATGAAAGCTCTGTGAGCATGGGTTTAAAGAGTGGTCTTGACTTGCTGACGTCCAGGTGCAGGTTAAGCTCAGATGGCTGTGCTATGGTAGTAGGAGAGAACTAGTAAAAATTATAGAGCTGCCATGGAGTGCAAAGTTAGAACAAGGTAAGTAGGCACATCCTGGTTTAGGTGAGAAGGAACTGTCTGTTGATGGATAAAAAGCACATCTGCACTGTTACCACATCAGTTACTGCTCCAAATACTTCTTCTAACTACAAAAAGAAGGATACTCTTAGATGGTGTATTGACACTTCTTTTAAAACTATGTAAACCAACACCATGACCACTTGTACCTCATACTGTTGTTATATTAAAGCCTTAACTCCTACTTGAAAAGAGTTGATTCATATGAAGTCCTCTTTGTACTGTTAATGTAGCAAACAGTGAACATAGTGAAAATGAGAATAGGATCTAATGCAACGACTTACAATCTACTTATATAATTAGTATTACTTTGCATTAATCTGTTGGTGAAAAGGAATCTGGAGAAGGTAGTTATAAATGTAATCCATGTTTGTTTCAAAGTCTTTTAACACTGCTAGAATAGAATAGATTGGGCTGAGTGGGAAATGAGAGTGCATCCCTCTGTTTTGTTAGTACTCTGTAACAAGACATGGGCAAGAGCTACACACTTTTCTGAAGGTTTATGTTTAATGGAGACTATAAACTCATTTCAATTCTGAGGATTTTTCTGGTATCTTGGAGTCTGCAATTGGAAGGGATGTTCCCTGACAGTTCCCTACTAGAAAGAAATATTATAAATAGCAAGGACACCCAATAGTTGAAGCAGAATGTAGTGGCCGAACAATTAAATAACAGGGCTGAAATAATCTCACAAACCCAGGAAATATAAACTCAAACCTGAAACTTCTTTTTTAACTTTTCTTTTTGACCACACCAGGCAGAGCCTGAAGCACAGCCTGATTTTCCCCTAAAACATTATATTAATTCCATCATGATTGCTTGTGTGCATCTCTGCATGTGTGTGCATATATTGCATCTTTTAATTTTTTTCAATTGGAAGCCTGGACAGTACCTGTTAGTCTAAATGAGAAGAACAGAAAAAAAATGGTAAAAAGATTTTTAAGATACAGCCTTCTCATCAGGAATAGAAGTACCAGGAGGGGAAGAGTTAATAGGAAAATACAAAGAATAAATGCTTATGAAACGTGGCTATTGCTGCTGCTACTACTACAAGAGAAAAAAAGAGGCATGAGAAAGCTGGCAGAAAATAAAGAAAACCCTGAGCTTGTGGGAAACGCTGAGCTTAAAGAGCACCAAGAGGTATTAATTTTTAATTTTCTTATGCCGGTTTTAGGGAGCTACCCTATAAAGCAGGCTTTTTCAGTTTTCACAGATCTACTTCACCTACCTCTCCAGGTCTCTTGCTGGAGGTTGATGAGGTGCCCGGTAGGTGGCATCCTTTTAACGCGGTGCTGGTATGAATTGGTTTGGATTTCGGTTCTTTTTTTTTAGTTAAAAGCATTTTTTCTGCAGAATTTAAATGGATTATCACAGAACTGGCACATGCAGAAGTTATATTGTTGTGAGGACTTTTATTCAAGGCTCGCAAATTTGGCATTCCCAAGCTTCCAAAAAATCTGTATTTAGGAATCTAAAAGGAAGAGAGAGAAGAAGAAAGTGTTTTCCCTCATTGGTTCAGAGCAGGTTTCTGAGGGAGTTTACGATGGGCCACATGTTCACAGCACCTACTGAAATCACTCTATGTTTTCTGACTTAAGGACTCTGGTCTAAATTAAAGACTCATTTTTAGAATATGGTGATTAGGATATCGTATTTACATTTGTGCAATTGGTGTTTGAAATTGTGACATCTTACCACCTGCCACTTAATTTGCTTCTGTTACATCTTGACCATTTTTGAAATGTATTCATTTTTTTCTTCCTAAGAAATAATCCTCATGATAGCTGTGGAAGTCTGTGTCATTACAAACTCATCTCTGCTTCAGTGTTTACACGCAATTCTACATATGAATGATGTCATGGGCTGTAGGTTGAACAGGCACATGCTTCAGGCTGTTAGTATTTGGCACAGGACATCAGTATCAGGTCCCAGCTATCCATTCAGTTAAAGCAGTGCCCCCTCTGAAAGCACACAGATAATTCACAGACTGACTGCAGGTGGAAAACAAATCTGCTCAACGTGTTTAGGAATGTGTAGTGGATCAGGATGTTGAGCAGCCAGGGATATCTGGGGATGTCTTGAGAAAGTGTTTCCAAAGAGCTGTTCTTCAATTCAAACTTCACCTCCTGGTCTGCTTGAAGGTTCACCTCGCTTGGAGGAGAAAAGTAGCACAAGTTCATTGTGGCTGGAAACAAGACCAAAAACAATTCTCAGCCACTGTCTAATAATACAGGATCTGAAATAAACACACTTGATGCCTGAACAAGTCTCGCTAGTTCTAAAGCTGTCTTTGCACAGAATGGAATTCACAGGCCTGTATCAAATGGAACATAGACAGCGGGGGCTTTCAAACATTTTTCTGCAATTTACTGCTCTGAGGTTTGTGAATTACCATGGACATAAAGATGCCATAGTGTCCTCTGCCTATCTGCAATTGGTCTAGTTGTGTCTCCAAGTCCTAGTACTGTAATAAATCAATTGTCCTGTCAATTCGCCTCAGATTGACAGGTCACTGAGAAGTGAAGTTTAAAAAAAGTGAGGCTGAGATACTGGCCTATTTTCATTTCTTCTGTTATTTGTTCTGTACATATATTTAACCTAAATTTGTGTTGAAGATGTTGTTTTAAGGGGAATACAGCTGTTTTTATATTCTCTATACATGTGCGCTCAGTGTTGTGCTTTTCACATACACACCAGTCAAGGAGTCCATCTCTATAACTTCTTCCATCCCTGTCTACTTTGTCTGAGACAATCTATCCCAGGCAAAACTCCCCAAAAGACAAAAGTAAAAGAAATATGTGGATTATTGCTGGTAAATATATAAATAGAAACAATATTTCCAGAGCTAGAAAATTCCATTTAAAGTAAAAGTGTGGGAAAACTTTTTTTGGTGCAATTGTCAAAAAGTAGTACCACATTAAATGAATATGTCTGAGGACTACAAGGATAATTTTCTAACCAAATGTGAAGTGCAAAGTCATCTTCCCAAGTCTGCAGGTGGACCATCCCTGTTTATCTGCTGCCAACCATAACTTTCCCAGGTTGTACCAGACTGAAATTCATATGATAGGATTATACCCACCCTTCAGAGTGTGAGTGGCAATGTATGAATCATGCCCGTTTATAAAACTGCTGCTGCTGTTTGGAAAAAGCTGAGAGGAGCTGAATTAGTAGGGTCAGGGGAAACACCGCAATGAATAAAGTTTCAGGCCTGGATAGACTGATAAAGTCTTCTAAAATAAGCAGGCTGCTGGAGGAAAGTGAAGGGGCAAAATTCCTTCTTCCTTTGAACTTACAGCAGGAATGGAGTTTCAATATTTGAGGCAGACATGGGGGAGAGAGATAAAATAATGCAGAGAACACCCCGGGGCAGTGCTCTCCTAGGTGCCACAGCATACACCGTCGCAGCAGACAGAGATATTTGTCTCAACACTTGCACAATGATGCTCCCAAGTTGGTTTAGTGACTCATCTTTATTGTTGATGTTAAAGCAGTAGGTGTCTGGTAGCAAGGACTGCCTGTAATCATAACTTCAGCTCTGTGGCAATTGCTTAACAAGTCAGCAGCCTGTTCAGTGCATCTGTCACTGCTCAATGTGCAGGCATGGAGTGCTGTGCTCATACAGCCCCCAGGGATGTTTCACATCTTTGAATGTTGCAACTTGGTCCTAGATCTGGCTGAGAAGTGTGCAGAGCCCAACACTGCTGAGCAGGTACCTGAGGAGGGCCATGTAGGGAAGTTTATTTTCTTTCCAGTGAAGGTACTCTCTATTGATAATAAAGATTAGGATGGACTCCCCACATATTCAAGCAAACTGAGGTCCAGTTTGAAGGAAGGAAGAATTACTGAATGCCTAAATGCAGAATTAATTATGTCTGATTCCATAGGGAACATTTATCCCTATGTATTATTAAAGTTTCTTTAAATTAAACTATCATCTGTCTCAGAGTAGTTGGAAACTACTCTTCAGGGCTCTTCAAACACCAAACCAAAATACTGTTCCCATCCCAGAAGATTTACCAGCTAAGCCAAGAGAAAGATGTACTCAACATGGATAGAAATGGAGATAGTTGGATGAGAGGTTGTGGTTAATAGCAACTTATTCAGTAATACTACAAGTTTATTTGGAGCACTTCTTTCATGGCAGATGCTTCAAAAAATGCAGCAAAGTTTAATTATATAGTTAGTTAATTAAAAATTATAGCAGGCACAGAATGAAATTAGGAACTATAATCAGGAAGGGAAAGTTTTTTATAGTTCAACTTTGAAAACAGAAGTGTGAGTAAAGCTGAGAGACAAGAGGGCAGGAAAAAAGACAGTAGGATGAGCCAAGTAGGCTTTTAACACAGCATTGTCCAGTATGAATAAAGAAGATATGACAACACATATAGTTATTAGATAGTAGAAGAAAACATGGATTCAAAAGAAATCCTGATATTAAAAGAGAAAGTATGGAAGAGATCCAGAAGACAGACTGGAGCAAGTACATGGCAAGTTTGAGATTAGTTTTTAAAAGAATTCAGAAAAGCATTGTATGTCGGTGAAGTTAAAAGAGAATGGATAAATAGGTATGGGTCTTCAAGTTGGCAGCTCAGTCCTGGAGCTTGAGTCTTGTAATGGGTTGCAATAAATAGCTGCTCTGGATAAGCTGACGAAAAAAACAACTGTGAAGGCCCTTTTATGGCTGCAGTCCAGCATATTTTCTTCTCACTTAATGGTTTTTTCTTTTATACTTTTTCCTGGTGATAATATTTCTTTAGATTTCATCTGTATTTGGTGATCCCCCAGATAGGTTTGTGGCTGGATTGTTGTATTGGTGTTTGGTTACACAGTAGATTACTGGGTTTGTTTCTATTTTGTTTATTTGTAAATGCCCCCCCAAATTTGTGTCGTACGTTATATCCTTTAAAATAGAAAACTTGTAAAAGAAAGCAAACTTCATGCGTGTAGTAGCTTCTGCTTTATAATTACTATTTGATCCTGGTTTTGCTTTTGAATCTAACTTGAAGCACCCTTCAGTTGCTTGTCTTGTTACGGAAGATGGTGTGGTCTTGACTCACAGAATAGAGTTATTGGTTGAGAAGTTGCAAAGCAGTGCGTGGTTTGAAGAGGCAAATATTTGCTTGAGCAAGGGCATTTTTTTTTTCATATTGTGACACAGTCTGGGTGTTTAATAATTATTGCTTGCTATACCAACTTGGGTATGTCATGCTCCTTTTTTAGGCATGATTTATGTGGTTCTTGCTCACATACCTGACTTGGTATTTGGATATGCCCTCAGGATCTAATTGTCCTTCAGCTGAAATTACCACTAAAACCAACACAGTTATAGCAGATCAGGCAAGTTCTTAATAATCCTGTGACATACCCAGAGTCGATAATTCTAAGAAGAAATGATTGATGTTATTCCTGATTTATCGATCAAGAATTAGACAAGGGCTAAGTTAACAAAATAACTGAGCAGTTCAGAATGCAACTGTTCTGTGCCCATATTTTGTTTCATGTTTATCTATTAATTGCATTTCCTGCAACTATCTCTGCCTACCAGACTGGTGACACATATGCAAAACACATTTAAACACATTTTGTCATCACAAACAGACAGAGGTAATGAGCTCATTTCTATGGAAATAATTCAATATTGTTATTGTTGCCTGCCTACCAACTGATCTGTAAAAATGTTTGTCCAAATTTAATAGCTTCTCATTTATTGAGAAATACTGAAAAATAAGAGCGTAAAACACATAAAGGAGGTAATTGATTAAAAAATAGGCTTGGCTTTCTGTGAGATAATTGGTCTGACCCCAATACAAAAGAAAAAATTATTAAGTCAGTGCTGGCAGGTAGCACTTGTAAGGGAGAGAAGTATCAACTGTGAGACTAATAATTACATGTCTTGTGTGTTGCAGTATTTCATCAATGCAAATCCACTAATCCTTCTGAAGGTGATCCTGCTCACATTTGCAAATGTAATTCAAAAACCTTTGCCTTGGATGTAATGATTTGCCTGGAAAAAAACAAACAAGTAAACCAACTCTAAATCTATTCCTATTTGATGTCTGCAGGAGCTTTCATCATTTCTGAGGGCAAGAAAGGAATGTGTTAGAAAATTTGTTTGGAAAATTAGAGTGGGAGTCAAGATTTAGATTCTCAGAAGATCTGGCTTCAAACATACAAATTAAAGGACTCATCCAAATGCATTGAGTGATAGGTACACTCTTTCAGCTTTCCTTTGGGCATTAGAGTGCTCCATGTTTCTTCAGCCTTTTTACTAGCAGGATTGCCTCTGCCATTAATGAAAATTTGTCAGAAAAGGTCAAGCCTCAGAAGGTAAAGGACTGGCCTGGTTTGACATCTGGTGTATCAGATGGGGATTTCATCAGATTTCAAGATTTATGAGCTTCAAGATTTTTGAAATCATGCTGGAAAGTCAGTGAGGAATACAAGAGTGTAATGGGTGGATTCTTAGATTATCGTCTTTGTCCAGAATCAATACTGAACCAATACTACAGAGATGTTTGATGACTAAACACAGCAAGCAGTCAAAAACAAGATTCTGCTCATTAGTTAATGGAAACTAAGGACATTACTTACGGTTTCTGTTTATTTATTTCTTTGTGAGATTATTGGTGATAACTATGCCATCTAAAAATAATTTCCAGCAAGGGAACACACAACAGAAACTTAGAAAATGCTTCATTCCTCCCCTGGCTTCCTCTGATCCAGTCAATAGAAGGCAGGAACTTTTTGAGACTTTCTCAGAAATGATTTTCTGAAAAATTATAGAATCCAGCTCTTTCAATTACATTGTACCTCTATATATTCTTTCTCCATGCAGCATCAATAAAACGAGAATTGCAGTCTTTCTCTGCTGTCCTAGATCCTGTCCCGCGAAACATTTCATGCACAAAAAATATTTACAAGGCTGGTCCTTAAATTATGATGTGGTACAGCTGTGAAGTGTTAGAAGACTACCCTGATGCAACTCAGAAACAGAAATTAATATGATTTGTTATTTAAAGGTTTAATTTTTTAAAGTATCTTCTAGCTCTGAAATTAAAAGTACCATGAAGGCTGCTGGTATACGTCATACAAGCAACTGAAGAAAAAACACCCTTAGGTAGCTGCCGTAGTACTGGCTATATTTTGTCATGTGTGTTCATAATACATTGCTAGTTTCAATACAACAGAATTAGAATATCAATTGCCTGTTTTTATTAGAGCACATTAAACTGTTTAACCAAAGTGAAATTGATTGCATTGAATTGCAAATTTCAAGTGAGGAAAAGCAGTTGAAAATAAAATTAGGCTCGCTAGAGAGAAGTTAATATGCTCTTTAGCTCTACTGTACAATAATGCAGGCTCGAAATATGACTGCATACTCTGCTAAAATTGGGTTATGTGGTTAGCTTTGTGTACTAGGCTTTGCATCACCTTTAGGTTGTTTCCTGAAACTTTTCTGGGTCTTAATGTCACCTGAATTAACCCATCCGTGTCTACCAGGCAGATATGGCACAATGGCAGCCTTTCTATTATCTCTGGTTTTACTCAAGTTGCATGGGAGCTAAATCACTCAAAGTGAAGTGAAGCTGAACTCAACAATTCACTAATGAACTTCGCTGTATTTATAGTATAAAAACAAACAAATATAAGGAGGCAAGGCATATTTTTTTAATCTGGTGTACTGCTCAAAGGACTGCAAAACACAACACTCCCGGCCCTTGCAAGTAATGATGCAGCTCGGCTGTACAGAATGCTTTGCATTCTCACGGTGTTACAGGCACCCCAGCTAACAAGGAAACTGACTCTGCTTGTATGATGGAAAGACAAATCCCACTGAAGTTACTGTTGGGTTTGATGTACACCTTTCTCCATGGTGTGAAAAGGGGAGTGTTGGCTAGCACTGACCTGTATTAGGAGGAAAATGGATAATTTCAAAACAGTAATCATCCAGAATGCCTTTTCTGTTGTGCTCATTTCTAGCAGCCAGCATGTAGTTTTAAACTCACTGGTGAATTTACTGAATGTCAGAAAAATGGGAATATTAAATGTCAACATTTTTAGGGTGTGGAACTGAAAGTCTCACCACTTTCAGACTATGACTAACGTGAGAAATTTTCCAAATCATAGAAATAAAAAACCCGAATAGAAACACCAAAGAAATGGAAATGATCCTTCCAACATGATTGTTTTATTATGCTTCGGCTTTTTGTACTTCTTAACTTGGCATCAGGAGTCATTAACAAAGGCCTCACTTCAGTGCTGTAGACAGCTTGACTGGTTAGTAGTTTGCAGGTTGTATATTGCTATGGGACATTGCAAAAGTTGTTTTGTGGGCTTATAACTGTTTCTGTGTTGGCTGAATTAATTGAAGCCTATGGCTTACAGTCCCTCAAACTCTTAAAAAAACGCTTAACCCTACACCAGAGTCCCACACACGTAGTGGAAACCAACTGGGACAAATGCATGAACATGCAAACTTACAGCTGTTTGTCACAGTAGAATGAATGATGATCTACAGGTAATTTTGTAAAGAGTAAAGTGGTCCTTTGTTTAACATAGGTTGAAAAATGCTGCTACAAACTCCACAACACAGTTTCTTGGATTAAGTGAGTTTGGAGCCATAAAGTTATAGAATCACAGAATCACAAAAAGGTTTGTATTGGAAGGGACCTTAAAGATCATCTAGTTCCAAACCCCCTGCCATGGGCAGAGACACCTTTCTCTGGACCAGGTTGCTCAGAGCTCCATCCAACCTGGCCTTGAACACTTCCAGGGATGGGGCATCCACAACTTCTCTGGGCAACTTGCTCCAGTTCCTCGCTCCCTTATCATTAATACAACTGCACACTGAAAATATTGCATGTACTTCTGGTTGCGAACAATTGTGAACAGATACTTTTTATTCTCTTTGGAGAATAGTTAAGTACATGACTCCTGTCATGTTCTCTTGTTCTCTGCATCTCCTTGCATCACTACAATGGATAGCCTGCAGCACCTCCCACTGCTTCTGCTGGCTGGGGATGTCTCCCCCTTTTGACGTGGGAGCTTCTTCTTTCTGACAGCTCAGTTCTGAGTGTGAGGGAGCTGTTACAACCAAAATTACATGGCATGTGAAGGCTGAATGGAGCTCTGGAACTGGAAAAGGTTCCTGGAAAACATGTCTAGCTGGAGAAGGTTAAAGTTCTACCAACACTTTCCAAACTGGTGTCCATGGAGTACTGCGTGGCATTCTCATAGAACAAGTTGTTCTTGTTTACAGCTGCTAAGTCACATTAAAGTCAGCTAAAAATATATTAGTTTCCTGGTATTAGTTCTTTTCATGTGAGCAACTGATGTGTGGTAAAATGGGATTCTGAGGAGGAACAGAACTGGGTTTTGATATTGAAAACAGAGTTGTAATGTAGATCTCAGATCTCAGAAATTAAGGAAAATGAGGTCTGTAAAGTCCTTCAGGGGATGATCGTTTTTATTTCAGATCACACAGGGAAAGGGAAGATGTGTGCAGATTCTCTTTTTGTTAAAATTTGTTCAGGGAAAAGGTAATAATTATTGTGACATAATAACCTGAAATCAAAAGTGCCTCTTTAATTTGTGTGAAGAAGAAAGGCCTTGTTCAGCCTCCAAGCAGTAGCTGTTTTGGCTGCACTGGGGGAAGGGAAGTTCTTCCCCTACTCTGCTTCAGTTTTGAGTTGCATTTTATGCCACCATACTAATGCATGTAGTTCTCAATGATTCAGTCTCTGCAACAATAAAAATCATACTGGTTCCTGATCAGAAGGGAAGTTCTGGTGTATTTCTGGCACCTGTTTTGGGTGTTGGGTTATAGTTGAGTCTTAATTAATAACAAGCTGTTCACATCAAAACCTCCATTAGAAACAACCTGGGCATTACTGTATCACTTTGCAGTTGTATTCAAATGATATGCAGCAGTACAAAAAGTATTCCTTCAGTGAAACTTATAGAAATTATAATTAGCCTCTTGAAGTCATCCTTTCTGAAAACTTTTGTCAGTCTAAGTTTGGACCTTCCTGCTTATGTACAAGGGGCTAAATTTTCTTATCTCCCAGAGGGAACTGATCTGTGTCTTGTCATAAAGGTGTTCTTATGGTGGCTGGTAGGTCTTGAATCCTAGTGCTCGTTTGCCAACCAAGAGTGCAAACCAGTTCAGGTCTTGCACCAGATCATCCTGACTAGGGACTCTGGTGCATCTCAAACACAACTGTCTTTCTTTCCGTTTCGAAAATACGATATTATTCAGAAATGAAAGGATGTGTGTGAATAGGTTGCCTTCCATACGACCAACTGGTCCCTAATTTGAGGGTCAGTCTGTGTAACACTACCTCTTTCTAGGCTGTCATGCCTGCCTATATGTTATATCCATGTAGATGGCTACACGAATAGCTCCTCTTCATTCTATGGACTCCTAATCTCCATGTGTAGCTTGTGTTTTATTGACTCCGCTCTCTCCCTTCTAGTCTGCTTTCCCTTTATTCTTTTATTTGTTGGCTCCATTGTAAAGCATTGTATTGCATCTACACTGCATTCTACTCTTCTGGTGTAAATCATTACAAGCCCACAATATTTGTTGGCCACTGCAATCTAATACAGATTGAATTCACCTTGACTTCTTAGGATGAGTTTTAATAAAATAACAAAAATATGCTTAGAATGTTTCAGTGGCTTTTTTTCTTGTAAGCTGTGCTCTCATACTTACAAGGACATCAGTCTGACGATAATTTTTAACAAAAACCCACCAACAAAACAACAAACTTGGAGAATAATTTTGTAGTGGTGACTGTTTTCACATATGGATTTTTGAGTGAACTCTTTTCTGAAAATGTTACTACAAGTTGTTCATTAATCATATTTCTGCACTATTTACATGGGACATCATTGGCCTTGAAAATATGATTTTGTTATTAATGCAAGCTGGGAAGTGGGATCCTGACCACATCTAGCTTATAATCAGTACAATTAGAATGAAAACTTTCCATATTACCCATAACTTCCTTTTGATTGTGTATCAAAACTTAGCCTTTAATACAATTTACTGACAATTTATTGAATTAATATTATGCAGTAGAATAATTCAGAGATAAGTAACAAGTAATTTTTTCTCAATGTTGATGACACAGAGGAGCAGTGGTGGAGTCTAAGCAGTTCTGTGTACTGCTGTTTGAAGAAGTAATCATCGCATCTAGGATGATAACTATACTTCCTGCTAGCTTGACAGAATTCTTCATTTTCAGATAATAAGAACAATTTTTCCCTCAGCAAACTCTGCTGGTTTAATTTATTGTGACTGTCACAGATATTTCTCAGTAGCAGCATCTGCACTCAGGTTTGACTGAGTGTTTGATTACAAACTAAATTTTTGAAATGGCATTAACAGAATGCGGCAATAGTTTCCTAAAATCCCATTATAGGATGAAAAGGAACTGTATAAGGAGAATACAATACAGAGGAAGGCAAAATTAATAAATTCAGAATATCTAATGCAGCCTGATTTTAAGAAGATTCTCTAGGGAATAGGTTGCAAAATGTTTGACATTTTGTACTGAGTGTAAAATTATTGGAGTGTCGAGAGGCCTTATGGCTTGTATTTCTCTAATGACTACTACTAGTGTAAAGCTTGCATCCCTTACCATTATCCTGATGTTTATTATGTAATTATATATGTTGCTCTGACAAGAATACTGAAAGAGTCTGCAGGCATTGTGAAGATTTGCGTTGTACATAGTGGTATCAATGAAATGAACATATCTTCATAATAAAAAATACAACATGTTAAATTTATCATGGTGGAAGATTTTTCTTTCCTTTTTTTTTAAAGTACAGGTCGTGGGCAGCACAGACAAAAAGGCTTCTGTACAAGTTTGTGCTCATGTCCTTGTAAAACTGAAGAGCAAAAAAGTTACTTTGATGAATTTCGTATGTCATAGAGTCCAATAAAAGCTGTCATTAATGACTAGCTAAATGTGTGGAGTTGTTTGTCTTCCTTATGAGCTTTGTATGCTTGCATAGACAGTGAATCTACTGGATGCCAGCGTATCTGATTGGGATTAAGAGTAACATGATTTAGATTGTGTTCTTGGCTTGTTTTATCACTTTACACAAATCATTCCATTACATCAAGACTGTCAGTTATTTCTTGTGGTGAAAGACTTGTGACCATGTACTTAATAGACTGTTGGAAGTTCTGTGAGTAAAACTGGATCTCCTTTGTCAGTTTTGATGCCTTCTTGTGTTTCCTCCAAATGATCTGTGCATCTTTATGTGGGAAAATTTTGCAGTAGTATTTCTGTACTAGTTATAGGAAATTTAATTAAATATTGATATTGATACTATTGAAAGAGAAAAATCACTTGGGCTGAAAACATGAACCTTATCATTGACTTTTCTGAACTGTCATAGATATAGTAAAAGTCATCATTTTAAACAGTGTATAGCGTCATAATAGAATCAATAATTCTGAGATGGGTTAATTTCCTTTTTTGGTTCCACCTGAGGAATAAGAAAAATGGGGTCATAAAGATGTCCTACAATCAATTTCTGTAGTGGAAAATTTTGTTAATTTAGAATATAACCAGAAATTTATAGGGACTAAAAAGTTCAAAAGTATCCCTAATAAGAAATGTTAGGCAGATACAAAACATTTTGTATTGAATCTATAAGAGTTTTTAATCTTTTGTTAAATGGTATGAATTAGCTGATAGAGGGAAATGTGGGTGAGGGAATGCAGACCCACCTCACATGAGACTATAGCAGCTCAGGCAGCTACAGAAAATTGTCTAAGGACAAAATACAAAAGTATGCAATCTCAATTTAACAGCAGAAATAATATGATTCTTTTCCCCCATGTGTTCCCACAAAAAAAAGAGCGCAATTTTCCTAATGCAATCATGATGCTTTCCAGTGAAAAAACCGAAACACTTCAGTGAAATAATTATTTTCCTTTGGCCAAAAACTTGAATACATATTCAAGACCTTTCATTCTAGCATACGTCTAGTCTTTTGTGGCTAACTGCCTTTACATGGCAGAAAAATCCTGAAAGACTGGAATTAAGGCTCCTAGTCAACATGCCATACTTAAACAAGCCTCTCATTTGGCTTATCCTCATTAGTGACTGACCCAGATTATACATACCACACTCCAGCGGCTTTCTGACACAATAAAAGGGTTGCATACTTGTGTGGTGTTGATGCAGTTCTGTCAAGTAAGTAACTCAGAGTTTTTAACGCTTCAGAAGTGTGTGTGTCTCAGGCTACATTCCTGAGATACAGCAATATCATCATACTTCGAAACTACTGGAGAAGCCTCTGGCACACTCTTCTCCTCAGCTGATTCAGAGCTCTCCCAAGGATCGCTGGATGAAGTTTGGGAGCTGGCATGAGCCTGGGATGGGCACAATAGGCAGCTGGGATGTGGATATTTTCAAAGAGAGGACAGTTCAATAGTATGTGTGGGGGTTATCCCTGCCTTAGTGCCAGGGAACTGTTTTGAGCATGTTTGGATCAGTAATTTAAATGCAATCTCAGTGTCTTGAATGTGCTACATTTTGTCATTGCCTTTAGTGGGAGTCTGTTTCATTCATAAGGCAACAATAATGAGGATCCATTTCTCTTCTCCATGTCCATATAGATATCTGCCTTCAGGGAAAGTGAGGACATGGTGAGACAGAGAGGTCAGCCTGCCACTTATGGTTTTTCATGTTTTGTATTCTCAAGAGGAGTGACTTGTGCACACCAGAGACCGGGGAACTAATAATTTTTCCCTAAATCAAAATGTTTTTCTGCAAATATTTATGCTAAATAAGCTTTCAGTCAGGTGCACTGGTGGACCATGGTGGACCAGGACTCCCAACAGTCACTCCATTAAGAAAGCCACCTGCTCCAGGACTTCCCACCTTTCTGCTGTAGAGCTGAGAGGCTTGGCAGGTTCTGTCTCCATAGGCTGGATCCTGAAAGCTGTGGAAATGAGGGATTTGTGGCCAGTTGTGGAGGAATGGCTGGGTGTAGCTGCAGGGCAGGATTGGGAGGCAGGGCTGTGAGTGGGGAGCCAGGGCGGGTGTGGGGCTGGGGCTGGGTGATTAGCAAGCGTGAAAGTACGAGGAATGCTGATTTCACTGAGCAGCTGCTGCGTGCAGTGTGGTTATTTCCTGGAGGAAGTTTCATGGGATTGTCAGAATGAAATATTCTCTCCATTTCCAGTTCGTGGGAAATTAAAAAAAAGGAATTTTTTTGATTCAGGGTAAAACCAAATAGCCCTCCCTGCTTCCCACCGAAACTTTTTCACAAATCAGAAATGCTGCTCTTCAGCCAGCTTTACTCAACAAACAGACCACTGGAAAAACATGCTTTATTCATGCTTGTATTGAGATCTGATTTTTCAGACCAGTGCAAGATTGAAAAAGTAAATTTGTTCATAGACAACTTACCCATTGTAATACTAACCTCCTAAATCAGCTGGTAGTTTCTACATTTGATCAGTTCTTTCATCTTTACACATGGTTATAAAACCCAGCTCTGAAGCTAATGCAGAAGTGCTGATCAGAATTCATCCTTATGCTTTTCAGAAAGCCAAATTAACATTTGGATTAGAGAGCCGGATACTTTTCCTTGAATGTTTGGAATATTAAAACACAACTCACGCTGTAGATGTTAAATGTCAGGACTGAGAATAATATCTAAATCACACAAAACCCAAGGAGACATCTAGATAATGGAAGCTTGCTTTCATCTTGTGACAGAAAGCATAGTAATTTTTCTTAGGGATGAATTGTAGGTGTGGAACAAGCTTCCTCAATCTATATGGCATCTACTTAGGATCATCTTCAGAGTTCCTGAAATGCTTTTCTGATGAAGTTTGCAGAGCTCAACGTTTGCAGTGCCAGGTAGTAATTTTTACAGTTTACTACTCAGAAATTGTTTTTAAACTTTTGTTCATTTTCTTGGCCTTCACCACCCCTGATTCAATGCCTGATGTACTGGCCAAGAAAACAGCCATTCCCATTAGTAGGGACTTATTAGGTATTTATCAGTTTGCCACAGATACTTGGGACAAGGGGTTTTTTAAAATGGGAAGTGTGTCACCATCTGCTGAATTTGTGGTCTAGTTTACAGAAAGCATGAGTTATTATAGTCCCTTGTAGTGGATTTTTCATCTGATTCCTGAGGTCTCAGCTCAGTCCTGTGTCGTGGCCAGGACAGTACTGCTACAATTGCAAGACAAACAGCTCTTGGCAAGTGGCATTTACTGGTTACAGTGGACTGCACAGCTGTATATTAGTGTGGAGAAACCAGCCAGCACAGCTCTGTCTCTGTCAGAAACTGAATGGTAAATAAAGTTCACCTGAGTGAATCTGCAGCTGCAGTGAGACAGGTAGTTCACCAGCAGAGTTCTTAATTCATTCTGAGTAAGTGTTGGGAGATCCCAGCACACTTAGGAAAGGCAAGCTCTCGTGTCCTCAGTGCTGCAGTTCACTCTGCCTGTACTCCCTGGGGACATGGCTGCAGGCAGGGGAGCTCTGGTTGATGTTGGCACCCCTAAGAGAACTTGTGGTTTTCCTAGATCCCAGATTTCTTACTGAGCAGTGTCCCTTGGTGCAAGTGCTACTGGTTTCAGACAGGATATGGTGCTACTAATTTAACAGGAGAAACTAGTAAAATCTGGCTTGAAGTGGTTACTATAGCCAGCATTTGGTCCTTTGTTTTACTTGGGGGTAGCCTCTGATCTGTTAGGGAAAAGAGCATAAACTTAATCCCTTTCTTACACAAGTAAAGAGACAAAAGATTTTTCTGTGTGTGCGTTACTTGTTGCGAGGAGGCAGTCAGTCAGCACCATCAGAGGGGTACAATAAAGGATTCTTTGACATCTTCAGAGAGCAGGCGCTCTGAAGTTATGCCTCTACAAAAAGGACAGTAACATCACAAAACTGAGACATTTGTGGACTCATCTTTGCAGTTTCCTGGTATATTTCAGAAGATTCTCTGGATTATATTTTTGATGTGATATAAGATTGTTTTTATCAGAGAATATAAGAATATATCTTTAAATATGCAACTGGGTTTGAGACTGTAGCATTGTCAGAAAATTACTACCTTAGCAGTGCTTGCACAGCTGTCTACTACTATGTGATATATGAGCGTTTCTCTAGAAATGAACAACAATAACTGTATTTTTCTGAAAACAATGGAAAAATACTTGGTTACATAATGAACAGCAGGAAAAATGTTAACTCTTCATAGAAGCTTCTAAAAGATTCTTATTTTACATAAAATATTGACATTTTTGTTTCAGAAAATTATTTGCTTCCAGTTTCAGGTGCTTTCCTCATTCACTCCCTATCAGTAGGGAGATACCTCTCTTTCCTAATTTGGTTTTCAAGGTCACTATTGAAATAGTTGCTTTTTGCAGAGAACTAGTAGATATTCCATCTTTTCCTAAAACTCCTTGACATACCTTAATGAACTGTTAGTGAAAACCCTGCCTCTCTCCCAGCAAAATCCTGTAAAACTGAAATCTCTTAAGGCTTTGAAACTCAAATCGAAGCTGTGTTCAGACATGAGGGCTCATTCTTAGTGTACTGAACCTCAGCTCTGACAGGACAGAGGCTTCATGGCTGATTCAACTCTCACTAATGCCAGCAAAGTCCATTCGAATTCTTACATAGCAACTTCATGACATCAGGAGATGACAGGTGCTATAACTCATGTGCAGTTTAATACAACAGCTGCTTCAAAAATGAATATGCACTAATATCTAATAAACTGCCTTTTAAAGTTCCTCTCAAGTTGTAATGTTAGAAGTGTAGGCACTTTTGTTTAGAAACTTTTTCATCAAAAATACTTGCCAAATTGCTTTAAAAAGCAATATGGAAATGTCTCAGTAAAATGGTTCTAAAATGTCTGTTTTTGAGAGACTTGCTTCTTGATACATAAGTTTATAAAGAAGATAATCTTGAAATGCCAATGTCTTCATTTTAAAAAAATAGAAAAAGAAAAAAACACCAAATATTTCATTGCAACACAAAATTGGAGTTTTTAGAATTATTTGTTGGAAAAATAATAGCATTTGTGCATTTGGTCTAGAAAAAACAAATAGTTTTATTTAATAATAAGAAGCAATCCATTAAGAAAAGACCAAAACATTGTATTTGTGTGACTTTTAATCCCTTCCTAGACCTCCAAATACAGACAGCTTCTTCATTTCTTTTTGTGATAACTCAAAGAGAAATCACAAGGAAAAATATAAAGAGGAATGATTATTATTGAAAAAACTGAATTTCATCTGCGTAGTGTATCCAGAGTTGTTTTGGTGGAGAACACTTTAAGAGTATACTGCCCATTTACTTCCAACTCAGGTTTCTCTGTTTATTATGCCAGCAAAATACTGTAGTCATGGAAAGACTCTTGGGATAACCCCATGTACACATTACTCAGAAATTCTGGTGTAGTTCTTAGCAAAATTTATTGTGAGGATTATGGCTCTGTAGTGTTTGTAATTGCAGTCCTATGAGTGGCTCAAAAGCTAGAGCTAGTTATAACTTCTAAGTCTTAAGGGCAGATCCTTCAATGCTTATTGAGGAAAATTGCTCATTGGTTTCAATGGGAATTTAGCCTCATCAATAAGCACTGCAAAGTCAGGCCCTAGAGAGTCCCACTTCATAAATCAATTATAATTCATTCATCAAAAAAGAGCTAATTTTGATTCAGTCTAGAACACCCAATCTCATTTCAAATCATTAGTTACCTAATCATGAAGGAAATTAAAATATTGTTAGAATTAATCGTGTGTGACTCAGCAGTCCAAAAGACCTTCAGCTAACAGACTCAGTTAAAACTTTCCACTGGTGCAATATGCTAAACAAATATAACTGGGGATTTTGTTAGATCAGAGCGTTGTTTGTGCATAAGCTGTTGTGAGGTAAGTCTAATGTAAGATTATTGAGAATGCATGATGAAGAGAAAGCATTTCTGATAAAGAATGTGGTTATCGGAGGAAAGCAAATGTGACTTGAGATGCAAATCTTACTTTTCCTCTTGGAAGCTGTGTTGACAGCAGAAGTAATGACAGCAGTATCTGTCATAGCAGTGCTGTTATAAAAGTGATGGAGAAGCTGCCTTTGCTTTGTAAATGAACTTTGCTTATGTTTTAAAAAAATGTATTAGATGTTGTTTAACACAGGAGCTTTATTAATTCTAGAGGAGGAACCAGTCTTACTGCTTTGGGACTATAAAGCAGTGTTTGGAGCAGCTGTGCTCAGATAGGAACCTGTTGGGCTGCTTGTCCTTAAACAGCTTTGGCCCCTTTCCAGAAAAAACAGGCAGAAACACTGTTTTGTGGTCCTATCTGTAAACATGGCAAGAAGTCAAACACATGGGAGCTTGTGTCAGCTTTTCTTTCTTTCCTTTGCAATAATTCTCCTTGAGCTTTCAGAAGTCAGAATCAACCTGTTTACAAAACACATCACAGCTGTGTAAATAAAATATTTTCTTCTAGCAATTATATAGGGATCAGGACAAAATGCAGTGCTGATGAGTTCCAGTTATACTACAGCTGAATCTCTGTTTGCAGCATAACTGTAACTAGAAAATAAAATACCTAATGGTCAATGGGGCTGAAGAAGGTTTGGAATGGTAATTTTTGCTTTTCCTTCCTATTCCTGTTTCAAGTATGCAGGCATTCAACTGCACTGGGAATGAATCTTGTGTCTAATTTATTGCATTCCTTTAGAATGAATTCAGGAGGTAATGCTTTAATCACATTTTCATGTTCATATCTCACTGAAGAGAATAGTATTTGTTCTTCCTTTTATACTGATACTGAATGGGATAGTTCTCTGTAAAAGAGAAGCAAGATTGTGACATCATGCTTAAACTCTAAATTTACTGCACAGTAGTTTGGATATTCAAACACAATTAGGAAGAAATGTGCTTCAAATTTGCAATTACTAAAACTGCTGCACTCATGGGTTGCTCTGTTTTACTGCTCATGACAGCACTATGGTTACAGTTCTATTGACTACACATAATTAATTTTCTAGGACAAATAAGATAATAAAGCCTTCCTCTGAGTGTATGCTTTCTTAATTAATTAAGTTGTTTTGACTAGTTGGTTTTAGTTTCTTTGGTATCAGTAAGAAACAGAAACCTGAAAAAACAGAACCCGAGAAAGTGCCCGTGCAATAGAGGTGCTGTGCATTTCTGTGTGTCCATTATTAAATGGGTTTCATGGGTAATATCAGAAGCCTCTGATATTTTTCTTTTACCATACCTGGAAAATACCGGTCAGCTACAGTCTCCTTCTGGCAGCTGTGGCAGCTTTCTTAGCATAATTTGATCCCTGTCCAGAACACTGGTCTTCATCCTTCAGCTGCTGAGGTCTCATTGCTTTTTGGGGTTGAGTGGTCCTGCAGAAGTACTGGCTGTAATCTGAAAGCTCCTGAAGTCAGAGAAAAGGTTCCTGCTGATGTCGGTAGGCTTTGAATCAGGTTTGAGCAGTTCCAGCATAAAGGCAAATAACATCTTTCATGTATGTTAGAAAACTGCTTACAAAGCGTAAAAACTCATTTGACAATCATTAAAACACCCATGTTTTTGGTGAACTTTTGTTGTTCATGACTTCAGATTGCAAGCTAGCTGTTTAGTTTAAAAGGACACTTAAGGTTTTCCTGAATTAATTATGGGCTCTTAAAGTCACTGAAACAAGTCATTTGTCCATGATTACTTTAGTGAAAAGCAGTGACTTTACCTACAAAAACTCTGTGCTTGGAAAAGAAAAGATTGATTCTTTGCCACAACTTGTTTTTAGGAAGATTCATCATGCAACTTGAATTCCTCTGATAAGTTGTGTTACACTTCAGTGAATGCTGTGGGCCACCTTGTGTGAGCAAATATTATTTTTGTGAGTAATGGCTGCGAAGACCAAGCCATCTGGCGACAACTGACTTCTTTGTACTTCTTACTGCTTCAGTTGCCTTACTGTGGTAGCTAAATGAGATGTTATAATTAAGAACCCACCAACACTGTATTCATTTTAGAGGTCAAGTTCTGAACACACTTTTCTGACAAATCTCCCAGTACTGTCTGTGGGAATGTTATTTTTGTCAGGATTAAGTTCCTTATTTGACTGTTAATTTCATGGCTGTGTTGCACAGCTTGATAATAGGGAAGCTCATAAAATATAGATGCACTAGCTCTGTGACTAAACTCTGCAATGCATGTGAAAATTGGTTTTCTCTTTTTATAATTACAACTGGTATTTCAGTGTTCTCTGCCAGCCCTCACTTTCCTCCATCCACCCCCTCTTTATTTCTTCCTGACACTGGCACAAACATTAATTTGATCACTTTCCAACATATTTGTAGAAAAGTTCTCTATAATTTATAGCTGGCCCTGACAGGATTGCTGAAAATAGACAACTGATGTATATCTATATAGCTGTGTTGACTTTCATTCTGGTTTATGTTTGCAGAGGATACGGGGGTAGATCTGTGTTTTCTTTCTGTCTAAACAGATAAGGAAAGTATCGTTTAAATACCTTCAGAAGAATTACAGCTCTTTTTCTTACCAGTTATGTTTTGCAGCTATAGGAATTGTTGCTTCTGACACAAAACAAACCTATACTTACATTTCCAGCATCCACTGCAGCAACAGACCTGTCAGTTCTTGTACTGCTATCTGTGTCTATCTTAGCACGTAATTTGGTACAACAGGAGCAAAGCAGTAGATCAAAGCACTTGGTGCTCGTGTTTGTCACATATTCATTATGCACATTTGGGTATTTTACTCCAGCCTAGGGTTACTCTGGTTCCTTGACCAAAACTGATGCCTCTGTTCCTATGCATGATCACCAAGACTGGCAGCAGGCAGAAACAGCAAGGTGGAGTGGTGGCATTAAGCAGTGGCAGAGGGAGGAGAAGGCTCTTAGAGGGAAATTGCTCCCTCATGTTGATTTTTTTTTGCACTGAATGGAGAGTGGGCCAGAGCTTCCTGCTGTTCCAAGAGCCCTTGGGGTAGCAGTCAAGACCAGAGCACAGTGGAGATGTCCCAACAGGTGTTTGCAGTGACTCCACTCCTGTGCCTGACTGCCTGTCCACCCTGAGCAATGCCAGATGTCATGTTCTATAGAGAGCCTGCATCAGCCTGGGCTGGCTCTCCATGGCCCCTATGCAATCAGCTATCTGGTATTCCTCCCAGTGCACAGGTTTTCCTCCATTCCCATCCCCCTGGGTGCTGAAGGGCACAAGTCTCTGTGTGAGACTCTAGCAGAGCTGTGTTATGGCATGCTGCCTGCACAGTTGGACAGTCACTGGCACACAGCTTGACACTTGTACAGGCTGGGACGAGGAGGGGAGCTTCTGATGTAGTTAGCTGTCACATCAAGGAGTTCACCCACAGCTCATAACCACAGACATTTATCAAGGTACAACAGCCTTTGTAACATACATCATCTTCTCTCAGTCATGATCCAAGTGTCAGAAACATCATGTTACTCCCATTCCACTATAATGGCCTGCACAGAAAGAGTATACCGGCCTGAACTGGACTCTGTAACACTGACACAGATTTGCTTTGCAGAAGCAAGCCGGAGAAACACTCCTGTTTCTGCTTTTGTAGTGTTCTTCTGTTAGATGCATGGACAGGATCCCAGAGTGGCTGAAGAGTGTGCTTACAGATATGTTGTCCTGTATCCCAGAGCACAGACAGCCAAATGGGCAACATAATCAATGACAGTTCCCACCAGGAAACCAATTCAAGCTCTCCGGAACACGGATACTCCTGCTGTGCTGCTCCCAAAGGGTGGTTGTTGCCCTTACTCTTCAAGAATGATTTTCATCCTTCAAATTTAAGGTTTGGCTCATCAGTCCTCTTCACTCATCAACCATAATGCACCCCTCTGAGACTGCCAGTGCTAGGCTGCTGGCGAGGAAACCTTCAGCCCTTTCATGGCACAGTATAATTTGCACCTTCTGGAATTTTCCACCTCACCATTGCAAAAGAGATAAAAGTCAATAGTAGAAGATCAGAAAGGGTGGATGGACAACTGATGCCTTAGGTTTTAGCTTTTACATTTTTCAAATTCTGTATTCCGAGTGTGTAGCTCTGAACTGTCCTGCAGCCTGTTAGCTGCTGTTCTCTCATGCTAAGATAGACATAACAAAGCCTCTCCAGGCCTGCTCTCCAAGGACACCCACACTGTCCTAGGCCCAAAGTGTGTAACCCAGCATCTTGAGGAGAGGGGGCAAGCTGAGGGGCAGTTACACCATTAGCTAAAGTTTAATTGGTGAATTTATGCTGATATGCAAATGGACCAAACCTATAACAGTGTGAAGAACTCGTGACTCGTTGTCCATCTTGGGTGTAGCCTTTGGCCTGCCCAGGATGTACTTCTGAAGGCCTTTCACATAAATATCCACCTTTATTCCCTTACTCCGGTCTAGTCTCTGTTTCCAGGCTGGCCTTTTTAGGCATCAGAACAACTGACATAGGGAAGTTAAATAAGGGTTCCAGGCTAGGATTAGAGAAGGTGAAGGGGGAAGGAATGCTAGAGATTCAAAGAGTCAGGGGCTGACTGCTGACAATAATTATGGCAGCAGATATACAGCATTTGGTTCATTTTATAGGTCCCAAAAGACCTCAGATTGTGACAGAAACTCTTGGTGGTTTAAGAACTTTTTGGAGTTCATCCGTTTGGGGTAGAACTTTGTGACAATATAGCCCACTTTGCATTGGCCCTTTCGTTCCTCTTCAGGGGAAGCATGCTTTTCATTTACATTTCAGAGCACAATTTCTGGAATAGTTTTCTCCCAAAGGTGGAAGCCAAGCAGCTCCACCAACAAAACTGTCATACACTAAGTGGAAACATTGAAGTCATCTGTTTCAGAACTCCTATGCTCTAAACCAAAATGCTAATATAGATAGGGCCAGTGAGTCCCTTTGAAAACTGCCTTTTCATTCTGTTGCAGTGGATCTCTGTTCTTTTTTCTCTTTTTTTCTATTTTTTTCAGTTCACCTGCAGATTCTTCAATGTATTATCCTATTTCTATATATTTTTCCAGTCACCGAGTATCCCTGTCTGCTCTTTTTGACACACTAGTTGTCCCTTTCCTTCTCCCCTTTGTTTCTTCTTCTTTTTTTATTTTTGTCTTCTGGAGCAACAAGCCCATTCTGGAAGTTTTTATTATTTTTTATTCCTTCCTCAATGCCCATCTCTTCTTCCTCATAATGGAAGCCATTCTCATCAGGTATTCTTTGCTGAACCTTCTTCTTCCCTTCATCCATCCTGCCCTCGAGTCTTGCCTGAATTCCATCATGATTTCCAGCTGCATCTCCAGCACTCAGGCGCTTTTTTCCCTGTGGGTCCTCTCATGAGACACTTGATCCATAAATAGCTTCTAACAAGTACCCACTTGATGGTAAAGTACATCCTGCAGCTTCTGCATTCAACCATTTGCAATTATTTGGTCTCATCTGCTGTTACCGTAACTGACATTATTTTTCTTCTCTGTCTCTCTCTTTTAAAGAAAAGAACATAAGTCAAAGACATATCTTTACTGCCCTCTGTTTAAGGGGTCCCTATGTTCAATATCTGTTTGCTCTTGTAAACATTTTGTGTAGAATAGCCTACCTCCTTCATTTAGACCCATTAATTAACTGCTTGCTTGCTGTGTTCAGGCAGTGTGATGCTTTTATCTTTTTTTTAATACCTTACCTGTAAGGTCTTGTTTGTGCTTGCAACATACAACTCTCAGAGTGCTCTGCAAACTGGATCCACAGCATGTTCCCTGCAATCTGCAGCTGAACAAGCCATGAGGACAGTTCTTTCACCACAGACAAGTCCATTGCAGACTCTCCTGATGACACGGTTGTATGTGATAACTTTATTGGATTCTTGTGTGGTTGTAATAACTGGTTGAATGAGCTGTCTCGTTGCAAAATTGCAGAGAAGCTATTTGTATTGCTGGCCTTACTTCTTTTCTCATAGATAAATAATAGAAGTCACTAAAGAAAATAACAATCTTGCACACAATTCTGTTCACGTGGTCAACGCTGGATTTTTTCATGTTGAGTTCAGTAATGAAAAACTGGAAAAATATTTTTATTTCCTAGATGTCATGATGTCTGTCAGATTTGCATTGAGAGAAGCCTTGGTTTTTTATTCCCCAGATACTGATTGTTAGGTGACACAAATTTTCTAAGTAAATACATGTGCTAATATTAGCAAGTTTTGCTGCTTTAAAAAATATGCCAGAATTACTAAGAAAACACTCTTCAGTTGTTTCAAACCACCCTTGACGTATTTAAGTTTGATAAATTGTGTTAGTGGTTTAAAATTCATGTTTTGTGGTATGGGAATACAACTAATTTTCTTCAGGAAAATGAGAAAATTAAGTCTTCTCTTCTGAGACTTCCTTAGTTGTAACATGGGTGTGATGATATTCACCCTTTAATAATGCATATAATTTATTTCAACGTAACTGTGGTGGCTGAGAGATCCAAACTGACAATTCAAAACTCATCAACTTAATTAGCATTTCCAGTCATCTTTGTGACAATGGATAGTTCAGATGAGTCTTGGAACAATAAGGTAATTCTAATTCAAGGTTCATGACCCAAAAGAAACCAGAATGCTGAATTAATTCAGTAAAGCCCAAAAAATTATGTTCTAAAACTTTAGCTTTAAAAGAACCAGGAGTCTTAGAACCACAGAATCACAGCTGAGTTGAGGTTGGAGACATAAGAAGGTCTCCAGTCCAACATCTTTAAACTTGAAGTCGTATCAGCTAGGAGATCAAACCAGGTTTCTTGTGGCTTTCTTCAGCTGGGTCTTGAAAATCTGCAAGAATGGAGACTGTAAAAACCTCTCTAGAAAACCTGCTCCAATGAGTGACTGTCCTTACAGTGAAAAAGTTTTTCTTATATCCTGTTGATGCCTTAGGATTTAGCTTTTATATTTTTCTGATCATGTGCTGCTTTAGTGTGTAACTCCAAAACTCCATATAGCCTGTTAGCTACTGTTCTCCCATTCTGGTTAGACATAACAAATCCTCTCTAGGCCTGACACTCAAGGGCACCTTGTTGTCCCAGGCCCCGAAATATGTCAACAAAGCCTCTGAAGGGGGAGCAAACTTGGGGTAATGACATCATTACCTGAAATTTTAATTGGAGAATTAACTCTGAGATGCAAATGGACCAAACATAAAAGTGTGAAGAACCTGTGATCCATCATCCATTTTGGGTGTAGCCCTGGGGCTCTGTCTGCCCCTAACTGTACTTTATTGAAGGCACTTCAATAAATACCTGCTTTTGTCCTCTTAATTTTGTCTAGCCTCTGTAGCTACCTTTCAGGTAGCGCCTCCAAGGCAACACTGTCGGAAACTTTTTGTTTCAATTTATGTTCATTGTCTCTTGTCCTCCTACCATCTTGGTGGCTCCCTGCTGAGCTCACCTCATTTTATTAACACTGCATTTTTTTGTCGAGAACCTGAAACTGTATGCAGTGTTCCAGATGTGATCTAAAAAGTGCCAAGTAGAAAGTGATAATCACATCCCTGAATCTTCTGTCTGTGCTTAGTACACCCCAGGATACTGTTGTCCATCTTGGCTCTCAGAGCACGCTGCTGGCTCACGCTGGCTCGTCTTGCTGTCTGTCAAGATTCCCAGGTGCAGAACTTTGCAAAGACTATCACAAAATTTCGTAATGTTCCTCTGTCAGCCTGTTCCTCCAGCCTGTCTGGCTTCCTCTGCATGCCAGACCTGCCCCTGAGTCTGTTCTTCCCGATGTGGTATCATCTTCATCTCCAAGTTTGATGGAACTGTATTCAGTCACCTCCTCCAGGTCACTGAGCGAGATGTTGGACAGGACAGGTCCTGGTGCAGAGCCGTGCACCAGTGCACTCATTGCAGGTTTCTAGTGGTGTGTGAGTCATTAACCTCCTGACTGCCCAAGCAGTTTTTTGCCTATCTAACTGTCCTCTCATCCAGGCTATAGAGTTCCAGTTTGGTTAATAGAGAAAATGTGGAAAGGCTTGATTATGGAAAATTGCACTTAAAAATAATGTTGTAGGATGAACAGTCAGGCTTCTTAGGGCTAGATTCAGTCAGCACACTGAATGTGCAGGCAGGAATTGCTCCCCAGTGGGCATTTACAGTTGGGATGTTTTCTTCAGGTATAGATTCCAGTTCACTCTTTTTTTTCCTCCTCTGTCATTCAAGAATTGATTGTGGCTAATATCCTTTAAAATGTTAGAATTCCTCAAAATTTCTGTAGCATTACTGCATTGCAAAGGGTCCAGGCTTTTTACTGGCCTCTCCTTGTAAAGGTTTGTGCTTATGGTATTGCAATACAGTGTCATATCACCCATTTGGGGGTGGTGATAACAGGTGCACTCCAGGTCTGATGTTGAGGCTGGATTCCCGTGCAGAGAAGAACACAAGAATTAAAGGTGAACCTTCATGCCTACAACTTGGGGGGCAATAAAAACAAGTCCTAGTTTTTAGTCTGTGCATATTTTCTGTTTTACTCTTTTGGGCAGCCCATATAAACTAGGATTGTATAGAAGGTAGAAATGTAGGAACTACCTAGGATTCTAGAATAGCCAAGTAGGTGACCTCACTTCTAAGCACTGCGCACAGCGGCATATTCCTGTGGGAAGAATAGAGTGTATATCCAAAAAGGTCTACAGGCTAAGAAAGTAGGTATTTAGATTTACCTATGAAAAAAATGGGAGAATTGAATGGGTTTTTTCCCTGTTTCTCTTTCCCATAAAACTACATATTTATTCCTGCACCGCCTACTGAAAATTGCTTTGGGCCTGAACTGCGATGTCATCTGCATCAAGACAGTCTCAAAGATAGTATTAGTTAATGTTGGTCAAAATCATGCCAGAACACATTCAAACAGATAAGAGGAAAGATGGTTGCAAACTTGCTGCTTGCACTATACCCTGATACTATTTTAATTGAAAGTACAGATATAGTTGCAGTGGTTTCTGACAGAGGACTTGATAATTTTTGAGGCTTAGCCCTGAGATAGTCAGTGGGTTTCTCAGACATGTCAAGGGTTGGATAGTCAGTGGCAGGCACAGGCCAACAGTTTTAGGCATGTGGGATTTTGTAAAGTACATATGGATATGAACTTGAATATGAGTAGCAGTAGAGACAGGGAAAGGGTGCTTGTTAACAACATCAGATTTAAAATCAGAGAAAGTTTTCCAGCTCACCTGGATGAGCTTCGAATAAGGACCTTGCTTGTGGTTTACTTTTCCTATGGCTTCAGTGTTTCGTGGTAGTGCATCTTTATGAACTTGAGCATGGAAAAGCATTTACAGGTCTCAGCAAATAGCAGATATGTATTTCTAAATTGCCAGTCGTCATTGTTGAAACACAAGATGACAAGACCTTGTGTACATCAACTCTTACTGGCTGAAGGACAATTAGGTAAGGAGAGCATTTAAACCAACTGCCACAGAATAAAAGCCTCAGCCAAATAGGACTCTGCAAACCATGAAATCTGACGAATGGTCACTTATCAAGCACCAGATTAGGCTGCCCAGAGTGGAATCTCCATCCTTGAAGTGTTCGATTGGCATACGGATGTGGCACTTGGTGATGTGCTTTAATGGTGAACACAGCAGTGGTGGGTTAATGGTTGGACTCAGTCTTCTTAGATGTCTTTTCCAACCTTAATGATTCCATGATTCTATCTTTGTAAATGTGTTGTGTTTGTCTATAATTTGGTATTTGGTTTTACAACTATGTGTCTTTCCATCACAGTTATAGGTTAAAGATACACATATCTCAAAGAATATGCATGGTGGCTAAAATGCGATTATGTGAAGGTTGATGAAATATGTGAAGTGCTAAACCATAAGATGAAACAAAATTTGGTTTGTGCTTTCTGTGCTTCCAAAGCCAAACATTTTATCATTACAAAATTCCATAAAACATATCCAGTCAAAATAATGCTCACAGAGGATTAGGACAGCAGGACAGCAGATTATCTTTCTGTATTTCATACTTCCTAAATGTTGTTAGATTAAATAGTTGTTAATAATTGTCATAGCTTGTTTTTGTGGACACAACTGTCAATATAATATTTCTAAAATTACTGATTTTTAAGAGTTTTAATGCTGTTCAAAACATTGCAGTTACTGTGCAGCATCATTGGGCTTCTTTCTACCTGCCTGCCCCTCAGCTTTTTAAGAAAAGACAATTAAGTAGATTATGCCTAGAAGCACAATATTTTTCTTTCTTTAAAAAAAAAAATCTTTAATTGACCCTTACTATGATCTTTTGGTGCTAGACATTCCTTAATACCTGATCACTGAGAATTTTTTAACATTACAAAAAAAATCTCCCTGTATGTGCTAGCCAGTGGCAAACATTCTATTATTCACCTGGTTTATTTTAGCTCAGATATTGAGCATAACCTCTGGGCTTCTAAAGCAGCCACACAACTGAAGAACTTGGTAACTGTCTGCCACCTCTGGAGACGGAAAATTATTTCCTGTTTATTTTAGAACTGGGTAAGGCTTCATGCTTTAATCCTCATTGGTCCATTTGAGTCCCTTGCTTGATCACTCACCTTCACGGTTGTAGGTATTTCACCATGAGAACAGGATTCAAATGCTTTCAACCTTTAGGAACTGGCACAAAATCACTGAGTATCATGACATAATTCTGTCACTGGCAATTTTTTAAAAATGCAGATACTTTAAAGAGGCTGTCCTCTAAATTAGAAGTAAAACTGCCATGTGTGTATGCACTAGTTTATCCTAAGTATAACAGAGTTAGTGAATTGCATTCTGCTTAGTAATTTTGAGAGGTAGAGACTTGATATTCTGGTAGACCTAATGTTGTTTATAAGCTGCTGCTGCTGCTAAGGGACTCTCTCACAATCTGTTGTATTTATCTGTCATTTATCAAAGGACAACAAAGATAAACAAAAGATGATGTCATCGCTGTGCGGTCAGCCATCACAAAGATGCTCTGCTACAGTTGTCATCACAATAGGGAACAGAAAGAAAATGTACACCACCACTGATTGTCTAACTGCCTGCTCCTGAAAGGGACTTGCACAGCAGTGCTGTCTCCTCCTTCCAACATGTGAGATGGAGCTGACCGTGACATCAGTCAGGAAAACCAGAGCCCTGCTTGTTGTCGGTCCCAATAGACCCATGCTTTTATGAGACCCTCCGTAACAGTAGTGATACATACACTTCCCTTTACTATTTACCTTTCTCTTAGTAAACTTTCAGAGATGATACTTTAAACTTTTAGTTTTGTTTCTCCATGGAGTGGTCAACATTATCCCAATACATTATTGTAACAGTATCTCTTTTCACTGTCAGACCCTTTGTATAACAGAGGGAATTTTGTAAGATATTTTCTAATGCAGTTGCCTGTTATTTCAGTGCTTTTGTCTCATATCAGTTTTGGGATTTGCTTTTCATTTAGCAGAAAGTCTCCTAAATTTTAAGTAACTGGTGTCATCCCCTTGTGTGCTGAGAAGTCACCACCTAAAGGCACCTTTCTTGAAATACCTGAACTGCTTACCAAAGAACTGAAAATATGTAGTGTATGAAGCTGAACTTAAAACTACAATGAAAATGGAAGTCATGAACAGAATCACATTAAATGTCCAGGGAATGCAGTAAAAGAGTTAGCCATTTCCTTGTCTGAACCAGAAATGTTGATGCGGGAGGGCTGTTGTGGTTCCCGTTAGCTTCACTCTCATTGTCCAGGTGTAATGCTGCAATGGCCTCTACTACCATGTCTTAGTGAAGGGACACAAATGGCCATTTGTTCTGTAGGAAGATGGCTCAATTGGTATTGCAAACTAAAGGCCAAAAGAAAATAACTTCCAGCTCTCAGCCACAAAGGCAACAGTTGAAATGGATTATACGAGGTGTTCCTCTGACATGCAGGTACAAGGCAATAGCACAGTTAAACAGAAGACAGATTAAAAAACCAGCATTTTAAAAATAAAACTAGTAGATATTAGATAAACCAGCAGACAGATTTGCATTCATTGGCATTATAAGTGGGGCTGTGGCATCATTTTTTTCTTGTCAGGTTTTACCTGAAGTATAAAATTACACAGTAGATGTGAGCTGTGCTCCCTTCCTGCCTGTCATTAAAATCCATTACCCCACAGAAGTTAGTGTAAGACCTAAAGAGCAGAAGTGGCCACCTTTTATGAAGACGCAGAAGTGGTTACAAGTGTTCACTTTGGAGAGGAGAAAGCTGTGGGAATGTGCTCAAGGTTTACAAAGTCATGAAGGTGGTTAATAAGTCTAATGCATGCCAAACACTTGTTCACCGAGTCCCACAAAACTGGAAATAGGGAGCTGTATTTAAAACAGATAAAAGTAACTGGTGAACCAGTGGAAGTTCACTGTTGCCATAGGAGTCTGTGAAGAGCAGAGTATTGGCAGGTTTTCTAAAAGGGATTGGGCAAATTAATAGACAGCAAGCTAACTGGGAACTAGACAGACAGGGATAAGGAGATCTGCTCTAAACTGCCTTACTTCAGTAACTATGGACACTGGATGGAAAGGAGAAGGAAATAAGATAGAGCTGATCTAGATGGACTATCATTGTGACCCTGGAGGCCATTTCTTGTGGTCTAATGTCTGCTTCCAGGTTTTTGCCTGGATTCTTTTGCCTGAAGATTCTTCCTTCATGGCATCTGTGAGTGATGAATTTCCCTATCCAGTCAGAAATACCTCTCACACAGTCTTTCACTGACTTACTTCTCAGATACTAAGTCATCATCTCTTCTGTCGTGAGCAAATACCCTCTTCTTCCTATTGCTGCAGAATAGTAAAAGATTTTCTATAAAGACACCAAGGTACTATCTGAGTGCTTTCTAAATGTGCAGGTGGACTGCTTTTTCTGATGTGCAACCAGATCTTCCCTCTGGAATACTATGCAGGTTGTGTCTTATCCTGTCATTCATCGACAACAGAAATCTAACCTCTTTCCCATATTTCAAGATGCTGCTGATCTTTCCTATATTCAGACATCTTCTGCCACATCTCATGAGACAGCTTTCTCACCCAGATTTTATGTTACTCTCCTCTGGACATTAATTTGTCCTCAACTTTATTGAAAAGCTGATTTCAAAAGCGTTCAAAAATGGACATTATACTCCATACACAACCTCACATACTGGTAAGGAGAAAGTTTGAATTTTAAAAAGTGAGATAATACCAGGCTCTGGAGAGACCCTCACAACATTGATATGCCTGACTTTGCTGACAGGAAGTCTTTTGTACCAACTCCTTAAATCGTATTTTTCAACAGGGCCTGCATCCATCTTATAGCGCTGTCATCTAGACCATGTTTCTCAGCTTCTTGTGTGAGAATGTTGTGGAGACTGTGTTAGAAAAATCGTGTTCAAGTCACACCAACAACAGTCTCCACGGTTAGATAACCTGGCATGAAATTAGTCTGGCTCAATACAATTTCTTCTTGACATACTCACCAAGGTTGTTTCTTATCATTGTATTATTTACTAGGTAGTCATAAATGGTTTGTCCTCTATCACAGATCAGTATCATTTTGTGTATTGAAGTCAGGACGAGTTATTAAATTTCTCCAATACCATCTCATTTCCTTTTTTTATGACTGGGTCATCCATCATCTTCAGGGGCATCAGCCATGCCTCTGTATCCCTCTGGAAGCTCAGCCTCCTCAGGCTTACAGTCTCTTTTCCCTCACTCATGGGGCTCTTCTAGCCTGCACTGTGCTAAGAGTCGTGTGAGAGTCACGTATCTCAGGCATTAGGAGTTAGTCAGCCTCTCTTTCTGCATCTAAATAACCCTGGTGCATCTCACTGATGCACCAACCACTTGTTGTTAGGGAAAACCTCTTCATTCTCTTTGCTGGACCACCTTGTGTCATTGGGAGTAGTCCCTGGTGAAAAACCTCTTCACTGTTCCCCTAAAAACCCACTTTTTCTGTGATTTTTATTGACCTCAGCAGTGGTCAGTCTGTTGAGATGGTTGGCTGGAGATCTTCTTCCTTCTACTCCATTCTCCCTCTGTATTGACCCATTTCTCTTGTCATATAGCTAAGTTTCCTTGCACAGATATATTTTCCTTTGCACTTTTTCTTGCTTTGCTGAACACAGGGGGTTACTGATCTGTGACAAGGCTCCTGGATGTTGTCATAGTACACATAAGGGTTAAGGACAGAGTAGGAGTTAAGGAATCAGTCTACATGGTTAAAACAAAATGTGGTTGTGGTACCTTTCTTAATATTTTAGTTCTCATAATTTCATAGTAAAAGAAAAAACAAAACATAAATAAAATGCAAATTCAAAGCAGAGGTATTAATTAATTGGTCCAGTATGTATTAAAAATACACTGCTAACAATAATACATCTCTCTTTCTTGCAAGAAATATATTTTGAGTTCTTTCACAATTCTTCTAGATTCCAATAACACCTAATTGCTCTGAGTAAAGCAGACCATCCTCCTAACATAGGACTTTAGGTCTATAAATCAGTTAAGTGATATATGACATGACATTTCAAAGCTTCTACATAACTTAAGAAAATCGTCTCCTAATAGCACTAAAATATCTCACTGAAATACACAAATTTAGTAATACTCCTGGGAAGAAAAATGTTTTCTTACTCTTTGACCTTCTTATGGCATTTATGTTTAATCTTGTTTCCTATCTGTACTTTTGCTCCCAAGAATTATTGCGACAGTCATTAGAGTAAACATTCCTTCTAAAATCTATCCATCACCACTGATATTTTTTAAAATGTTTTTTGGCACTTTGCAGTTCTAGAAACACAATCATTCCGTCCTTTACTAAATGTCAAAGATGGCACAAAATGCTGTGCTTCACTGCTCTAAGTAAAATAGTTCTTTCACTTTTCTTAAAAGAGCACAAATTCGTCTCCCAGAAAGAGAAAATAAATTATTGTTCTGTATCTTTTCAAATGTTGCAAAAATCAGAATACGATATTGATAAGACTTGTTTCCAACACAGCCATGTCTCCTCTAACAGTCATTTAGACATAGAATGAATTTCCAATTATTTAGATTTGCAGGCTATTTTAATTCATTGATTCTGAGTTAAAAGCACAGCAAACAGAACTGAAACTATGAGGGTAGCTTGAACAATTTCTTTTCTGCAGTGGAACAGTGTTTTCATTCTTCAGTGTCTCTTCTGCTGCTTTTCAATGCTGATGTTAAAAAGTAAAACTGCTCATTTATACCTCAAGAATTTTTTTATTCCTTAATAAGTTATTTTAAAAACTTTAAAACCTATAATAACACTGTTCTGGTTTGGTTTAAAAAATATTATTATTCATGTGATCTAAGAAACAGTTGGATGAAAGGTTTTTGTAGGCCAGTCTTAAACATTTTTCATGAAGCTCTTCTCTGTTAAGAAAATTTTACATCATTGGAATCAAAATATTTAATGGAAATGTATTCTCTTGACAGACTTAATTGAGAATTGCCAAGCATGCCCAAGGTTTCAGTCACTCTCATTCTTTAAATTTAGCGGGGGG
>VXBT01001127.1:2528310-2563775 GCA_013400235.1 Oriolus oriolus | reverse complement strand
GGGGGGGGGGTGTGTTAACAATGGCAGGTTTGGATTGGCCCATCCAAATTTCTTGATTATCCTTTGTGAAAAATGACCTCTCTTTATGGAAATTGAGAAGAACATTATTTGTGTAATTAAAAAATACTCAGCTGGAAAGATCCTTGAACATTGGAATTTATTACCCATCTCAGAGATTTGCATTTCAAAAGCAAATATATTCCAGAAGTTTTTGCTTTGTTTATTTTGTTGTTATCTGAGAAATATATTCCTTTTTTCCTAGTAATAGAGAAGCATGAATTACAGTTTTTAAATTCCAATGTATAGAGTGATTGCAAATAGCATGCAAATTTGTTACGGAATGGAAGTGGCATTGTTGACAAATTATTTGAAAACACTGTCATAGAAGTATAAAGAAGGCTTCTTTCAGTCTCCACAACAAATTAATGAGGAAAAATATGGAGTGCCTCTGACTCAGTAGTGTGGGGAATTTTTCAAAATTAGTTAATGCAGTTCCTTGCTGATTTGAGAACAGCGCTTCAGTCAGGATTTCCATTTTCAATCAAATAAGTGTTTCTGAATTCTACATAAATGGCTGATATTAGTCAGCTGCCTACATTTGTAGTCCAAAAACTGAATCACTCCAATTCAGAAACAAACCCTGACCTAAGTTTTAATTCTTTAACTCTGGGATTTTCACTTCTGCTTCCCTGGGGTGCCTGCCAGAAGAGAACCGTTCTCATTCCCAGTCAATGCTCTGTAGAAGGCATCAGGAATGGTTGAAGTGAGTCATTCAGCAGTGTCACTCCCAGGAACAGCAGTGAAAATTAACAATGCTGGTTATGCCTGTGCTCCTGTTGTGCCATACCTAGTCTGTTAGCTCCCCTGCCTGACTGCAGGTTTCCTGGTGAAATGCCAGTCTAGTCTGATTCTTCATTTATGTTGTTTTTCCAGCAGAGGTGTTGAAACATAGGATTTCAGAAAATTCCATGTCATGTGCTGGAGCAGCAGCCACACTTCTGAAGGATGAGAATTTTAGTAAAAGCCACGACTGGACATGTAAAAAGAGTTGCTGCTGCTGCAAGCCAGACAGAGGTAGTGGAAACTGAGTTGTGCCTGTGTCTCCTTGAGGAACCAAGGAGACAGTCTTTCTTCTGAGGCAGACTATCAGCAGTGATGAAACTGTTAGGAATGGAGAGGTACATCCCCAGGCCAGCTGAAAAGGGCACCAGACACAAGATTCAAAAGTCGATCTTCCAGGCTCTTTGTAGTTCCTGTTACAGAAGGGTTATATCTGTTTTATCTGGTGTCCAGTCTGTTGAAGATTTCAGCTAGACAGCCATAGTTGGTATCCTTCCCACATCCCCTGAAATACAGCCCAGTTATTTTCAAATTCTTTCCTTTTGTCAGTGTACTAAAGTCTGTGTTACCTGCAGACGTACGCGATTTTATCCTAAATGCTGGCACACCAAAAAATCAGAGTATGTAAGTAACAGTCCTTAGAAAGTAAGACTTAAAAAATGTTTGAGGTTGACCTGAGAATAAAGAAGGAACCCCCAACACAGCTAACCCCTTGTGGCAGAATGATGAAAACTTTTATTTTCCAGGGTTTTGTGGGTTTATTGGAGGGACAGTGGCTTATTATCATGATGTCTAGGTGAATGGTGGAGAAAAAATACAATTTTTTATAAAAAGGGGCAAAATCTTGCATTTCCCATTTTTTTCAGCCCAAATTAAATAACAGTTTTGCACAAAGTTTCAGAGAGCCAAAACTCATATTTCTGGTGAATTTTTGGTTTGTGATTAATGTTTTGCAATTTTAGCAGATTTATTTTCAGTTAAGATTTACTTTCTATTCTCCACCCAAATCCTTTGGTCACAAACTCAGTATTCATCATAAGAGAAGTCAGTTAAAGTGCTTTCTGCTCACAATAATAAATAAATTCTAAATCAATGAACATTTCAGAAAGGTAAAGGATTCATAATATTTTGTTTTAGCAGTGTCTTTGACCAGTCCACTCAGCATCATTCTTGTCTTTTCCTAAATGTCATGCTGCTGAACAGCATTCTGGTCTCAGTTTCCCATGCTAAAATGAGAAGTTTCAAATTCTCTTTAATTTTTTCTATTTCTTTCCACTGAAAACAGGAAACATGTTCTGGATTGCTTGGGGAGCAATGTCCAGCGCTTAGTGTAATCTGTCAGTTTCAACATAGTCCTGTTCATCCTGAGAAGCAGGAAGATTTACAAGAACTGCACAATTTGAATAGGAAGATACCACTGGATATATAAATAGCAAGTGTATGGGGCAGGTTTGTTGTTCTCTTTGGCTGTGTGAGCAATGATTGACTCCCCACTGCCGGAGCTAGGATGTGTGCCACAGCTGACCCTTCCCTTGTGGCCATTCCTCCCTTCCCACCTGGACTGTAGCTCAACTGGCACCTGTGGAGGTGCAAGTCTTGAAAGTAAAGCATGCCAGTGAAGAGGAGAGGAGGAGACCATTTGGCTAAAAAGAGCTAGTTGAACTCTCTAGTGGGGTAATCGTTTGTGCTCCTCTTAGCTCTCCATGCGATAGAAATGAGTTTTTTCCTTGAGAATTCAGTCACCCTTGTGATTTTCAAGCAGAAGATATTAAATCCATTTCCTTTGCCTTTGTCCCTTCTTCCATATGTAATCTCACTTATGTCATTTAGTATCAATATTTGCTTCAGTTTAAGTAAGTTTGAAGTTTTAATGGACTTCATGGCTCTCCTTTCTCTTTAAGTGCTCTCACAGCAACATAGAATCATGCAAATCTGTGCAAGTACTTTGTCAACAACCATTCAGCCTCGTGAAGTGTGTTAGCCATTTCTAAATTTACATTTATTACAGTGCTATGGGCACTAAGGATATCAAACTATTAGTAAAATTGGTATGAGTAATCTAGTTGAAAGGAAGCTTTCTTCTTCAGTTAGCTTTAGAACTAAGAAAGGAAATGCTATTTTCTAGGGGTATCCAAGCTAAAGTGACCTGAAATCTGCAAATTTCCTTTCTAATATATATTCCTTTGCATATAAATATGTAACTGTAAATATGAGTCACTCAGTCAGGCCTCTGCACAATTTTACCTTTTGGTAGTGGAAATAAAATAAAGCAATATGAAAACAGAAATAAAAGATATCCTGTAGCATGTGGCATTCACTGAACACTGTTCCTAATTCATTGTCTGTCTCAGTAATCAGCTCCCCATCAAATCCTAAGGAAACATCTAAGGTGAAGTAGTGCATAGAAGACTATCAGTTTCAGTAGTTTGATAAAAAAGAATATACCTGAAAATGGGTGGGTTATTTTCTAGGTAGGTGGTGTACTAGATGTTACTGTATGATTGGATTGCCCTGCAAACTGGAACCCAGATCTTACATCTCCTTAATAAGGGGATATGAAAAACCTGAATCAAGATTTATACTTAAATGCTGTGCATAGAGCTTGTTTTGGGTTTTTTTTAGTTTCATCACATATTGAAAATGCAAGAGACTTTAAATGTGGAAGAAGAAGGTCAAGGGCCCATCTAATGCCATGGTTCATATTTGAAAGCAAGTTAGAGCTTAAGTGACTCAGTTATAACTTCAGAAGAAACTTGCTACACTTTGAGCATCAAATTCTAACCTTTTATTAATGCTTCTATGATAATTTTTGGAAAGAACTGATTTTATCTGGTGTCATTTAGCTATTGTTCACAAGTGTGATATTTTAAACTGTTGATAAGGCTTAACAAGAGGCATTTTGAGAAGAACTGTTCTCTGCCTGAGCACACCTGCTCCCCAAAGCTGCAGCTGGCATCTCCACAGGCTCACCATTGCTTTTTGCACTAAGTGCTTCTATCTGGCAAATAAGGGTTTGTGGTGACATGAAACTGTGAAAGCAAAATGGTTGCCAGTATTCTTCTGAGAAAGTGATAAAGGATCTGAGAGAGTGATTAAAGATCAATATGAAAGCACTCTTGAAGCTGCACTTTTTGCCACTTTTAATACTGGTTACTACTACTACTGTTAAGTGATCGAGTTCCTACCCAACAGAGAAATCCTGCCTTGAATTTCAAAGCTCTGACAGGAATCCAGGAGCCTATGAGAGACAGTGCAGACATCTGATTCATGATTAGCACCCTGAGTTGCCACTAGTTTAAAAGCTGGCTTAGGTTTGGCTAATATCGACAATGTGCATGTCTGCTGGTTAAGACAAGCAGCTATATGTAACTGTAATAATTAAGATGCATGCAGAGAGGAGTGATGAAGAGTGACAGCTGAGCAGAATGCTGCTGTATGTGGATATTAAGTATTTCCTATTTCTAAATTAAGCCGTCTGTCATCTCCTCTACTTATCTATTAATTGGTGCTTAAAAGTCCTCATGGTGCACGTGCAAGGAAAGAGATGCAGTGTAAATGTGACAAGAACCTGAAGTGCACAGCAGACAATGAACAGTTCCGAAATATATAATAATGGCCCAGTTCATGGTCAATGGTCCTGTTAAAATTTGTCTCCCATTGGTTTCAGTTTAGGAAAACATGAAAATGCAGGCCTAAATCTGACACCCTTAAATTATCTCTGGCTTTGCTGATTGCGCTGAGACTTCAATGCACACTCAGATTTACAAATGTATTTATATCTTCTTCCGAATAAATTTTTCCTGAAAAGAACTATTAATCACAGTATGCAGAAACAGGCTTTGTGAAACTAGAATCTAGAATCCTGATCTATCCTCTACTATAAATTATGCTGATTCCTAAAAGACTTAATCTTGGAGTGAGGAATGTTTGCATATGGATTTCTTTGTGGCCAGTAATCAGTGAATTAATGAGGAAAGAAGACTTGAGCTCACCTTTTGACTGCAAGAGTGGTTTGGCTGCTGGAACATGCAAATAACTTTATAGATCTGCTTTCACATTAATCAGTGTTTAGTGAACATGGGGCTCTATCTCTGTTCATGGCTGTTGTCACACTGTGAAGACATATCCACTTCACCAAATTACATTTCCATCTGTGGCATAACTGCTTTGAATCAGTTACACAGGGACGGATGCTGGCCTCAGAAGGAGTGAGCGTGAAACCTGGAGCCTAATACAATTTGGAGGCTTTCACTGGCTTCACTGAATATAGGAAAATGACCATAGTGCAAAAAGGCCAACGTCTAGGACTTCAGGACAGCCTATTCACAGTCTTCATATCTGATACCTGATAGACAAAGTGAGAAAGTTGCATTCTTGAAGGTGAAACATTGCACCATACTTTTGGGCTGAAATAGCAGATATGCCGGTTATGGAGAGTTTGAAGATGCCTTTGGCATCTTTGACAGGGAGCACGGCACAAAGGGCTGATGACATTGCACAACATGCAGTTATACTGCAGACTCTGTCTTGCCCCATGAACATCCAGAGAAACAAGCAGTTTCAGAAAGTTTCTTCTGTTTCAGAGTGCTGAGCAGATAGAGTGGCCCAAACAGCACTCTGTTGGAAGGTACCAGGGTTGTCTGCCTTTAGCCTGTGGCTGAATTCGTGCAGAAAAGTTACAGTCCTGTTCCAGAGGCTTCCTCACCTATTCCCATACTCCCGGGGATCTTGCTTGGCGAGGAATAGTCATGGCAGTGGAGCTGGGTTTTCAGGGGAGGGCACTTACCATCTTCTCCCAGCAGGGGATGAAGACAAACTGTTGGCATACCCACCAAACTGTGGGTCATCCTGGTGCTGTGCAGAGCCTGTGTAGCTCAGGAACTCAGTTGTTCCTCAGTTTGGACAAGCAGCCCAGGGTGAGAGCAGTGCCATGGAACTTACAGGGACATGTCTGCTGTGCTCAGGCCTCATCAGCTGCCACAGGGCTCTTGGAGCAGCAGGAAGCTCTGGCCCACTCTCCATTCAGCAAAAAAACCAGTCAACATGAGGGAGCAATTTCCCTCTAGGAGCCTGTTCCTTCCAGTCTCACTGCTTAGCATGAACTTTTTACCCCGCTGTTCCTCACCACTGCAATGCCTGAGGCCGCTCCTTCCCTCCTGGCTGCTGCAGTGGACAGCAGGTCACAGGATACAGAGTCCTTGGGGCACACCAGGCTGTTGGTAGCTGCTTATTGCCTACTCCTGCTGTGGGGGAAGAGGGGAAGTTGCGTGTTTGGAACCCAACTCCATCTGCCCTTCACGCCAGCCGGCTATGGCAGGAGCAGTGGACCCCACGCTGCCTGAACTGAGTCCTGGATAAACCTGGGATCTGTTCAGCAATGTCTGCAAGCAACCAGTAGAGGAATGCTGTGCAGTCCATCAGACACTCAAGGACAGACCAGCTTCCTTTTCTTTCTCTCTGGTGGAGAGTAGGCTCAAAGGAGCTGCACTTCCCCTTTTTCTTGCTTCAGCATGTTGTCTCCATGCTGCTGCAGGCATTCAGCAGGGTATGCACCAGGAAGCCATGCTGGAGCCTCACAGCTGAGGATGTTCAACAGAGGGCAGAGAAGAGAAGAAGGGGAGGGAACATGGAAGTTGTGGTTGAAAGGCACTCAAACACAGCTGGCAGCAGCCCTTAGTCTGCCTCAATCCTCCGGAGCAGGTGACCTTCAAAGGTGGCGGAAATTGCAGCTTTCTGTGAGTGCCCTTTGGCCTTGGTATTGGGACAGCATAAGTGGTTTCCAGGAGAAAGAAGCTTGGCCCAGTGCCCTGGGCCCACAACTTGGGCCCAAGTTTTTCATCCTCACAGGTTGGTGCAGGAGGACAACAGAGGACAGGAAGTGGCTTTGGGTCCTCCATTGCTTGCTGCAGACCTCCAGGTGTTGTGACTGCTCCTTTAGTTAGCCCATGGTGGTTTGGTGTCAGTTTTGATGTTAGTCTTTAGTAATGTCCTGTTTTTACTGTCTGGCTACATTACTTCATACAATGCTTACACCAGGACTTCTTCCCTAACTCTCTTCCCCTTGTAATTTTAATATCTCTAACACTCATCTCTTCCAACTCGTAAGTTACAGGCATGTACCCTGCCTCTTCCATCTGACTTCTCTGCTTTGAGGAAGTTTCCCTATTGGTTTCAACAGTTTCGCAGTAAACATCTGCAGTTGGAGAGGAATCATCGTTGCTTTCAGAAGTCACAGATTTTCATCTCCAGGTGTTCTTGAAGCACCATTCTCAGCCTCTGGCCATACCTCCTCCTGTACAGTGTGGGCCTCTGGTTCCCGCAGAACCTATCAATCTCAGGTGCAAACTCGCTCGTGCCACACATTCTGCTCACCTGCGTCAGCAGGGCTTGAGCTTCCTGCTGCTGAGGCCATTCCTGCAGCCTCAGGCTCAAGGACGCTCTGGGCTCTGTCTGTAGCTGGAGAAGTAGATGGGTGCATCTGCTTTGAGGAGCTGAATCCTGCTCCTAGGACTCCAACTTGACAGAAGTGTCCCTTCTGCTTCTTCCAGCTCTGCAGATGGTACACACTCCATAGCTTCTGATTATACTGTCAGTAATATATGCAAAACTGATAGAAAAATGGATTCTAGAGAATGGTAGATATTATTATTCTTTGGATTTGTTTATAGTAAATACCTCTCATTCCTAGAATTATTACTGTCATATTTAGTACTAAAATTACAGGCTAAGTGGTGCAGAAAAGTATTTCTATGACATTCAAAAATAACAGGGTACCAGACTCAAAAGACATCAGTCTAAATATACTGAGCTGCAATATGTTCCAGCAATTCAGTCTTTTAAATGTGCCTGTTGCAATAAGGCTGAATTGGGCTGTGATGGGAGTAGGAAAAGAGTGAAGGCTATATCAGTGTATGGTGAAAGATAGTCTTGTAGCAGAGGGCTTGATTGGACCTGTGAAGGTGAAGACCTATTTCCCTGCTGTGCTGCAGGTTACAAGTGCAAACTCAGACAAAGCAATGTAAAATGCCGTTGACTTTAGTGGCCTGAGTTAGAAGGGGTAATTCTGGAAAAGGGATTTAAGCGTTTTAAAGCATGAACAGCCAGATGCATTGCTTCTACTTCAACTATTTCTATCCATTCTGAGGGCTCTCATCCACCCCTTTTCCCTTGAAACCTCATCTTAACCTGCTGCTGAGACACTTCTCTTCCTTTTTTCAGGGGTGTTTAGGTGCTGGGAAAGAGGCCTTAAGAGGCAGGATGTTTTCAAAAGAGAAGCCTTAGTGCTGAACTCAAAGGCACAGATCAACAGTGTTGAAAACTCAGCTTTACTGCCATATTTTACTGCTATTATCCCTCTCCACAGATTCCCACCAAGTCTCCAAGAGCATCAAAAGAATAATAATGTACTAAGCAAACCTCATTTTAGTTCTTTTACATCATTCCTCTATCTGCTCCAATGCTCTTCAAGGGAGTAGGCTAAGTCATATTAACCTGGATATTTTTTGGAAACCAACCTCAAAGAAAATGTCTGCAGGTCTGGCACAAGGAAACGTTTGTAATGCTGTTAGCAATTACTTTTTATGAGATTATTCTCTGAAATAGGTGACTCAGACCTTGTGCTGGCTGTAGTTTTGAGACAAGACATGAATTCTAATTTCTTATGAGTTAACCTGAATTCACAAAAGCAAGAAAACTCTTGTTTGGCAGAGTCACAAACACACACACACACTCTCTCAGGAGCTGATCTTCCAGAGGTCAAAAAGTCCCTTTAACTGTGTTCACAGGCACTGTCAGGGAGGGCTCTCTCTCTCTGTAAACCATTCTGTCTTTCTGTGAGGGTTTGGAGGGAAATACTATTTCTGTCAAATATTTGTCAGCTAACTAAATTTATTCTGATACTCTGTCTCGGTATGAAATCGTCTGTGAAGGCTATGATTTCTTTTTCAAAATGAGATCTGCCACACTTCCATTTTCCATATACCTTTTGATTACAAATTAAAGGAAGTTCAGGAAAATAAGCAAATTTTTCAGTTTTGTAGCTTGAAGGAAGTTTATGCACACCCAGACAGATAAAAGTTGTAACTAAACATTTAATTTCATTCCATCTAGCCTCTCCATCCTTCAAGCCTCCCAAGGCTGCAGAGTAAATACAAAGGCAGTGTGGATAACACTGTTCCAAGCAGCTGTGAAATGAGTCCACTGTGTATAGTACTAAACAATTCAAATGACCAGAACTGAATATTCCTGTTAAACAAGCTGTGTTGCAAGCATCTGGTAGGCTGTGAGCTGTGGTTGTTTCATCATGCTCTTTTCTTCTTTCGTTTTTTCCACTTAACCTGAGTCCTGTGTGTACCTTGGCACTCTCTTGAACAAGGTGCTCTACCAGTTTGCATTGCAGTTATCATGGTGAGGCTGTGGCCCTAATTTTGAGACTCCATGTCATTAAAGTAATGAAAATTAATAAACCAGTAGTATTCTTGTCCTACCTCTGTTGCTTTCGTTCCTGAACCAAAAGCAGTCATGAGCTACATGTCTTTATCATTCCGGCAGATAAAAAATGGGAAATTTAATAGAATTATAAGCTATTTCCAGAAATAAATCAATTAATTTAATTTATGTTCTTTGATTATTTTTCTGTTCTATGAGTACATTCGGCTGGTAAAATCAGAAAGGTGGAGTCAGTCTTTGAGGACAAGGCAGATTCTATTTCATTTTACTTTATTTTCAAATATTTCAATGTTCTCAAGGGATTACTAGTTCATACTCTTATTGTGCATCTTTCTGAGGGTGCAAGAAGAGGATTGGGGAAGCAAAGTGAGTCTTAGAGGCAGCTAAAATTTTGAATGCCTCCTTTCTTTCACTGATTACCTTACCTTGATGGGCAAGTCCAGCCACAAGGTCTTTGCCAGGAAGGAATTGCCCCACAAACCCTGGAAAAGCCCTGGAGCAAGGATGAGTTAAGGAAGCTAGCTGGTCATAGGCTAGAGTGAAAAAGAGCGAGGCAAAAAGCTGTTTGACCAAAGAAGAGTTCATGTGAAATGACCTTTCCACATAATGGGATACAAATATTTCACTAGCTGCTTTTATCCCTCTGAGCTGTACTTGTAGGAATTAAACAACTCCTCCATTTTTCAAAGATGGCTATACAGGTGGACACGTCAGGCACAAGTCCAGTATTTTCCTAATTAGATGATTAGTAGCCAAGAGTGAAATTGGTGTGTGTGTGATCATGTAGTTTAATGCACAAAAACATACTGTCGGTTTTTCTGGAAATGCTTTAGGATTTTTCTGTAATTTTTTTTAACATTTCATAGAATTGTTAGTAGTCATCCACCTCACATGATTAGTCCAACAACAGACTAATTATTCCCTGCCAAAACAACACAAAAATACTACACTGGCATTCTTAGGGACATCATGGATATCCATATGCAAAATCTTGTACTTCTTTGGGCCCTCTTATTTCTCATGCTTTCCCTTTTTAGATTTTGCTTATGGATATGATTATTAAAATTGGCTCTGAGAAACTAGCAGGAAATTAGCTGCATATTTGAATGGGTTTATTCAATGAAGATCAATTTATTAATTTTAAAATTAATTTTCTTTAGTGCTTCCAACCATTTGGAGAGGATTGATTATTATAAATGATTTAATCAAAGTACTGTATTATGAATGCCATATTTAATTAGCAAAGATATCAGGTAAACTGTTATAGTATTGCATTATAATTATAAATCTACATATAGTTATATTAAAACTAGGAAGTCAGTAATCAGTACATTGCTGCAGCAGTCTGTGATGTGTATCTGTTCTCATAAAAGGTGTAACTTGAATTAATTTATGCTTTCAAGTTCTCAGATGACATAGATTAGAGAGGAGCTGCAGGAGTTTGGACAACAAAAAATTTTGCTGATGATACGTTGAGGATTAAAATATTGGGAAAAGGAGAAATGAAAACATGCTTATTTTAAATTACGCTTAAATATAATTAAATTAATTTCACCAATAATAATTAATAATGATGATGTCCTGGTGACAAAGATTTAAACTAAGTAGTAGCACTAACTGCAGTTCAGAAATTGTTGATACTTTGAAATAGGTGAAACCCACAACTAAAGAAAACCACTCCAACTAACTTTTGCAATCTCCATGATTGTTCATGTTCATGATATCAAGTAGATAGAAAAGTGCTTGCAGATTTGAGGCCTGCTCTTGGCTGAATTCTATTAATCATTTACAGATTTCATGGAACTCCTGCTGGGCTCTGCTTCATTGAGTAAAAACACTAGGATCTGGACCTTGTCACGCAGTCTTCTTTGTCAGAGTACAAAGTGATATTATGAGCATCTACTTTGAAATAATCAGAATGTAAAAGCAGACTAGGACTTGGTTATAGCATTTGTTCTGTTCAAAGGAGAAGCCTAACATATTCCTAGAGAACTGATATGACTGGAGGTTTTACCTGCCAGGCTCCCAGCTGGGGCACAGGTTAGTCTATGATTTCAAGAACTCAGAATAGAGATGGTGCTAATGAATGAGACTCACACTGATTTTATCAACAAGAAATTTATTATGCAGTGTTTTTATGTTTCTTGAGACTTATTATTGTTCAGTCAAACCCTAGTTAAAAAGGCACTGATTTTATTTATGTTTTCTCATTTTTCCTGGTTACAGGACGAAGACCTGTACCAGGTCTCTGGTGCAGGTACTCTTGGTCTGAGCCAGACATTTTGCTGAAGTAAATTCAGGGCAGCCTGGCTTTGCAGCACCCTGAGCAGAGACTGCAGGCATTGTACCACAGTACGACTCAGTCCCATGTGTGAGGGCATGAGTAGGAGTTCTCTGTTACAGTCTCTTCAGCTAGGAAGTGCTGCTGCTTAGTGGCATAACATATGTTCTCCTGTTTACATCAAAACAAATATACCCAAAGCTAGACTGAACGAGGGGCTCTCAGGAGAATTCTTGACTGAATCTTGAAATGTAGTGACTGGTTCCAGAATGGATATTGCAGTTCTCTGGAGTACAGCTGTCAGTTAGCTGTGTTTGCCTTTCACTCTTTGCAACTTCTTGACATAAATTAAATTTCTGAAAGGCAGAGGTTGGACTTCAAGAGAAAACTAAAGACTAAAAGATGAAAGAAAGTTAGAACTGACTTACTGATTCTTGGTATGGTAGTTCAGCGTTATACACTTATTAGCAAACAGGAAAAGAATTGATGTATCTTATTGGGTTCCTGTAATTCTCCTGAGAGAATTACAGTTACAGATGAAAATATATTGATGAGTTTATGTGCTAGAGAATTTTGGTCTAGTGTTTCATCTAATTAAATCCTAACAGGATAAAATAAAAGCACTGCTCCCTAGAGATTAGGATGGATGCATTCTGCTAATATCTATGTATACTAAACACCACTGACTCCAAGACAAGGCTCAAAGTAACAGGGCAGAATTTCTGATAAAGCTGTTTTCTCTCTGGATATTTGAGAAGACTTTCTTATCTCTATGATCAAATGTCCCACATTTCTTGTCATAACCTCCATCATCCCAAACTCAGTGAAGAAGAAGGACTGGTTGAAGGAATCAGATATTTCTTTGAAATTAAATCAATAACCTACATAGATGTCGCACAAGTATTCTCTAGATCACAATTCAAATGAGCAAGAAAGACATTTATTGTAAGCCTGCTTTTGGGTAGTCCTTCTCAAGATATGTCATGAGAGATTTACACCCGAACCCCTGAAGGACATCATGTTGTCCTGTGTCATGCATGGCTCCCCATGTATCTATGGGGAAAACTGGGAATGCAGAACCAAATTTCACTGAAGAATACTGAGGTGGTTTATGTGTCTTGAGGGGAAACATCAAGTATTGGAGCCTATTTCTGTGTTAAGTGAGGAACTAACACTGATGGCTCGAGTCACAATCTTGTCTGCTCCTTGCTAACAGGGGCTCACACCAGCTCTGTCTTGCAAAATCTTGCTCTTTGAAGCCTTGCACATTCATCCACAGGCGTCTTCAGATAACAGGCAGCTCTCCCACTTGGATTATAAGTAATACCTGGATAAAAATATCATCCTTGCAATTGTACTGAAGTTGGAGCAACACAGACCTCTGATTATGCTCATTTGACAGTGAGGGTAAGCATCAGTTATAAATCCAGAATTTGAGGTTTTCCATGCGTTTTGTGGTAGTTTGTAACACACTATAGAATTAAAGAACAGACATTATAGAATCCTATCTATGACTCAGATTTTGGAGGTATGTGATTACAGAGATGAGCAGAATGTCACAAATCAATACAGGTATGCGTGAAGCAGTACATAGACTTTACCATATAGCACACAGGTTTTTAGCACGAGTTAGCAGCACAGTCTTTGCTTCTGCTCTTGATCTGATCTGACAGAGTGGAAAGAGCTGTTCACAAACCATTCACAAATTCACAGACAGGTCTCACAAGTTTACTTGAAAGAGTGTGCTATAATCAATGCCATGCACTTGCACCTGTCAACCATGAGATGAAAGTAAATCTGAAGGCTGCCAATATCTTTATGTACAACTATTTGCCCAGCCACTCTGACATGTTGTTCTGCTGTCTTATATTCTCTTAATCTGCAGCAAATAGAGCTAGAAACCACTATTTTCATAAGAGCAGAGCATTCAGGAAAGGCTGCCTAGACATGCAAGCTGAATAAAGCATGAGTTTGTTGGTCACAGATTATTGTGAAACTGTGAGAGAGAGGCCACTTGAGCCTCAAGTAAAAATAGCAGTATTAAAAGGCAATTTATGTCTTAGATTTTTTCTTTAATGTTTTGTTTTCCAAATTTCATTAAATACAATCAGAAATAGCTTGCTTACTTTTTTATATTTCATCAAGTGAGATCTCGGTTGACTGACTGAAATGGAGGTGGAAATCAACAGAAGGCAATGCCAATTTATTTTTTCAGGTGCTTTCAGCATCTGTTTAAGTTCCTCATAATTGTTATGCTTTTCAAAGGTTCCATTCCTACAAGGCAGTTCAAGAAGGGAACAACAGCAAGAATGTTTCATAAGAAAGGATGGTTTTTTTAATGTTTATGTATTTTTATTAGTCTGTCAAACTTTGCTTTCCAGTCCTTGAAAATCCAGCCGGCATCTTTCTAGTACTCAAGTGCCATATTCCAGAAACGGAATCATTTCCAAAGCCCATACTTCATAGTGGAGCTCTCTGTAATAAACTGTTCCCTCAAAAATTGCTAGCAAGCCTTTCCAAACTGTAACCCTTGTGAAAAGGAAGTAAGTGTATGAGAACCAAACACCAGTCCTGGAGTCAGACTTGCCAGTAGTTCTGTCTTGTACCTGATGCTGGTTTAGTATATTAAGTTGGTCTTTTGTTGGATCTCAAGTTCCACACCTGAAAAATTGACATAGTATGTTCTGCTGCTTCTTCCCTAGTGTTTAATGAGATCAGTCAACTAAAATGTGAGCCACGCCTAGAAACGTGGCACTACATTTTCTTGCTGGAGTTATGATACACACCTTAGTCTCATGTCTCCGTAGCAGCTTCTGTGTGATGTGAGAAAGCTAGCACCATGGGCCCCTGCTGAAACTGCTTCAGCTGCCTTTTCCACCCTAGGAATGACTGGAGACACCCCGGCCAAATGGCCCCAAAATTTTCTTGTAAATGGAGAGTTGCAAATTGTTCCCAGTATCAATGCAATATCCAATAGTATTTATCCCAGAGAAAGGCAGACATGTCTTTGAACTTGTCTTTGATCTGCCATTTTCACCCCTTTGCACATTTTGGCCTTGCTGAGAAACTGAAGGCCATCAATGCCATGATGCCCCTTTTCAGTGTTGCAAATCCCAGTATGTTCCTAAAGCATTGTTGCTGAAAACAGACATATCTGTGAAAAGAAGGGTTAACTGCCACAAAACATATAATACATAACTGCGATGTAATGACTCTATCAACATTAAATAGTGGAAAAGTACGTTGCCGAGTCATGAATTTTTTTGTATTTATGTGAATTATCTGTAAAATATTGGAATAATAGACCTTGTGAATGAATACTGAGAAATTTGGGCTCCTGATTGTATATTAGAGCTTCCTTTCTACAACACTCCTAAAAATGTAATTTTAATGAAAATTGTTTCCACTAGGAACACAATAGGCCAGGTAAAAGGAATGGATGATAGCTCAGCTCAAAATTCTTCACAAGGATATTGGAAAACTTTGCTAGAAATGCAGCTTCTGTGGTGCATAGTCTTTTTAATAAAAAATTATTTTTACTGTAAACAACAAAGAAACTGTTGCCGAACCCTTTGAAAATAGTCTGGTGACACAATGCAATCATTTTTTTTCATGTGTGATCTACTGATAGTTCATTTGAGGGATTCAATATCATTAAACTATATTAGAGTAAGTTACTATCATTTATTTTGTGTTTTCTGAAAAGCTGTGTATACACGAGAATGTAAATGTATTTCTGGACTGAATCACACATAACTGACAGTGACCCATTCTATTATTTCTAATGTTGCTTGGGGTTTTTGTATCAAAACGGTTTTTCTAATTCATAATTTTGAGGGACAATGCCAATTTTTGAAATAAAAGGATACAGTAACATATACATTTCAGTAATGTTCTTATATGGAAAAGATAATCAGGTTAAGGACAGACCATTTACAAACAAAAAAAAGGGGAGAAACATGCAGTTTAAGCACTGGAAGTTGTCCATTCCAGTGCTTCTAAGCCTAGATATGCCCAATCACTCTCCATTCAAGTGACCTTAACATTTCTATGACACATAATTTTTCTGTCCATCCTGAAAGGTGCTCAAGCTGCATTGCTGTGCAGTGGAGAGCAACGGGTTGTAGGCAGGTCACTGGCTCTGGAGCTCAAACTCAATGTAGCAGCAACATTTAAATTCACAAGAACGATAATGATTCATATTGAGAGGAAGAAAAATTGAGTAGTCAGGTGCCTTGCCTTCCCCAGTTGCATATCACAAAGATTTTCTCTTTCTGATTCAGCTAGTAGTGTCACAGTCCCGGCAGAGAGCAATTAAGGACAGCAGGTAGTAGGAAGCAACCACCACTAGAGTGATGTGCTGAATTTGTCTTTGTTGCCCCAGCAGGGAAATTGTATACAACCTCACACGACTGTATTTCTAACCATGCAGGTGGCACAGATTTTTGGGCTAGTCTTTCGGAGTGAGTCTTTGACTTGGACAAGCTCTAGTTTGATGCCATCACGATTTTGATTTGCAAATATTGGTTTGGAATGTACTAAAGCACCCTGAAGTATCAAGAAGGGCAATGCTTGCAGTGCTTGTTGCTGATGTTCCCCAGTAGAAGATCTTTTGCAGTTGCATCAAAACCATGATATGATGTTCATAGAACCAATGTAGAAATGCATAGATTATGTAGAAATAGACATGTAAATGTATTAATTTGTATCACCCTAAAATAAACATTTAAAAGAGAATGTGAATGAATCATGTCCTACAAGTAGCTGTTTGTCTTGATGAGTATGAAATGAAAGATGAGTGTATAGCCCAGATACCACCTGGAAGCTATAGTGTTTTTAACATTCCCATTTTTTAAAGAATATTAACATAAAAAGGACCAGACTTTTCAAGTATCATTCAGAGAGGGACATTTAATGTTTCTGGGCTCATCTCTTTTCTTCAGGCATCCTTTGAGAGTGTCTTTGCAGAGAGAAGAGAAGATGCTGAGGAGGAAAGAGAATGTTCTCATAATATTCTAAAAAGATCAGGCACAAAATTATCAGCATAGCAATCTGAGCATACTTGCTTTGTGTTCTGAATGTTAAATTGCTAATGAGTGTTAACATACCAGAACACACAAGCTACAAAAATAAAAAAATAATTTCTTTTTTCACAATACTTTACTTATCCTCAGAAAGAAATGGATGATTTCCCACCTGCACTTTCAATAAAGCAGCAGCTTTATTTGCATACTACTGCAATTTGTATCACTAGTGATGTCAGACCAGTTCAAAGAAGGGCTTTTATTGAAGGGAATTTTGCTCCTTCTAATACCTTCTAATACTCAGAATTTTTGAATCACCAAAAAAAAAAAGCTTCCTAGGTGCTACTTTTGTTCATGCTGAGCTGACCTTTATCTCTTGAATGGTGGCATTGAAGCCAGTGTGTCTTCTTGGGAGGTAAAAGGCTCTTTAATATGAGTCACAGTGTCACAATTCAGACTGAGGGTCAGGTTTATCATGTTGATTAATCATCTTCATTGAGAATTAGGTTACACTAGTACACTTATCTCTGGATGAGGACATCAGTTGTCTCACAGTGGAATAACATTTAGGATGCAGTAGTGATTCAGGGTAACCATACCTGCCAGTCTAATTTGTTTGCCCTTGAGAAGGAATTTGTTGCAACCCTGCATGCGAGTGGATTTTTTCCCTCATCTTGGTCATTGCTGCTGGTCCACTGAAATTCTTTAGCCAAGTCTCCAAGTTCCACACTCAGCTCTCCTAAAAGGAAAGGGTTTGATTGCATCTTTTCTGCCTGTGTCTGAGTAATGATGTACCAACACCACCAACAGGACAAGAGGTAGAGCTCTAGGTTTTCAGAGGTGGCAATAAAAATGAAAGCAAATGAAAAAGCATTTAAAAGAGCAAGGGGTATAAAAATCTAAGTCATATTAGAGCCTCATATGTCTGCCAAAATCAAGTGTTGCCGCATAGGTTTTCCTACCTCTGAGATAATGGAGCCTGTTGTGAGAGCCAACTTTTGACATTAATTTGCATTTCATTGCTGTTACAAATTGCTAGGCTATTTCATTTGCCAAGGTTTTGCTTGCTATGAAACCAGTGCACTGACTTCCTGTTAGGAATTCCAGCACCAGTTTTATCCCTGTCTCCTGCACAATATAGCAATAAGGGATAGGTAATATAAAATCATCATTATTTATGAATAGGTGAATTCCTGGCCATTTGGCATGAAAAGGATTTGGGATAAGACACATACCATAGCTATGATACAGTAACCAAGATGTTGAACTAGCATGGTTTACATTTTTATTCTGAAAAAACATTGTTTTAGCCATTTCCTTTCTTGGCCAGGAAAATCCTCCAGTGTATAATGAGTGGGTTACAACATGCTTAACATTTCCCAGGGAATGCAGAAACCGGGCTGGGAAATAGCAGCTTCCATGTAGAGTTTCATTTCAGAGTTTGTATCTGAACCCCAAGGAAGATTTTTGGTGACTGCACATCATACTTTCATTAACCATAGAATAGTAGACTGGTTTTGTTTGGAAGGGACCTTAAAGATCACCCAGTTCCAACGCCCCTGCCTTGTGCCGTGACACTTTGACTAAACCAGGTTGCTCAGAGCCCCATCTAACCTGGCCTTGAACACTTCCAGGGATGGAGCAACTTGAACATGCATATTCTTAGGTGAAATTAGGGTTCAATTCAGAGACCAGGCACTCTATAGGTTGTGTGCATTAGCCTGGTAGTTTTTCTCTTGAGTTTAAAAAGTGGATGGTGGCAGTGGTAGTGCCACCGCGTATGGGAGTAACTCCCACTCACTTACAGTAAAGGATGAGGATCTGTCCTGTTGTATTTTAAATTGTTCATCTTCTGTGTCTCCAAGGCAAGGATTCCATGTGGAACTGAAGGACTGGTTCTTTGTTAAAGGTTGCGGCATTGACTTGCTTAAAAAGGCTTTGACATCAAACTGTGTAGCTTCTGAAGAGTGAAATTTGGTTGGACAGATATACTGACATGAAATTGAATAAAGCACATTAGTGTATTTCATAAACCCACTGATGCAAGATATCTGTGCTGGTGATTCACTTTAGCCTAGACGTGCAGAAAATACAATTATCCAATTGATAACTATATCTACGTTTATAAATAAATTGATCTTGAGGCTCTGACAGATGAATTAGAAAAAATTCTAGTGAGAAAGATTTGTTTAACAAGTTAAATTCGTTTATCAAGTTAATAAAAAATGAGTGTTTTTAGTAACTCTCTTCAGCTCTCTTTGATCTGCTACCAGAAGGAAGTCCTATCTGTCTGGATCCCCCGTGTGTGAGAGGCTCCCCATCCCAGTTGCAGTGGTGGTGGTCATGCACATGGTGGTGAGCCCAGGGTGGCCTCACTGTTTGCATTCACTTCCATGGCATGGGCAGCACACTTTTACTCTCCTTATACAGCTCTTTTCTGGGACTGCTTGATATGGGAAGAAGCACTTATCAGCCCCTTCCATACAGGTGTGAATTTATACCATACATGGGTGTTCAGCCCTGGTGCTGGCTTGCATCTTCTCCATCACATGATGCAGGAAGCAATCGCATCAGGAGGCAAATTTTCTAGATGAGGAAAAGGGGAAGATGCTCAGTTGGTCCCCAAAAGTACTGGATTATCCTCTTGTCCTTGAGGCCCCTTATGATGTGTATCCCGTTTTCCTCCCCATATAAATTGATGTAGGTGACCTGTGCCATATTTCTCTCGCCAGCAGTAGGAAGGACTGCACATTGGAAATTGAGTCATTCTCATATAGTCCACACAAAGGAGACAAAACAATTTGTATCAAGATTAGTAATTCATACTCTGCTGCACTAGCTCAGGTCCATGTTTCCACTGCTCTGGTAGCTTGTGTGCACCTTTTACCAGCAGTAGTCGTTTCAGAGGTAGCAATGGTTGCTGTCCTCCAGGAAAACAGCTGAAGGCATGTGCTGATTTTGTTCATATTGTGTCCAAAAGACCAAGAGTCTTGCTGATATCTGTGCTTTGCTCTGCAACTTGCACCAGAACATCTGCAAGCATAATGTAAACTGGATCCCTTCCTCTTGGATTAGCCCCAAATCTCTTTCCACAGTCTTTTCCTGTGCCTTTTCCAGTCTTATCAAACAAAAATAAGGTTTTGTATAGTGTGAGAAGATTAAATCAAATAAAACCAGGGTATTGACTACTTCTAAAGTGTATGATGGAATGTTTTTTCGAGGAGGGATAGAAAACAGATTTTGCAAGAATTTCTTACATTGCATAAAATATAGAAATGCTATTTGTAACAGATGTCTAGTTAATCAAAACCTGATAATTAACGATAGTTTCAATATTCTCTGGTCTTAGTTTTAGGTTTGTTGTCAAAATTAATGACTCTTTGTATCCTGTCCCTTATTTTTGAACAAATGTCCTTGTAAATGTACAAAAATTACCCCCTTTCCCAACATTATTCCTTCCTCAGTCAAAACTTCTAACTAGAACTGTGCCCCAATATCCTGTCCTGAAGTAGCCTTTTGCTTTCCCTGTGTAGAGAGAATTGTGAAAACTTTAAGGCTGTTGCATTATGAAGGCTACACATAGTTTGCATTCTCCATCCCAAGACTGCAAATTCCTTTCATTTTTCATTGCAGCTCAAATAATGAAGGAGATATTGTTCTTGTTTTTATATGAAAAACCTGTTAACACTTCTCCACAGTGTACAGAAAGCTGCAATTTGGGTCTTAGGCTGCCAAATATTCTTACTTCAGTTCTGTGCACACTTAAAGAGGAGGTTACACTTGTCTTGACATTAATTTCTAAATTTGTAGATGCCAAAGACACTGTAGACCTTAACTGTTTCCCCTCATTCTGACATGAAATAAATGGTAATTAAATGTTTGAGTGGTAATTTATGGCAGTGCTAGTCAAGGACATTTGCTGTGCTTGAGAAAGTATGAAATTTCCCCACATAGCTCTTTCCTGAATACAGAATGTTATAGATCTAGGCTCTAGTCCCCTCTTCATACCTTTTGTTCTCTAACTGCATCATGGATGATAGGATATACAGATCTTACATGACTCACACAGACAAAAGGAAAGGTGAGAAAACACTGTAGAAAGCGTTAACTGAAAAGGAAGTTCGCAGATGCCATTATGAGTTTTGTTTTTAAAGTCTACTCTCCTTGTGTGTACCAGTTTGTGATACCAGTATGGCACAATGCTGGAGTATCCTATTTTTAAAATTCATTTAAAAAATGTATACGTGACTTGATCTGTGGGGAAAGAAAGAATGGCATATTCTGAAATATCTGTCACCATAGTGGAGAAGGCACTCTCCTGCCAACATCCATAACTTCCAAGAACTGTCGTGTACTTGAGTCCTGTGTATTTTCTGCAAGAGTGCAATTTTTGTAATAATTGCACAAGAGCTGCCTGATGTGTTTTTATGCATCACAAAGCAGATGTTTATCTCTGGAAGTCCCTAAATAGTGTTATAATGATGAAAATGTCAAGGATTTAATTCCTTTAATGTGTTTAGTGACCAGAATCTCTAGGCAGGCTGCTATACATAACCAAGATGTATATCTCTGCCTGACTGTCTTTGCCAGGCTGTTTTCTAAAAGTGCAGTTGTTGTTATGTTTACTTCAAGTGTGAAAATAATCCTTTTTCAATGGAATATAAAAATTTTGCATAGTTTCAATTAAAAAAAGCCTGAAGGCAGAAATTATGGTCCATACATAGGAATTTAGAATGCTCAGGTGAAATTGCTTTAACTGCCAGTACCAACAGAGTGTGTTTGATGCTATTATCTGATGAAACTTTATCAGCAGAGAATTGCATTAATTTTTACACTACCTCATTCCCATTTTAGTACTCTTTTTTTATCTTAAGGCTGGTTAGAGAAGTTTTTCCATTATTTTTTGCTAACTCATCTTCAATTAAGGTGCAATGTTCTGTTCCAGTCATAGATAGTAAAGTGAAAAAAAGTCCTTAATTTGTATCCAGGAAAGCAAAAAGAAACAATTTATCTTCTGTGCGGACATTAGAAACCATGACTTTTCTTTTTGGTATTGCAGTGTCACAAACCATGGGGTTTTTCATTCTGTCTCTTCAGAACAAAAATTTATTTCCATGTCCGACAGCTAACTTTGGTGAGCTGTCAATACATGTGCTTGGCTTCTGAAACAAAATGTCAAGAAATAGCCCAATATTCATATAGACTCAGAGCCTGCATCCCTGGAGACAGCTTATCCCATGATTTTAGCAAACTGTGGAATTTAAAATGTCTTTTGGCTTTAGAACGTGTGTTGGGCTTTGTTTTAACTTCAGGTTGTGCAGCCTGTGGAAGGAGATTGGAGCAGGAAAACAAACTTCTGTCAGAGTGTGGTAGTAACAAGTCTGTATGGAGGTTTTGTTAAATTTTATAAGACTTGTAATTAAGCAGGGCAGTGAACTTATTCCCAAGCCCTCATTATTAAATTTGATTCGAGCGAGGCATGATTGTGTGGACAGGGCTGTGTGCCCCAGCTCAGAATTGCAATTATCAGGGAGGATGTTTGAGCTAGAAATCCATGATGAGTAAAGAAGTTTGTCTTTTTGTCAGTTTTGCTCTCTGCGGGAGCCTGCCCTTCTCTTTGCAGCAGTGTTCTTTTCCTCTGTCTGCTTTAAACTTCTTTTCATTGAAATCAATACCAAATGTTGACTTTATTCGAGCAGTACCATTGGCCCAAAGCAGGGCCAAAGTTAAATAAGAAAAAATACTTCTTACAACTTCAAAATTGATGGCAATTAAACAGTTGTTACATCTAATTTACATTTATGGGCTAGATGTTCTTCCTATTTAATCAGAAATAGATAATATTATTAATGACCTAGTCCTGGAATTAAGCCTTGAAGCCACACTCAAAAATTAAGCTACTTAAAAATAATTTTCAGTTAAAAATCAGTTTAATTGAGTGCATTGATTCATATGAAAATAAATAGAACAGCAATTTCTCCGAGAAAATTTTGCCTGTTTCAGATATTTTATGTCTCACAGTCTGTATTTCACTGTCACAAACTGTTCATTTGTTATAAATGCTGCAATCCAATGCTCAAAGACCCACACTGAAGAACCTGACGTTAAAAATGAAGTTGCCAAACAATCTTTCCCAAAACTGTTACTTCTATAATTAAAATTTCCTATGAGATATTTATTTATCTATAAACATCTGCTTGAACTACTGGCATCTATACTGGCACAAGAATTCCCAGTGAAACCCTACTGTACCCAGTATCACTTTTTTTGCAATGGTTAAGTCCTGTGCAAACAGAAAGATACAGACTTGCTGCCTGAAAAGTCACAGTCCTGATCTTCCAAATAAATGAGTACTACAAAATAAGCATTTTTTCCAAGGAACTGTCACTGCAACTGTTGGAAAAGGGACCCAGTGTTAAATAAAGATAGAGCACTGGTAAGTTTCACTAAGGATCTATGCATTGCTGACTATCCAGCACCCAGACCAGCTCCAAAATAATATCATCACTTCATTGTCTTTCCTTTGAAAAAAAAAAGTTGAAATGCAAATGCAGTGTAATGAGAGTTAAAATTACAGCACTAAATATGGGTCATTGATTTTCAACACATCCAGACAGAAGTTTCACAAAATAATTCCAAGGTCCCTTAATGGGTAAATGGGGGTTTAGGGTCTTTTGTATATCTGCTGGTAACTCCTTCACTATCTCACCAGAGCAGAGTAATTTGATGGTTTTCCTATCAATAGCTATAGAGAGAAATTAAAATTAGGTGCACCTGGTAGAAACAAGAAACAGACCCTGTAAGCCATTACTTTAAATGTAGAGAAAAGAGTGTTACTGCTCTGTTCCAGAAGAGCTGTAAAAAGTAGAATCTTTATTTTCATCTAAGCTTGACTTCATGTCTTCTGTTTTAATCAGCAGCATTTGATCACACAGAAACAAATATTTTCTAGTCTTTCAGGTAGGAGATATTCAAGATTTGCTTGATATATATGGTACTTGTGGCTTAAAGGAGAACCTCAATTACATAAAAATGAAAAATGCAATGGAAAATCAGTTAATTTTTAAATTAACTCAAACAGTTGATTTTGTTATGGTACGTGATTAATACTTTTCATGCAAGCAAGGGACTGAAATATGATTGCCTAGGGTCAGAGTTCAAAGCTTTGGCACGGCCCTAATGTACCTGGGTCTTTCAGCAGGAGCTCTTTCGCACAGGCAGGACCCCTGATTGCAGCGCCTTTCTATACCGAGACAAAACACACAGGATTTATTTCATGTGCACAGAGTGTCTTCAGTGAAATGTCCTGCAGAATAATATTGAAGCTCTTCCACCCTGGTACACAGACAACTGACCACTGTCAACCCACTGTTGATCCCTTTGTGGGCAAAGAATTTAGGAAGGGAGGTGTCCCATCCAGTAATAGGAGAGACCAGCACACAACATACACATCCATTGACATCAGGTATGAGACACCAGGTGTCATCAGAAGCCACAGCACCTTCTGCCAGACTGTAGATGTAGATGTCAGGGTGTAGATGCCAGGGTGTAGATGGCCTTCTGCTGCTGACCTGCTGCTCTGCCTCCAGAAGGTCTGTGAATACATAGATCAAAGGAGATAGCATTCATAACGTGGGCTAGAGGTCAGTCACTTCAGAAAGTTATACATACAGGATACAGCACTGCTGTGTGCTATGCCTGCATCTCTTGAAATAAGAACACTGTAAATCAGGTAAATGCTGTATACTCATCTTGAACCCAGGAATATTGGCAGTTTCAGGATAACAGTCTGAGTTGCATCCTTTTGGCTGAGTCATCAGATTAAGGAGTGGGTTCAGTATCCGTTAGCAGAAGTCCTGGTAGTAGCTGGGACCTCGTGTCAAGAGCCCTGAGCATCTGTCTTCCTATCGTTATCTTCCATGACTTATGCATCCGAGTTTCCCTGTGGAAGTCAGTGTGTTGGCTTTAGCCCAATCCTTTCTGATTAAGTAAAAGCAGCTCTTGGCAGGAATTCTCCCTTATGTTTGAAATCCTCTCCTGGCTTCTGCAGTTTGTCAGCCAGAATGGAATAAGTGTTTTGTCTTCTATGCTGCCTTTCATGTCAAAGGTAAGGTTCTTAGTTTGTTTCATGAACAGATTATTTTTTCCACATATGTTCTACTTTTGTACCCAGAACTCATGAAAGCAAAGCCAGGCTTGTGCTGCTAATGATCAAAGACCAAGTTAATGATCTAGTTACAGATATCAGAACTTCGGAGTCAAAATCTGGATGCCACTGAGAAAAGTGATACCAAGAGCAGGATTCAAGATCTGCCCATTAGCTTAAGTGCCATTGGAGTGTTGTACCAAAAGATGGCTTTACTGGACATAGATCAGATCATACAAGAAGGAAATTGTACAAAATCATGTTATGCAAGTCAGGAAATGAGTTCATTGTTTGATTTTTTGTCCCATTATTCTAACTCAAATGTCAAATAAGGAAGCTAATCTAGTAGAATTACTCAATAGAGATGAATGGCTGGGCAAGAGTTTGTGTAAAAATTCAAGGAGCAATCATAGGAGCAGTATGATTTTTCACAGCCTCACCCATTGCTATCAGCACGATTACAGGAGATCAATGAGGAAATGACTGTCATAATTAAAACACTTCAAAGCAGCAAAATCCATACATTTGGTTCTTGTCATTGGCCACTCCCCGTATTTTGATGACACTGAAGTAAAAGTAGAGTTTCATGCATTTGGGACTGCCCACAAACCACAAAAAGTGAGAGTTTGTTGTTTTATACCAGTTACAATAAATTAAAAGATACACGAAGATATTCAGCAACATGTACACAACCCCTGCCCAGCAGCTTCTCTGTCAATATGGCAATGTGTAATTGCATGTTGGTGATGGGATGCAGTGGGTGTCCAGATGCAGCCTGCTGGAGGGACTGTTTCTGAAGCTGTGCCTAAACAAGGCTGACCCAGATGGATGCACAGGCTGAGTCATTCTCTGCTTAGCAGCTGTTTGAACAGTGCAATGTGAATGCATTTAATCCCTCTTACAGTGGTTCTTTCAGAACTCGCTTTCCAAAGTAGCTTTTGTGGAGTTTTTAACTTCCTTGTTTGTTTTTGGGTGGTTTGGTTTGGTTTTGATTTGAGGATTTTTGTTTGGTTGGTTTTTGAGATTGGTATTTGTGCTGTTTCTTTTGAACTGTTTTCAAAGGGATTGTGGGATTCCTGATTGATTGCAACTGAACCTGGATTACCAACTCTATTCATTAAGAGGGAAACTAAAGTTGAATGAGTTTGTCATGGTGAGATCCCTGGAGCAGAAATATATAACCAGAGCTCCAGAAACCTGTCCTAATTCCATAATGAAGGGCTGGGGCTTTTGCAGACATAATACAACCAGCTAGATAGGATGTAAAGTTTTGAGATAAATTCCATGTGAGTGTTTTACTGAAACAATATGGGAAGCAGTTAGCACAATATTCACTGAAAGTAGACTAAATTAATATTGCACCAGATTTTCCATTCTGTGCTGTGGAACTCTGTGCTATCATTATAGCATTATGACTACATTTAAAGAAGATGGAAGTAGTATCTTCTGGAAAAAAAAGCAGGGGGAAAAGGAAGAAAGGGATTGCGGGAAAATGCTAAATATAGGGAAGGAGTTTATGACTATGAGGTCTGGAAGAAGTTTTAGGACATATAGGCACAGTCAAGCAGGTTCTGCTACTTGTGTCTCTGCTGTGAACTGTACTACTAAAAAGGAAGAGCAAAGATCACAGCTGATTTATCAGCTTATTTGGCAAGACTCATTCTATAAAAAAGTTGTTTCTGTAGAATCCTCCATTCCTTCCATCCCAGAGGAGATTGTCCATTCACTACAAGATCCAGGCTACAGAGCTACACAAACATACAACTTTATTTTTCAGTACAAATACAACTCCTGAGCTCATTTGTAGTTTCACAGTGATGTCTTCCTCTATTAAAGTGTTGCTTTTTCTTTTCCTTGTAGATATGTGAAACACCTGCTCAAATGGGATCATTGAATGAGGCTACAAAAGTGGTGTTGTCTTGCACATACTAATAATCAATGAATTAATAAAAATTCCCAATAATTGAAACATGAAAGATATTTTTGTCTTAATAGAGAAAAAAATATGCAGATGCTGTTTGCAGTCCACAAAAAAAAAAGGCTTTTGCATTGCGTTTTTGCTTGTATATGTGCAATGTGTGAGCTATGTAATATGTAAAACCAGATTTTACTCTAAGAAACCAGAGCTGGGCCTCTCACTTCCTTGATGAAGCACTAAGTACGGTGCAGAAGAATCAAAATGCAGACGTATCTAAAAATATTTTGATTGTTTAAGAAAAAAATTATCTTTAGGTGCTTTTTAATTTGCCTGAAATTAACCTACTTCATAGAAAGGTCAAGAGCTTCATCAGGATGAATACTTGGCAAGCCTTCGGCAAAAGCTCCAAGTTACTTGTAAGCAAGTAAAAGCCTGAGCTCTTTCCATCACCAGAAGGCCAAATAAACACTAGAGGGGCAAAAGGCCTCAAAGACATGATCTCTACAGACCTCACAAGAGCTAGGCTGTGTTGAATTCCCTACATCTTGAGACTGTATACGCCTCTGCAGAAGCTTACACACATACACATACAAACACATACACACACACCTTTGGATTCAACGAGACAGTCAGGATGTCAAGCAAGGTCAGCCACAGCTGCTATGGAAAAGACTGCTCTGACTTCTTTCCAGAGCCATCAGAAATATTTTCTGAATCTCAGTACTCATCCAAATGAGCTTCCCTTTTGTCTTCTGTCTGCTGTATAAAGTACTTTCCGTATGAAGGCACTTTGTCTGGCAAATGTAATTTATGGAAGAGACTGTCTATTATTTTTCCACATGAAGCGTTAGATCATGGATGGATATTTGAAGTTTTTAACATCACAGAGAGTCTAAAGTTTCAGGTCTTTTAATTTATTGCCAGTGAAATAAATACTAAAGTTGGCAACCTATAGTGGAACAGGAAAAATCTTGCTGAGAATTATAGACTACTTCCAGGGGTTTATTTTGAAAAGTCTTACAAATAGGCTGCTACATTGGAGGCATTTATTTTCTTGCTTAACTTTATCATTTGTGGTCCAGATTATCCTTTGTCTCTGCAGCTGGATTTGGTAGGAAGATTTAGGGAAATCCTAAGCCTAGCTGTTACATAAGCATCCAAGTTCCAACTCTATAGGCTAAACTAAGAACAGCCCCCTGGCACCTGCATGGGTCTGGAATGTGCTCAGAAAGGAAAATTGACTATTTTTTCAGCTGACTCCAAACTTGGAGGCTTGTCCTCGGTGACTTCAGATGTCGTTCTGGGGTTGGTTCTGAATTCTTTGAGTACTGGAGTCAGAAATTAATTTCATCTGCCCCAGCAAAATAAAACCCTGCTAAAGAAGTGTTTTAGCTAGTGCATATCAAGACTTTACTGAAAGCAAACCTTGGCATAAGGAAGCATTTGGAGTTAGTTTTGGCATCCTTAAGAAATACCTTATAAGTGATTGTAATTGGGCTTTGACTGACTTGCTTGAGAATTGCAGTGGCCCCAGAGGCTTCCAGTGCTAACAGTGGAGCAGGTGGGAGCCAGACCACACCACGCTTTACCCACAGCCTGTCTCACTGGCCCTGCATAGCAAGATGCTTTGGAGAGGCCCTGCTCCAGAGTGGTGCCCTGTCCAGCACAAAATTAGGCTACACGTTATCTGTCTGACTAGAATGTCACATCCAAAAGAACACATGAAAATAGAATGAAATCAGATAAATGAACTTTAATATAATAACAGCAATATCAAGTGGGACAGTGACATTGCCAGGAGGCCAACAAAAAAAAACCAGTATACCATTTAACGGGCTCTGAGAAGCCAACACAAGTGACAACAAATCATTCCCATGTTAAACCATTTTCCTTTTCAAGGTGTATATGTTAACTTCCAAGTGCTGTCTCAGAGCTCCACGCAACATGTGTGATGGAAGAAGAAAAAGCCAGGGCTCATAGAAGGGCAGTTCTGCTGAAGGCAGTGAGAACCTTGACACTTCAGAGGATCTGACTTTGATCTTACCCCCAGCAAAAGCAAAATGTCAGCCTGTAATCTGTGAGAGTCAGCCTAGACTCTCATTGTTGTCCTCAGAAGGCAGGATAGGAAGAGATCTTTAATAAATGAAGCTTAATACAAGCAGAGCTTCACTAGCTTCTCAAGCATTCATTCATGATAGGTCATCTTAGCAGAAAGATGCAAAGACTTACAGGTCCAAAGACTGTGGTCTACTTTTTCTGCCTGGGAATGTTGTGGTGAAAGAGCTTGTTTCTCCTTTGTACTGGCTTTCTCATGCTTCACCATTTTTCTTTTCTTTTTTTGGAACATGACATCCACTACTGATCTGCCAGAAAATAAAGCTTTTTTCCATGGACCTGAATACTTGGGTTCCAATGAAACTTCTGGGATAAGTGGTTGGTCATTCATAACCACATGTATTTAGGATCTGTGGAAGGTATTGCTGAGACTCCGAACGCCACAAGTGGTTTTGATAATTCTTCTGCTTAATAATATTTATAAGCAGAGGAAGAGGTCACCAGGGATTCTGTTTGCATGGCTGGCACTGATGTCCCTGAAAGGTCATCAAGATGTTGGTAAGGGGTAGTGACCGACCTTTCAGCTCACCAGGCACATTCACATGTTTCAGCCACCATCTATTTTAGTCGTCTCCTGGTCTTGTTTTCCTGCAAATGCATTGTGTCTCATCTGGATTCAGCTGTTCTTTTGGGACACTTGGATGAACCCTGGACTCCAGACTGCAAGACTGGAAGAATGTTTAGGATGAAGAACCAAGGCTTTTTATAAATTTTTCTTGGAGCATATGAGTGAGTTGCACCAGTAATAATTTGTCTCAGTGTTCAGGTGATTCCCATTCTTTCATCTGTATTCCTCACTAATCCACTCTAATTTACAGATAAAAGGGGGAATCACAGAGAAAACACTAAACTTCTTTCTGCAGGTCTTGGCAAAGACCCGTTTTGCCCTTAATTTTAGCCCAAGCACTGTGAACCTCACTTGCCTAGTTATCATTGGAAGTACATATCTTCATGTACATTAGTCTGGAAGGCTTCCACAGAATTTTTAGTGACTAATAGCTACCTCTTGAGAAAATGTCAGTTCATAGTAATTTACTATATGTAAATTGCCCTGTTGAACTCCTGAAATGAATATGTAATACCTTGGTGAGAAATGTGTAGATTTTGCCCTAGCTGAAACTGGAAAATTTAGACAGTTACATTCAATTTAACCTTTTATAGTAATGGTGCCATAATTTCTGACAGGGACACCACAATATCCAAGCACTACAGCTGTGATATTCAAATAACCTGTAATAACTGATGCAAATAATCTTATTTTTACTGACTTACCAATCTTTCCTTATATCCCCATCAATCACTACATTATTGTACCTTTATTCATCTTTAGATTGGCTGTAAAAATAGCTTAAAATGCAGTGACAGCTGTGGGTCAGTTTTCTATTCATTGTAGGGTAGGTGTCATACAGAAGTATCAGTGTTGCAGTGGATATAGCAATTTAAGAGCATAGATAAAGCGAGATTTATCATCAGAGGTAAAAATTCTTTAGCTAAACCAACTGGTGTATCTGTGAATGTTAGTTGAGACCTCAGGCATACAAAGCCTTCTCCAGAGACTGTCACAAGAGAGTTTGAATTTCCCAAAACTCATCTCCTTCTACTATGGAATTTAAAATACCCTAAATAATATCTTAGATACAACCCTTCGAGAGCAACAATGATATAGCCTGACCTCAAATCAAACTCAAGATTTTATTCATTATTGACAAAACTGTCATAAAATTAGAACTAAACTCAAGAAAAATGCACTATTACCACACAGGCTCATATTTGTTGAGGTAGAGTTGAAACCCACATCCAGCTGTAGCATGGGCTATTCTACCGAGCGGGAGCAAAATGCTTTAAATATATGTCATGTGCATTTGATTTAAAACAATCTACTCACAGGATCTTTCACACTTTATGTGACTTATATAAAAACGTTGACATAATAAGAAATTATAATATTTTTCTTGGTTTTTTGCCAACCCCATAAAATATTCACTTTCTTCAAATAATTTATAGGAATGTATGGTTAGGGGAAAAAAAAGACCAGTGGGAGTTTGTCTGGGGAAGGATTGAATGGAAAACTGAGAGGGAACTGGCTGCAAATAAATATTAAATGACTATTTTTCTTTCCAGTGTGTGCTGCAACTAAAAGAAAAATTTTTAACGAAAAACTTAATATATGGAATCAACAAAGTATTGACTAAAACAAGTATTGATCCAAGAGGGAAGAATGTCATGTATGAGGTTACATTCATCCAACTATATGAAGATTCTTCCAATGTGATACAGAACGAATTTGGTAATTGGAAAAATTACCTTACCTCAACTCTTATCCTGCAGTTTTTCTTGTTTCTCCATAGCTGTTTATGTGTGCTTTCAAAGTCCATCAGGTCTGCCTCGTCATTATATTCTTGCTCCCCTGAACTCAAGTACTTGTTAAGAGTATTTTTAAATACATTGGCAGGCATGTTTGGTATGTAAGATTGAGGCTGTAGGTACAGTACAGCTGGGACACTGCTCCAGTTAAAATTATAAGGCAACCATGTATATGTTTTTTCCTTAACTCAAAAGTTTTGACTGAAGCTGTGTAGTATGTTTTAGTTTCTTTAGCAATGCATATTTAGTTCTACCCTCACAATTCTCCTTGTAAATTATGCTAATATTATTAATCTTACCCACAAAGGTTATTTTGCAGGTGATAAGGACTGTGAAAACTGTATTCTCTGTTTAGAAATATTATATATAGAGAGAATCATTATAAATCTCTGCTTTAATTTTGTGGGCTATGTGAAAGATTTTAGTCTGACATAAATGTATGCAATTCTTTTGAAATCTTTGTCTTACAGCAGGGTAGTATTCATCCCAAGCTTTTGGCTACGTCCAAGCTGCACCATCTCCAAGATCAGATAATTGCATATTTGCTTATTGTACAAGCACTGCTGCAAAGTCCTCCAAAAATTGCAAGCATTTTTTAAAAGACCTTTCACAGCTGGGCCTAAAAAGCTAAAATTATACTGTGCTACTGTGTGACATGCTAAACCAGAGATTCATAATGACGTAGCACAACTGCAAGGAAGTGTTCTGCTTTGAGGAACGTTCAGTAATGAACTAGGCATTCCTGCAGTGTGGTTGCTTTCATCTGTTGAACGGTGGACCAGCGGCCAAAGCTGCTTCATTTAGTCCCACTATTTGAGTACTTAGAATAGCAGGAATGCTCTGCTATAGATTTTATTCCTCTGCTTTGTTACACAGCTTTCTGTTTCTTTTCTGCTTCTTTGTTCTACAGATTGGATATATTTGACTTTAACATGGTAACATTTACTGGCACTTAGTAAGTTTTTTAAAACATTGTTGGTTTTATCTTGTTATCCATTACTGAAAGCAGAGCTAGTAAAATCCTGAGTGTTTCTTCAGAAATGTAAGGTTTGCATTTAACTTCAGCATTTCAAAATTGATTGTAAACAATAAAAAAAGTTAAAGCCTTCACCATCGAGCATGAATGTTTTGACATGACAGTTGTATCCTGGGTTGTGCCAAAAGCGTCATGGCAAGTAGATTGAGGGAGGAGATTCTGCCCCTCTACTCGTTCTGGTGAGACCCCACCTGCAGTGCTGCATCCAGCTCTGGGGGCACGATGTAAGAAGGGAGGGAGATGAAACCCTGGAACATGTTGCTCAGAAGTTTTGGATGCCCCATCCCCCGAAATGTTCAACACCAGGCTGGATGGGGCCCTGAGGAACTTGGTCTAGTGCAAGGTGTCCCTGCCCATGGCAGAGGCGGTTTGAACTAGATGCTATTTAAAGGTCTTTTCCAGCCCAAACCACTCTATGATAATTTGATGGGTGCTGAGAGCCTACGTAATTCTTATGTGAGCCATCATTGTTTTGTAACAGTGATATTATTTCAGGAGTGTATCCTTTGAATAGTGATAGAAGGCAATGAACTCATTTTCCAGAGTCACAGTGTGATCCACTCTCTGTACTGCATTATGGCTGAAGTAAAAGTGTAATTGCATGTGTTATTTCTCCTTTCACTGCAAAGCATAGAAGTCGATTTTCTTTTAATTTCAATTCCACAAAAGCTTAAATTGATCTATATAGAGGCAGATGTGCTGTTGTTACTCACCATCTCCTCTACTTCTAAACCCCCTTCGTTTAATCACTGTTTGTATCACTGGAGCCTGTGGTGCAGAGGCATAAAACCTTGTCCCTCAGGCACTGTTTCTGGGTAAAACAGAATGATTTTGCCAAATTCAGAGAAATACAACAAGGTACAGAGTGTCCTGTAGATACCGAACTCCAGAATTGCTTGGTATGCAGCTCTTCACATAATCCCATTAATATTTTGGGCTAAAATACTTCACAGAAGACATTTGAAAAATATTAAAACTAAGTTTTTTAAAACTAATTACACACTCTGGTTTGTGTAAGTATTTCAAACTTTGTCTGCCAACAAATCCCCTGAAATACTTAGCGGCCTCTTCCTGAAATTTTCTTTGCTTTTATTTGCAACCTCATAAAACCCTTTGTCCAATAGCCAAGAGGGGCTTTAGCAATGGCCTCCTAAGGACTGAAGAAGTAGGGGGTTTTTTTGGCTACTGGCAGGTTTTTTGGCTACTGGGATTTTTTGACTACTAATAGGCAGCAGGCATCACCCCCAATTTAGAGTCATTAGAGGATGCAGAAGTACTACACTCACCCATACCTACATGTGATACAAATGGGATTTGTGCCAGTGCTCCGCCTCACCTCAACATTCCCCTCCTAAGTTATGCCCTGGCAGGTGGAAGGAATCCGCTCCTCTAACTCCTTTGGGGCTTTACTATCTTTTATTTCATAAAATGTTCAGTCTTTCTGAAAATCTTCTCGATAATTTGGCTCTTATATTTTTTAAGTCCTAGATAAATAATGCTTATTCAAAGCATATTTCTTGGGTTTTTTCAGTTCTTTCAAAGTGTACTTATCTCTGTCATATTACCCAGCCCACCATTTTCAGTTTTCTCTCTGGTGTATATGATCACATCAGCCGCTCAGATATGTAATGTAGGGGCTTTCAAAAGTCTGTGATTACCTTAAAAATAGGCACAGACAAGTTTGTAGCTACTTTCTTCCTATTTTTCTCCAGTTTATTGGAAAGGATTTGGTTAAAGGGAAACCGAAGGTAAAATAACCCCATTTTGTTGACTGGTTTTAAACGGAAAAATGGAGTATCAAGCATTGCAGCTCCCATGTGATCCCAATGAATCGATAAAGTAGAATTATTTGGTCATTTGCTCTGTGTAATTCTGAAATTGCCTATTTGCCATGGCTGATAGATTCAGTTTGTTAACTTGGCACACATGAGATGCAGTTCACAATCTCCACCAGGCAAGCTAATGGAAACTGTGATCTGTTACAATAACAACTGAGCAGTCATCACACAACTCAACATTTGTGTCTCCAAGACTCACAGAAGGGATGAGATAAGCACCAAGTGTCCTAGATACCTGCAATTTTAATGTAGCCATGTCTTTATGTGCCTGATAGCAGAAATTGAGGATTTGGAATATTTATTTCTCAGGGGATTCCCCTATGAAAAGGAAGGTTAGACAAAACATGGAGGTACTGTGCAAAGGTAAGCCATAGGGAGTACAGGAGTAGGACACAGTAGATACATCTTCTGCCTTGCCTCATCTTCCTGGACACTTGACTAGAGGCTATAAGGAGACCTGTCTCTCTGCCTGGGACTGATGGTCACAGGTTTTCTGGCATATGACAAATAACTGAGCAGAGCTCACCACCTCTATTGGCAATGCCAGAAGATCCTGGTGCCACTTAAACCATTTCAAGACTATTGCTGGTTAATGGCTGGACAATGTGCTGGGGAAATAGGAGGGACTGGCTCTACTCCCATCTCAGGTGTGGGGGTATAAACTCACGGCATTTTCTCTGCTTGATGGGGCTGTAACTACAATGCTGCTCAGCACAAGACCTGGGTTTGTACAAGTGTGAGGTACGGCTCATTCCTGGCCTGAAGCAGTAGCCTGAATTAGGAATCTAGGAGTGAAATGTCCCACTGGGAGTGAGGGGATAATTTTAATACTTTCCTCAAAACTATCTGCATGTTTGTCAACATAAACAGACCTGCAACCTCCTCCCTGGACCCAAACCCCTAAAAGAGTCAGCAGCAGGATCTGCTGGCTTGCCTGTGCCTTGCTCAGACGTGTCTGCACGGTGTTTCCCAGTCCAGTGTTAATGCAGGCAGAGCGGGTTGGTGCCTTCTGTGCTGAGTGGCAAGGCACTCCCCTGGAGGGTCTGAAAGCCTTATCTAGGTAAGAAAACATAGATACTTTGGGGTTTGAGGTGTGTACCCAGCTAGTCACCCCGAGAAAGCTGCACGGGGGCAAAGGAAGCTGTCTGAGGAACTTGCAGCCGAATAGGGGGGCTGCAAGTGAAGTTTCAAAGTTTTTGAGTATAATAAACACACTGAGAAAGAGATTTTTGCATCACACTTATGTACTTAGCCACAACTCCTCAAAGTCCTATTTTGAAAACCTTTTTAAAAACCATTTCTTCTTCCAAAGGTATGTCAGCAGTATTGTGAAAGATAGCATTGCAGATTTATCAGAGCAGAATAATTAAAGAAGTTTTTTCCAGTTCTTCCTCCTTCCTTCCTTCCTTCCTTCCTTCCTTCCTTCCTTCCTTCCTTCCTTCCTTCCTTCCTTCC
>VXBT01001127.1:2217271-2528258 GCA_013400235.1 Oriolus oriolus | reverse complement strand
TTCTTTTTCTTTCTTTCTTTCTTTCTTTCTTTCTTTCTTTCTTTCTTTCTTTCTTTCTTTCCTTATTTATTTATTTATTTATTTATTTCTTTATTTCTCTTCAGAAACTGGCAGAGAATGGTTGCTCTACTACCTTCTTTTACAACTTCCTCTTACACCCTTCTTTCTGACTAGATTTTACTACCCTTGTTGGCCTTGTGCAAATGGCTGTGCATGGAGGGTTTTCCCACCTTCTGGATAACCCAGGGGTAATTGTAATTGAAGCCCTGTTCATCACAGTACTACACCTGTAGACATCTGGACAGAGACAAAAGAGATATCTTTACTGAGTAGGATGCTGTGTTCATCCTCAGATAAGGTTCAAGACTAATCCCAAGGTGTCAGTGGTATTAGTATTATAGCTGAAGCAGGAGGAATACCTTAGCACATAATGAGGTACATAAAAGCTACATTTGCAAAGAAAGAAAGAACAATATTCTAGTTTAAATAACAGTCAGGGATGTGGTATGTGACTATTATAAGCAACAGGGGCTGAAGAATTAACACAATCATGGAAAAGTACTGGGCTTTAGCAATGTACTCATGATTAATGGATAAATATGGGTATTCTAAAATTGAAATGCATGAAGCATGTTACACTAACTTAACATTGAGTAAGGACATCACTGGACTTGCGGAAAAGGCTACATAGTATAGGAGCAGGAATCAGCATAGCACCTAAAACCTGTGTGGGAACTTCAGTAAATGAAACCAATTTTTGGGTAATTTTAAACTGTATTAAATTGCCATAATAATCATTCTTACATAAGCTCTGGTGATCCCAAGAACTATCAGTACATTATCTGTAATTCCTGTTGTTTATTGCAATGAGTATCATCTCAGGAAAACCTCATGCATGCCTTAAAACCTCATGCATACCTGTTCTTAAAACAGCTTGAAATATTATTGTTTCTCCATCTGTAATGGTAAGAAAAAATAAATTAAAAACCCCATTTAAATCTATTTTAAAATTGTTTAGCTGAAAACTAATTTCCTGACCTCGTCATAGTGTGGCCCTATAGCGTGGCTGTGGCGTTAGCACAAGTCGGGTGGCACTGAAAGGTCTTTAGAAGGCGTGGAGAACAGCCTCCTGTGGGCACCGCCGTGGAAGCCCACGTGTGGTTGAGTCATGGTGTGAGTACACTCCAGGGAGCAGACTCGTTTCTGGTTCCACCCTCTGTTCCTGATAGCACAGCTCCAGTGCTCTGGGCTGCCCAGCTTTCCTTCAGCTGCAAACACACTGCCCATGGGCTGTAGTGTAAAAAAGCGAGAGTTCCAGCACAAAAGACCCAAAACAGCAGACACTTAAGCATACTGCTTTGCACATCCCAGCTTGCCTGGCATGACACATCTGAACCTGGATCACTGGACGTGGGGGCAGAGCCGTGGAGATGTTGGTTTGTTCCCCTGTCTGGAGGCTGACAGGGTCCATCTCCTGGGGTTCCCCTTGTGTGAATCTTTCTGCCTCACTGTTGTTTCTGCCCTGCCCACTGACCAACACTTTATATATGCATGTACCTTTTAATTGCAATGAGATCATCGTCCTTGATTCAGCACTGATGCCAGCCTAAGCGTGCTGTAGCATTGTGGGTCAGTCTTGTGGTTAAAGTAGAAAAAAACCTCTTCTTAGTCAGGGGCTTCATAGTTTGATTGTTAAAATATCATTGTTCAACAAATCTTGAAGTTTTTGCCACTGGAAAGGACTTCTGTGAAAGAGAAAGACAAAAAAGGTGCTGGATTTTATCTGGCATGTCAGCCATTCCTGTGTTTACAGCTGGCTAAAAGAAAAATTACTAGAAATAAATAGACTAGCTAAGATTCAGCATGGGAAAGAGTTCTTACTCATTTACTCTTATGTAGCATCATATGGCGCAGTCAGTTTAGTTAACACTGGGGAAAATAGTGTGTTAAACATTTTACAGATGGCTTTCTTTTTAATTAGCAGAGACAAGCACGAGAAACATTTTAAATATCTCTTTCAGTACATAATAACAAATGTTCACAAAATCTCACGAGGATAAGATTTACCTGCTGTAAATCTCATCTACAGCTGTACCCCAACATGGTGCTGCAGGCGCTCTTGGCACAAAGTGCAGGGAAAGCAGACATATAGCAGGTAAATTCAGCTGATATTGATTTTGCTTATTCTTTCTAGGTCACAATATTGTGTCAATCTCTGTGCCATTTGTAGAAACTGCTGTGTATTTTAAAGCTGTTGACAGTTTGTAAGGCAAAGTGCTTCCTTTGCCTACTTGATACTAAATCCCTACAGATGCAGCAGAAGTGATGAGGCTAACAAGAATAGAGGCACCCACCAGACTGGCTTTCCACCACACTGCAGGACACTCTGCAGTACAATGTGTGACTGGGTGAACACCGTACTCGTGCTTGTACGTCTGCTCGCTGCACAGCTGTCCAAGAGCCACTGTTTATGTGCTCTTCATTAATCTTCGTTGTCAGTACAGACTGCAGGGAAGAGCCTGGAAAATATGCAGACAATTCCAGGCATTTTTCTCTGATCTAGCTATCCATTTTTTGCTTCAATTGTCTACCACTGAAAATCAAATGCAGGTTTGTGGCTGACAGTGTAGTTACATATTATTTCTGCATCATTTGCATGTTGCATTACCCCTGTCACAGCAGCATGGTTCTGGCAAGATTCAGACAGCAATAAGTCTACTCCTTATTAGAGACAAATCCTCTGAACCCTCTTTGCCATCACTTTATGTTTTATGTAATCTCAGTGACACGACTACCGTGATCTCACTGGATCACATGTGTAAAATTGAAGTGGAAGTGCCACACCTTTATTACACTTTGACATTATAAGTTTCTGCTAAAGATAAGGACAATATTTCATTTCCCCTCTGAAAATGGGTGACCTTCCAGACCATTTAAAGACAAGAAAAGCTGTTACAATGTTGTTGTTGAAACAAATGTTACACAAGTGATTGTGTTGCTCACTACATGCCAGCTAGAATATGCATCCAAGTTCCTGTGCTTTTTCCCCCTAAATTTATGGGTTTCAGACGTGTAGGGTGCTCACAGGATTGTTTGCCCAGGTAGAAAACACCTAACTTCTAGTTTTTAAGCTGTCTGAAAATGCAGGTGTGTGAGTGCTCTCTGTGTTACTGCAAGTGAAGGTGATCACAGCCACGTGTTGCTCAGCCCATACACCACGAGTGGTCTGCGAGACATCAGAAGGCACAACGTGTTTTGACAAAAGCTGCTTTTCACTTTAATGCAGAACTTACATTTCTATAAAACTTAAAATAATGTGTTAATGCAAAGGGCTTTGTTTGCTTGAGCTCCCACGACCTTGAAGCGATAAGATTATACCTGGTGGCCCCTGGATATTTTTCCCAGATAGGCCAAATGAGTGTTGATGTAGGAAAAAAACAGGAAACCAAAAAAGCTGCTGATCCAGTTCCCTTCACACCTGTGGAGTCATGTCAATGCTCTGCCTCTCCAGTACTTTGTGCTGAAGCAGTCATGCTGGGTGGCCTGAGGCTTACACTGCTGTGCATCTCTCCACAGCCCAGCCACCCAGCTGCATTATGGAGCGTGTAATCCCACAATGATGTTCCCGGTTTCTCTTTTCCTGCCACACGTGCTTGTTCACCTAGCTAGAGATTACTCAAGCTCTGGCTTTCTCTAGCCCCATGAATATGAGTTTTGAGCTGCTATTATACTTATCTGCAAACTGGATCTTTCTGGGTTTTGTAGGTCAAGTTTAAAACACCCAGATTATTCACAGGTCTGCAGCTCTGTATTAGGTTAGAAGGAGGTGAAAAAGGACGACAAAAGAAGCCTCAGCTGGCAAAGACACAGGACTCAACCCATATCTTCTGCTGGTGACACAGTGACATGGATCTGTACCCCACACCATCTGTACTCACCAGCAGAGATTCACAGAGGAGACTGAATTTAAATCATACTAACCTCCAGTTAGATCAGCCTCAAGCACGTGTAAGGCTGGGGGTGCCCAAATAACCATGCATACAGAATCCACTCTTAAGTCTAAACTTATGCATGTACACAAAGACAAGGAATTTATTGTAACAGATAAAGTCCAATACTGCTTTTGTTTTTGTTGTTTAATTCCCAGAAGGGTCATCTACAACGTCTCCAGGAAGACTCCACAATGAAAAAAACAACCCAGACTTGCTTCTTACTCATCATCCTTCTAATTGTAAGTACAAGAAAACTGAACTGCTCATTACACCTGCCATGTTTAAATTCATGGTGATGTTAACAAAAATGAGCACCAAGTTATACTTGTTATACTGTGCAGGTGAAGAAAAGAGTTCCCTTACTAATAAATTTCAAAAGGAGATTAATAAAATTATCCAATAAAGGTTTGAACTTGAAGGCATTATTTCTCGGTGAGATGGAACTGCAAGTCTGAAGAAGGTTATGCATATGACTTTTCATGTCTGTGTTTTACAGGCTACAACATATCAGTGACATGGGAACATGTGCATTTGAAAACTGCTCTTAATGTTGTTCTGTGAGACAAACTGACTTAAGTAGTGATTGATTTTCACCGTTTTTAGTGGATCTACTATTAGGAAAGCAACTGAAATGAAAAATAGCAGTATAAAGTCTATTTATTTAGTTCAAAGGCTGTTTCAACTGTTTCATATCAACATTACATTTATTTTAATGTATGCAACATGGCTGAGTAATTGTGTTTCTAAATATGTAGTAAATTCATTTCTTCCTGACTAAATACCTCTCACATAAATTGAATCTTTTTGCTGCTGTCTGCTTGTGAAACTTCAGATTATTAGTGATTATCATAAAATCATAGACATTACAGGCAGTCAGAATTGAGAATACTCTCCAAAGCCTCAGTTACTAGAATGATCAGCATATGTCTGAATGATGCTACTAGGAGCAAGCCCCTCACTAACCTGGTGTGCTACGAGTAACTTGAATGATGGCTGCCACCTTATTCCCCATCGAACTCAATCTCTGTGTTCCTGAAAAAAGCTGCCTTCTTGTTCTTCTTGTGTTTTGTTGGTTAGGTCCTCCTGCCCCTCTCTTTCTCATCTTCTCTTTTAACAGCTGGATGTGAAATATCTCTGTGCATCTCCTCATCAGCTCCCATGTTGTAGAAAATGTGTTGGAGACCATAAGTGACTGCTCTCCCTGGTTTACTCATTGGGTTGTGTCTATCCTCTAAGTCTAGCATAACTTGTCCATACTGCCGTTTGCCACTTAAATTTATATACATAAAAAGAAGGAAAGGGAACTAGAGAACAGTAAGAGAATGATGGATAGAAGGAGGTAAAAAGAAAACAATTAAATGAGATCATGGAGAACCCAGGAGAACAGCAAAGAACACATTACTTCACTAAAATATTGAATTCATGGTTCAGGATTAAGATCCTCCATCAAAGAAGAGCTGAAGAGCAGGAGAAAGAATTGAAGAGAGTTAATACACTTCTTCTAACTCGGTCCCAAAAGAATTTGTCCAGAGTTAGTTAATGATTTGAGGAATCATCTCCATGGTCAAGAAAAGTGTTCTACCTTGAGGTATATTGGAGTATTTTGGCATTTGTGACCATTTGTGGTGGCAGTTCTACCTATCCTGCAAAGGTGTGTGTGCACTGGCTATGAAATCACTCATAGCCAGAGAGGGCTGTAACAAAGAGCCTGAGACAGACCAGCTTCCTTCTGGTTTGAAACACATCTGATCTGCATAGCTTGATAGGGGTCTTGACAAAGAACAGGAATTTTTCCTGTGAAAAGACGATGCCAAATGAAGAAACAGATCCAGCTTATTTTTCTCCCAGTCAAGTGAAAGGACTGTAAATATTCCAAAAACTAAAATTGTCAACAGCACTTCTGAACACTTGAGGTGCTTTGACCTACCGCATGGGTTTGTAGGTCAACCCTGAAGGACTGATCCTTGCCCTGTTGTCCCCAGATCTTTTAAATCTCTCACCCATGAGAGCATGTGTGCAATGTTAGTTCTGTGCTCAGCCCTGCAGTACTCCAACGCTACAATTTCTTTGAAAAACTCTTCTGTGAGATCCACATCTGCATTCATTTCAAATATCTTTGTACCAAAGGGCACTTCAACTTCTGGCCTCAATGGATAGTATAAGCACAAATTTCGTTAGATTTTCACTCTTCCCATCTCGATGTGCCTACTTTCCCTACTGCAGTGGGCATACTGTGCTCTACTTTGACATCTCTTCGATTAATTTCCCTTTCAGTAGGGAAGAAGCCATGGTCACAGAACTAGACCACAAACAAGTTTGCTTTGCTTCATTAAATTTATCCAGAATATTGTTATTGGATCAAATATGAAAAATATTTTGCCTCCATCATTTTTCCAAAAATTTCCCCATCTGTAGATGGTAGAAACCATTCATTTTTTACATTTTATTCATGGTTTGTAATGAGTAAAGTGTGCCTCTCTTTCAGAAAGACTGTTCCCACTTTGTTAGTTCTTCAAATCACTCCTTCGTTCCAAGAACTATAAGACATGTCAGCCACTGTCTGAGGCTGAGGAAAATATAGTAATTAAAGTGATTTGTCACGCAGGCAGGAGCAATCTCCCATCCCTCTCCTCTACGCAGCCCACAAGGCATCCTCTAGATCTCCCTTCTTTGATGATTTTGATGGTTTTCCATCATGCTCCCATTTGTGACGTGCACCCCCAGTTGGTTACTGCAAGCTGTTGCAAAGCAACACAATATTTCGTGGTCCTTGTTTTCTCCTCCGGGCTCCAGGCTCTCTGTTTGTGAAATTTGTCCCACTGCAGGTGCTGGTGGTTCCCCTGTGGTGGTCACCCCTATTGAGTAGGGGAGACTTTTACCTGAAATCTCATCTCTTAGGGTAGCTGTGATTCCCTAACATAGTCTCAGTGTCGGAGCACACCCTGCCCTCTATGCAATGTTGGTGTTTTGCAGAAGACTTCCTCAGATTCATCTCATACCTCTCCTTCAGTGTTTTGTCACAGACCCTACTTACTTGATGTGCACAGACATTGCCTCCCCACCACCTCCTTTAGACTTGTCACCAAGTGGGTTTGGTACCTTCTCATAGAAATCATCTCTTTTATGTACATAATTTTTTGTGTAGAATAAATAGCACTTCCGTGTACAGATCCATAATAACTCGTCTTTGCCAAACAAAACCTGAAGTGTCAGTTGTTCTAAAACCTAATTTAGAAATAAAAGCAACTCCTTATTGTCTTCCTCTTTGATGGATTCTCTTGATTTTGGTTGCACGATAATGCATCACCAGATAGCCCTCTGCAATACAAAGGGAATTTCATTAGAAAATTTAACTGTTCATTATGTCTTAGTTCACTTTATACCTGATGCTCTCTAGTTTTTGGCAATTACTGAGAGCCACAGAATGTGACTGAGATTTGTTTCTTCAAGTACGTGAGCCCCTGTATGCTGGAGCAATTAGTTCATCTCCTCAGTGCATATTTCTCCTCACAAGAAGGATGGAGCACCAGCACAGTGTTCCCAGCAGCATCAAACTGCTGAGAATGAGGAAGAAGAAAAAGGTTTGGGTCTCTTTCCTGTGTGACCAATCAATTTTTCAGGACATTGAGAGAAGAGATCTGTATTCTCTGCTTTGTTTTGTCAAGTAAGGACTGTGCCTAAAAATGGCCAAGGAAATGAGGATTGAAGAAGTAGTTTTTCCCATATATTCCAATTTTGTGTCCTGAGCCAACCACAACATGCATCATAAGGACTAAATGGGTGCTGCAGCTGAAGGTCACACTATTTTCAATTAGGCCCACTAGACCAATATTGTATTTTAAAATAGATTTATTTTGAGAGAAAAACAAATTGTGCACATTCACTAAGTCTAAATCTGTCAAATTGTTACCAAGCCTCAGTCACAAAGCTATGCAGAATCTGGTACTTCTTTCCAACTCCTGAAGGACTCCTGAATAATTGCTGCTCACAAAAAATTGAAAATTAATTATATGGAAACCTAAATGTAGTTTTGGTAACTGCACAAACTGGTGTATTTTGGCATACAGTTGTACAGTAGGTTCAAGCATCCAGAAGCCATTAGTAAAGCACTTGCCACTGCGATGGGGGAGCTGCCCGAGGTGCACCAGAGCAGACCTCCCATGGGCCAGAAGAGCAGCTGAAGGTCTGTCACAGCCTCCTTTGTCTTGCTTCTTCTGAGCCTTCTTGCTGTCTGGCACCTCTGGGAGCCCAGGGTCTTCCCCAGCCTTGGATGGTGAGATACCCCTGGGTCTCATCCCCTGAGACCGTGCCTTTGGAAGCTGTTGTTCTGCATGCACTCTTCCCTGTGCAACTATTTATGGGTTGCTTCACACTGTAAATATATGTACTCACAAGTTCTGAAGCTATTCTCACTCGAGGGAAGCTCTGGAAAGCAAACTGCTGATATTTTAAGGTGCTAAGAATCAGTGTGAGAATTACAGACCCAAGCTGCCCATGGTTTCCCAAGAAATCGGCGTGCTGTATTCTGTTCTATTCACCCAGTTTCAGGGATGATCAGGACATTTTGACAACATTTTTGCTTTTTTTAAAAAACAAGTCTGTTGCTATGCAGCTGATTGCAGCAAAGAGGCCTCTCACAAGATGATAATCAGGGCGGAAAGTAAATATCCGTGAAGTATTCTGGATTAGCCTGCAGTTTTCATCAGGATAACATGCAAGTAAAGCTTCTTCATGTAAGCAAATCTTGTAGAAATGGAAAAGAACTGTAAGATTTGTGACTGGCTTTTCATCACAACAACCCTGTCTTCATCTACTGTGCCTCATGTTTGTTTAAACAGCTACCAAAACCTACCATGTAAGTCATACAGGATCTTACTGAGATAATTACTTACCATTCTGCTCCAACAGCAGCAGAGTATGGGAAAATTCTAACATTTAGTAATTAAGTAAAACATGTCATGTTGTAGTGCTTCCCCAAAGAAATTGCCTGCTGCTTGCTAGCACACTTGTGGTGGATGGAAACGATTATGTTTACTGAATACCGTGTGCTAATGACCTTCCTCAGGTATCACAGTGGTTTTCTTATCTGTTCCAACAGTAGCCGTTGTGAAAAGTAGTTCAAACATAATCAAAGTATGAGAGGGGCTCTGCAACTCATCTAAATCATGCTGAGCTCTTGCTCTAAAATGTGATGTACTGAAGAACAAGACTTCAGTGGTCCACAAAGTGATGACTGCACACAGCAGTTTTAAAAGGATTATACCAAGTGAATGTTTGAGCTGTTGAAATCAATAACAAACAGTTAGATCATCCAGAATTTCTGCTAGTCTGAGCTCACCAATAATTGTTGCTAAATTACTATACTTAGTGGAAAGAGGGAAAAAGAAAAAGGCAGCTACAATCAAAGGCACCTACAAATGCCTTCTTCTCCTAAATGTCGTGTATAGTTACTGTTAGTGTCCTGCAAGCTCCTTGATGGCAGAAGAAAAATATTTGGGGAGGCTTGTTCATCATGTCCAATATTTTGTGGGAAAAAAGTGAAGTAATTTTATGCTTACTTTACCTGGATTCTCTCTTGCAGAAACGGGCACAGTCTTGCACAGGTTAACAGCAGTTTCTCTTACAGAAACCAGGGTGCTGTTTATTCATTCCTGTATAGTTTAATAATAAAGCCAAATTGCATTCTCAGAATCCTTTATTCATTCTAGGTGTAAAGTGAACTTCAGCATTCCCAGCAGCCTGTTATTTCTCTTTGCAATGATAATTCACTTTCTCATATCAGTCATTTGTCACGTGGTGGCTTGGTGGTCGTATGTATGACGTCATTTACTTGGACTTTTAGGAGTGACATCATATGTACGGCTGCTAAACTGCTGCATGGGACATCACTTAAACTGTTTCCTTCTGAAGAATTCAGTGCATTTTCAGGCAATGATCACATGGATTATTGTGAATTATTAATTTCTCCTTAATAAAGAGTGTTTGTAAATGAATGAGGCATTCTGTTATTGTATAAACATCATTTATATTTCCATCTGAAGTATCTGATGAATGGATGGGAAGGCTTTTTAATGTGCAGTAGTGGACTCTGAATATTCAAAATTTGTTCCATATTTTGTAGGTTCAACATTTGTAGGTAGTTACTAGGTGAAGATTAATTGACCTTGGCTTCTTTGTGGTACAAATATGTGTTTTAAGTCTTAATTCCTAAAATACATTGATATAACAATTAAAACATAGTAGCAGAGATGAGTCCTGATCATTAATTCCATGAGAGCATATACAAACACTGATACACAGAGATTCATGGAACATTCCCAGCCTCCCCCATTAACATGATGCACACTAAGCTTTCCCTCCCAAGTAGCCAGCCCAAGCTCCCACTATTTCTGGTAAGAGAACAATGATCCAGAGATGTCTTCCTGCCCCATTTGCCTTTGTCTGACCCCTACAGTAAGGAGTAAGGAAGACTAAAACAAATAATTACATCTGACATCACAAACGACATCAAGATTCTTGTCTGACTGAACTGCAGATATATAAAGGCTGAATCATTGCCCACTGGATTGACTTTGGGAGGTTTAAATTCTGAGTGGTGGACGTAGGATTCTCTTACACTTGGTAAAAACCCGGTATCTCAAACAGGGATATGTCTTCTCCTCCTCCAGCAAGCCACAAAATTAATATTTCATTAATCTGCTGAAGTGGTAATCTGATTTTAAGGCAGAAGAAAATTGTGTTCAAGATTCCAAGGCCAGCTTTTCAAATCTAGGCAAATAGAAATGAGTAACAGCAATCAAAGGAAAGGGTACATTTAAAGGGCATATCACAGATGAACAATACCAGTGACATACCTATGTATAACCCCTTAATTTGATTTCACACACAAGCTATTCAATCACACAAAAAGTGCCTGGAAAGAGTTTTGGGCAATTACCTTTGAAAATCTGAGTCATTGTGTTTAGTAGAAAGGAAAAAAAAAAGGAAAAAATATATTAAAAATATATATATATATTGAAAAACGATCATTTAAAAGACAACTGTAAATCTAATATTATTACTCCAATTTTTATCCAAACTTGCTTTTGTTTTACTGGAGGCCATTAAGTGATTTCCTCTGATGAGCTTTAGTGACACAACTCATCCATATTTTTAATCTGCCTGAGTGAATTCCTGGCCTAAATGTGGGCAGCAGAAATTTTGCTGGCAATTCCGGCTGTGCCGTGATTGCCTTGTACAGGCGCAGTAGAATGGGCCTCCTGCTTACATGATTGAGCACTCTTACAAATTTTGTACACAATCCAAGGCATTTAGTCTATCCACCACCACAGGTACTCTCTGCCCCCAAGTATCAAAATATTCTCATTAACCTGCACCCAATAAGAGCTGACCTCCTCAGGAATTACACACTAAAAGTAATGAAACTATCTATAAGAGTAAAATGACTTTAATGTCTGAATTGTATTTCACACCTCAAAACCATCATCCCACACACAGATGTGCTCCCAAACTGGCCCAGAATCACAGAGAAATTGTCAAGAAGAAAGGCATTGCCACAGAAGTCCTCCTAACTTCCTGTGATGAAACTGTTATTTCTCTCTTGAATACAAACAGCTTGGAACTGAGGTATTATTCAGAATAAGAATGAGAAAAATTAGCATGGAGTATCTGTTAACCACTTCAGAGAAGCGCCAGAGCCTGTGACATGGATAAGGACGTGAAGGGCTAAGACAAAGCTGAGGGTGTCTGAAGAACCTCATCTGCACTTTCCTGTGCTGGATTTAGGATTTTGCTTGGCTGGTTTTTAAATTATTCTTGGGGACTCCAACTGCTCCCCTTAGTCTTTATTAAAGTTAGAGATCTGTGATGCTTGGCTTTGCTTCTGTATTTCCTATTCTAACTGTCTAGATACTTAATTTTTCACTTGGATGGCCAGAAGATATGTTCAAAATGGCTTCACTGTCCATGCATATCTTGGAGGGGGGTGAATGGGGGAGTAGGTGTATACATACACCTAAAATTTATATAAAATTATCTCTGCCAGAAAATATTTACCTTCTTATTCCTCCTATTTTATTTCAAGCATCTACTTAACTGCCTCCGTATCCTCCAGCTAGCAGCTGTATACAGTTGAAAATGTCTGTGTCAAAAGAGATCAGATTAGATTCGATTAGAAAAATATAATTGATTACATATAAGAGTATAAAATTATTAAACTGACATGGTTTGGCACAGAAGTATCAGGACAAAAGTAATGGCTTCTTTTTTCAACAATGTCAAACATGCTGTGGTTTTGCAGTGTATTTTACCAAAATGTTTTAGTGTGCAGATGGGGGAGAAAAGTAACATATTGATCTAACACAATTGCCTGTGCTGTGCAATAAAAAAGGGGGAGCAAAATGTAAGAAGTAAGCCAATATTTGAACTTTCAAACCTGTCATGTATTCAGTTCAAACAACTACAAATGCATGCTTAAAGATCTCTGTATTAGCATTTGCTGTTAAAAAGGTCAAGTGTGTGTGTTTACGAGAGTCCTAGATTTTGAAGTAGCCTGCAAATGAGTCTGAATGTGCTTGTGGTGGCTTTGGTACCATTTAGCATAGAGGAAAACAGAGGGTCATGCTAGGAAAGTGCTACAGCAATGTTGCTTTTGCATGGGGAAGCAGAGGAACTGCTTTTTACTATCACTTTTACTATCATTTACTATCACCCGCAAGCAGAGAAGAGTCCTGATACAGAACTGAGGCAGAACAGAACAAACTAAAGCTCCACGCTTTCATTTCTGCTCACAGACCTCGGCTGTACAAGGGAGGGAGGGAAGGAGGGATGGATGGATGGGTGGATGGATGGATGGATGGCAAAAGAACGTAACTGATTTCTTTAGCTGAGATCTTTGCCTTCCAGAGGCAATGATCCTTTCCTTTAACCTGCAGGCAGCTCAGAATGGGATAATTCAGGAGATGCCACTAGATCAAAGAGGACCTTGCTATTTAGACTATCAAATTTAGGGAGTCTGCTTAGGTACTTAACTAGGAGCTTAGGTCAGGTATAGAGGTTAAAACTCTCCCTTGTGTTTCTATGACCTCAACAGTTGCAGAAGCTCAAGACACGTGACATAAAACAAGAAATAATCAGTTCAAAGCAAAGGCTGTGGCACTGAGGTATTTTATCTGCACAGTCTAGAGAGAAATCTGCACAAATGAGCAGAAACACATGGGGTTAACTCTGGGAAGATAGAAAATTGTCTTGCAGACACTAAATTTAATGAAAAGATTTTGAAGACTTTATCAAGTATTTAATAATCCTCTCTTTGCCAAGAAAAATGGCTTGGTTAAAATTTTATATTTTAATGAAGTAAACTAATAAGATTCAGCATTTACTTTGTAAGTAGTACAGGTTTGAAGAATTCATTCTTTGAAGAATGAATAACAGAAATTTCTGGTCCTCACTTTTTTTTTTTTAATTTAATTTAATCCTCTTTGTTTATTCAGTTGTACTAACAGCTTTTCCTTTCCATACAGAGAATTGTTCCAAGTCTTTCTTCTACTGTAAATTATACTGATCCTACATTAGAGCCTGTAGTAACTGAAAATTCAGTCATACGACAGAAGATAATAGATTCGCAGTTCAAATGTTATGAGAGGATGAACAGAGCTCCTCCATACAAGAAAAAAGGTAAAAAGGGTTTTTAAAAAAACTGTATTTTGCCATGTGTGGTTATAAAACTATAAAGAAATATTTTCTTCTCTGTACAAACCCATAGTCTTCCCCAGGGTGCAGTTTCCTTTCCAAAAGCAGTAATCAAATTCACACTTACTTAGCATCCTCCTAAGCGCAAAGAAAGAAAAAAGCCTGGAAGGAGCCCAGGGAATGAACAGCTCTTCCTTCCTCTGTCACCTACTTTTCTGGCTCAGTGCTTTGCTGCTTGAATCGCTCTTGTTCCTGCTTCAGGAATAGCATTTTCCTGGACATCTCATCAAGGTCACATCTGATTGTGAACCTTAAATATAAAGGTTGTTCTGTTTGCTCCACTCACTGTTTCAATTTTTTGTCATTTGTGTATTGACTGCTGGCTGTCATGCTCTGTACCAGGACAAGTTCCATGTATTCTATATTCAGCAGCAGCAATAGGAAAAAGAGGTTTATAAAACACTGAGCGCTCATCTTTTCCAAATATGAGGCATATGTGAAGATTAATAAAAAGGGAAGACAAGTAATAGCAGTGCTGCAGTTGCATAATATAAATCAGCATTTCTGTTTGGGACTGACTGTTCTGGTCACTTTTTCTGACAGAAGACATGAAAGAAGATATGAGCAGCTAAAGAAAAAAATGTCACAGTGTGACATTTATAGTGGGAGACTTATGCAAGTAAACGACAGATACTGAGGACACAGTTTAAAGGGAAAAAATATTTTTAAAAATTAACAAAAACACCCAGCCTAACAGAGTTGTTGATAATGTGGGATTTTTTGTAATACAAGAATGAAGACATTTCTACAGCTCTTTATTTTAAAAGTTTTACTGGGCTCTGTAAGACTCAAAGAAGAGTTAGATATTAAGATAGTCAGATCTTGATGCAGAAATGTTTGGGAATGAATGTAGAGATTCCCACTGCTTAAAATAGGTTTTAATTTAGGCCAATGATGGGGAGTACCACAAGTACTTAAACAGGGCTATGGGATAGAAAGAATGATGTTTCAGGCATGAAAAAGCCTTTTAGTTGCTGGACTTGTGGGGGAAATAACTAACATTTTTTGTTAGATTACTCTTTTAGTCTCCAGCTCCGTAAACACCTAATTTTTGCATCCATTGATAGTAACCACTGGATTCACCTTTCTTTTGCACTTTGTTTGTGGAATAAGTTGCAAAGGGCAGGGTTTCCAGCATGAGCTGGGATTTCATATGTGTCAAAACATGAATTCCTAGTAGTGTTCTCAAGGGCAGCAGGGCAGTCTCTGCATTCCTTCAGCTGGCAGCCAGATTTAAGTGATGCCATTGGGGGCTGTTACTTTCACAGCAACGTGCACTTCATTACTTTATAACTCAGAATGGAGATAATGGGTGACAAAGGAATGATGCCAGCACCACTGAAGTTGTGTTCTGAATTGAAGTGTAATACACTGAGGAGCTCAGGCTCATGGAAACACATAACCACCCCTCCAGAACACCCCTCCAGTTTGTGTGTATATATATATATATGTGTATATGTATGCACAGATAGATAGATAGACAGATATAGATAAATGTGTGCATATACATATCCTGTTTGTTACCTTGAAAGCCCAAGATGTAGATTGACCTATGTGATTATTTTTCCTTATCAGGCAAGGCAAAGGATTTAAAGTTTTAAAACTAGAAATTCCTTTCAACTCCATTTGGCACTGCCTTTCAAATAGAAGCTCAAGTTGCAATCATTTCCTACTCTTCTTTTTCTTTGATATTACAAAAATATTCCTAAAAGTCTTTCAGATACGTTCCAAAGATATAGAAGAACATGACAATGCCTGAAGGGAAGATAACGAACTGCTGATATGATGATTGGTTAATTAAGTAAACAAGTAACATTAGCGCATTTAACTTGATAGCTGAAAAATATATGTGCATAAAATCTTGCCTAATGAAGAAAAAGTGTCATAAAAATTTCCTTTCTGAACAACGTCTAAACTGGAAAAAATTAATTTTGAGATTTTTACGCTTTCCATTTTTAATCAACAGCTGCTTGACTTACAAACAGTTATTGGTGCAAATTGGAACAATTCAGATGTCCTTTTACAGCTTTCTTGCTTCAGTAAGAAAGTTTATCTGTGGATAGTTTCAAAAGCTCTAGAAGCAATTAGCTACACATATGTTAATATCTTTCAGTGGTTATTAGGTTCCTTCTATATGATTCTTTCAAAAACAACATCCATTTTGATACTTCCTCAGGCCCAGAGCAAAAACAAAAGCTAAGATGTATCTCTTCATTCTATTTCGCTTTTACCTGATGCTCTTGATGATAAATACTTTTTCCCCAACACAAACTGGTTTTGGATGGAAAAAAGCTAGGAAGTGTAGGGGGGTTTTAGGGTGTTTCTTGTATAAATCCACAATGAGTCATGCTACAGCAAGCAGTCTTACAGAACAATTTTTGAGGACCATGGCATGTACAGTCCCTGTAAGGGAGATCAGCAATGAGCTGCATTGTGCCTCCTGGCATTGCTGCTGTTTGGGGGCCGGGAACATCCCAGGGACTCAACCGCACCACGTTCCCAGAACAGGCATGATGAGCACAGGATCACAGCACGCCTAGCTAGACAACATCAGCAGGCAGAATCTGCCTGTTACAGATCAGTCTCGCACCTGCTTCACTGGATTTGTAGTTACATCACCGACCTCTGGTGCTGAACAAGGCAACAGCCTTACAGGGACCTGTCTCTGCAAATGTTGCTTTTAGCGGGGATGTCTCCACAAATGCTTCCTGTCTTTACATTTCAAACACCTGATTTTCAGACTTACTGAGCAGCAAAAGGTGAAATGAAAAGTGGGTGTCTCATAAGTCTATGGGTATAGTAGTGTACGCGCTTAGAGCTGAGGACAGAAAGAAGATCAAGGAGAGAAATTTGTAGGATGGGACCCTACATTCAAAGTTCAGTTCAACAGGCTTTAAAACACAACTTTCCAGTAAAATGAACACCACTAACATCAGGTCAGCAACAAGTACCTTGTAGCACCTGAATGCCACTCTAAGTGTAACAATAACAAAGGCGTATATTATGAAAAGAAAACTTGATTATCTGCAGGCAGCCATATTCTCCAAGAAGCTAGAACAGAGTGGTTGAGGAGGGACTTTATGTTGAATTAACTCCTGCAATCCTCTTAAATGTCCAGGGCTGTTCTGCAACCGAACATGGGATGGCTGGTTGTGCTGGGATGACACACCTGCTGGAAGGCTCACTGCTCAGAATTGTCCGGATTATTTTCCAGACTTCGATCCAACTGGTACAGTATTTCTTTTTATCATTTTATCTTTCAAAGGATGTCTTCAGGACTTTTGTGCCATTGAGCGGGTGAGCTTAATCCAGTGGCATTTTGCAGCACTGTGAAACCTCAGAAAGTCTGGTCGAAATTAAAACACATCAAGTTTTTGGGTTCCCTAGTTTACATATTTTAATTTTTAAAATATTTTATATGTATTTATATTTATGTAAATATAACCCATGGATTTATGGAACTTAGTTTATGAAAATGTCAGCTTCTGAATTATAACATCAAAATATTCTTAGCACCTCATTCTAAGTTTATATAATGAAGAGAAAATGCTTATGTGCTTGAAATATGTAGCAGTATGTTCTTTATTCAGTTTTTATTGGAAAATATCATTTTATGGAAGAGGATGAGCAGAAACAGTGTTCATTCAGTCTCTGAGTTTCAGTTGTTAGCTGAATTCTTCATGCAAATACTAGAATCAGACTGAGAGAAGTAACTGAAGAACATTTAAAAGGAAAAATGATAAATCAATGGAAGTATTTCTAAATAGATATAAGGAAATATTAGATATGAGTATAACTCTGCAAAGAGTACAGTTTGAAGAGAGATATAGTTGTGTGTTCCATGCTCAGGACATGTTTCTTATAGGCGGTGCCTGATGTCACAGTATGCTAAATTCCACATAGTCACAAAGCACCAATTGCAGTTAAAATCAATGAAATTAAACATTTGGGAGGGAGGGTACGTAAATCTAAAAATTTTCAACAAGGTTAAACCAAGCTGTATGTGCCAAACTGGAAATTAAGGAAACAGACTATTGCATAGCTGTGAGTTAATTACCCAGCATGATTAGCTAAAATTGTTGATTTTCTTGAGCTTTTTGCTTATTTAGAAACCAAGGAGTTTCCAGATTGGATCAAACCCAGCATGCATTTCGCTGAATCCCATTTACACTAGCAGCCAGATTGATTGTTATTTCTGTTCTTCATAAATCAAACTGTCCATAATTACAGAATTCACACAGCAAGTGGGAATTTTCCATTGTCAGACTCTGAGAGGATTCAAACCTCCATTCAATCTTTGGTGAAGAGATGTCCCTCTTTCCAGTGGAAGAAGGCACTGGACAGGATGGATTGCAGGAAATCTGTTTGCTCATGAATTCTGCGCTTGGAAAGTGAGCTCATGTGGCAAGGTCATTATCCACTTCCTGTGGAAACACTCTGAGACCAACCTCACAAATCTTTACAGCAGTTTACATCCCTGAGGCAGACAGTGGGCACCAATCACACGGTTTTGTCTTTTGTGCCCTTTTTATTCTTTCTGACACTCAAGACTTGACCTCTTTTCTGTGCAGTGTCATAGTTTTCAAGGACGAGTCTTGCAGCAGTGTCATGCTCATGGCTCATCACTGGCACACCTGGGGACAACAGACTGAGAACCTGAGACCTTCAGCTGCAGGACTGCCTTTCACTCAGATCTCCCTCTCTATGGACGAATGCTCCAACCATTAGACTATTTGCACAAAAGATTCCAAAAGAGCATTTTAGGAGAACTGGCCAAACTTCGTTCGGTTCCCAGACAGAAGTGCCCATGTTCAGGAGAGAGCTTGAGGCTCTGGATCCTGAGGTTACACAAGCCTTTTCCTGCATGCATGTTAGAAGTGCTTCTAGGATGGGGTCTGTACCTTCTGCTTCAGACCCCATTTTATTCATGATATCCTTCCCATACAGCAACAGCCCTCTTTATGAATAGGAAGATTTACTACAAGTCTTTTGCTTTCTCTGCTTCCATGGTTTTCATAGAAGAAAAGAAAATATGTGGCACTAACAGTCTTAGTTTGTGTGTACTCCATGCAATGTTCAGCTCGTGCCTGCAAAGGTGAGTGTTGGGCAGCCTTGTGATCGTGGAAGTTTCCGCATGACTAAAGGTCCTCATCCTTCATAGATGGGGGTGATTTCAGAGCCACTCTCCTGCTCTCTCCCAAGCCACCTATTCTCAGCTTTTCCACTTGTCTGTTTGTCCCCAGTGACTTGTTCTGAACTAATTGCTCTGCTTCAACAACACTCTTCAAAGTAACACTTGAAGCCATCCATAGAGAAGCATCTCACTCCACTTACTAATTCTTATTAATGCCAAGGCCTGTGATTGCAAATCACTCCTTAATGTACAAATGCTTGTCACAGAGTCTGGCCCACAGTGTGTGCGTACCGCAGTTACTATTTCTGGCAAGATTTAAGGCTTGAAATTTGGGAATTTTTTAGTATTCCCGTTGTCTGTACATAGCCGTAGGAAGAAAAGCCTCCTCCAGTAATTAATTTCCTACAATTCTCTCTGCTGTCCTCTTTAAGAACAATACCTATGGTCTTCTGGACCCAGCATTTTCCTCTGGCACATTTCTCTTCTCCTCATCAGCACCTCTATCAGCCTCTTTGCCTGCATCCTGGTCAGTCAGCCCTGTTTCCCAGTCTTGGCAGCACCTCAGCATCTCCAGGCTGAGCCAGAGCTGCTTTCCTAGAATAGCTGTTGAGTAATCCAGCATGTGCTACAGATGTCACATCAAACCAGTGGTAGTCAGCCTTTGCTTTACTGGTGGCTGGTTGTCACATGGACACTTAATAAAGTAGGAGGGAGACAAGAAATAAGGGGGGTGTAGACAAGTCTGTCAACTGCTAATGAAAGTGGCTGCCACGTACAGGTGGCCAAAAGCACAGACTGAACTGTCCTGAGAAGTCTGTCAGGTTTTGTGTCACAAGCCATTTTTTCCTTTGGTAACTTATTCGTATTAAACAAAATACAGCTGGATTTTCTGCTGAGGAACAGAAAATACATCCTAAAGAATAGCAATTTCCCATGATGAAAACTGTAGTGACTGTCAGATTTCCTCCCCACTGAGTCTCCGATGGCCAAGCACCTCAGCAGGTATTTTAGGCATGCGAGTAACCCCATGGATTTCTGAAACAAGTATTTCACACTGTGTTGCTTTGGGCTGCACCAAGATGTGCAGAACCACTGTGCATCAGCTAATTGATGGCTATGTCACTTCATTAGGAGGCCATGTATAGCTTTGAGACCTGTAATAAAATAATGTCTTTCCTCTATATTTTCGTTCTTTGATACTTACATCCTTCGTAATTTGAAAGTGAAACATTATTGTCAGCATAGTATCAAATCCTCCTCCCATCTGTATCTGTGGGTGCCAAATACCAGCTCTCTGTCTGATCCCCAACAACATTCAGCACTGATGCCGAGAAGAAATTGATAGAGTGTGTTAGAAAGTAAACTAGGTGAAACTGTATTCTGAAGAAAAGAACACAGAAACAAAGTGAAGGAGAGCATACTCAGTGCTCTGTTCATTTTCTGTCTGACAACTTCACAGTTAGCTACCAAGTGTAGCCCCACTTATTTCACTGAACTTAGATCAGTTCTTCCTAGATAGGAATCTGTGCTCCGAAAGAAGAAATCTCTTTCTTGCAGTGCACATCATGTGCAATGTGATAATGCATAAAAACAAATCAATTTGTCTGGAAAACATAACGAGACCTACTGGTTTAATGCCAGTGACAGCAGGAAATTCATTGTCTCATCCACTTCTGGCTGTGAAGCTCTGAGCAGGGCTATTTTATATGCTCCTATTCAGGCAACCTTTAATTCTCTTGTATTTTATATTTATACTTTAGACAGGTTACTCTCTGGTATAATCCCTCTGAAATGGTTCCAGGTTACACTGAAACTGGTAGGAGTTTAGTTTTTGAGGAAGGCAGTATGTAATTCCTGCTGGCAATATTCTTACCAATGAAAGAAAAGAAAATACATTGTGGGTATAATGGCCTTCTAGCAAGGCAGGTTTGCCGAGGGCAGCAGAAAGAACTGAGCCTCACCCTGTGCCTCCTGTGGGCTGTTGGGTTTGTGGCAGGGGAGTGTTTTATTGCCCACCTCACTGTCCCTGTACAGTGCATTTGGTCAGGATTAGTTTGGTGCAGTCACACAGCAAGGGAGCTGGAGGTGCAAGTATTTTTGTGGCAGACAGTCCTTTTCATCTCACTTTCACTCTCTTTACTTTTTGGCAGAAAGCAGCATTTAAGAGCAGTATGCACCCCACTTTGTGAGCCAAAGCCACACTTAGCAAATCTCCCCTCAGTTCTCTGCTTTGTTGGGTTTCTGCCTTTAGTCCCCTGTTGTAAACCATTACTCATTACTCTTCATGTAGCTCCAGGAACAGTTTCTAGAAGTGCAATTTGGAAACAAATCCATGTGCATCCACAAGCAATTAGATAATGATTAATCAGATGATGATTAATGTGTTATTGCCTCTTGCAATCACAGAACATACAAGCGCAACCTTTCCTTCCTGCTCTGACACTGGGAGACCCCTTCTCTTGCTGCCACAAAATGCAGATTGTGGCTGAATTTAACTAAAATAGACAGCTCTGGATTTCTGCTGGTCCTATTTTCTTGTCTTGGAGTGATATAATTTAGACAATTACAGATAAGACAAATCTGAACTCTTTGTCCAGCTGCTTCTTTTCTCCTTACCCTTCTGTGTATTTCTGTCCTGCTCCTTAGCAGGTTTGACAGCTGTATTTTAAAAATCAATTCCTATCCCCACAGTGTCCAAAATGACTCATACAGATTCTAGTTCTGCTAACTAAGACACTCTGAAGACAGTGATAATCCTTCATTTACTAGGATACTGGAATTGAAGTTTTCTAGGGTCTCCATTGCATTATATGAGATTATTTTTTTCATTTTTGAAAAAGTTTCTTCCAGAATATTTTACTGAGGATGTAAGTAAATGGAAACTGTTACATCAACTATTCCTTCATCTGCAAAACTAAGCACTGCACAGGTCTGTTCAAATAATGGCAAAGAATCCAACATCTAGTATGTGCTGAGCATGACTGCAACAGGGGATAGCTTCTTTCTTCTTCCATCTTATAACTCAGTAATAAAAAAACCTTGATGTTGGCTCCTTTAACACGTGCTAGCTACAGAGCTGGTCTAACTGCAAAAAGCCTGATTGATTATCATGTTGTTCCAGAGATATAAGGATATTTGTTACATATGAATGACTGAGGGTTTTTTTACGAAAATATGATTTATAAAAGCGCTATTAGTGCAACAAGCAATACACATTCAAATAATTGCTACTGATTAAACTTTCAAGACACTTCACTGCTCCCGTAAAACTTCCCCTGTGGATGAGATTTCTCTCATCCATTTTCCACAGACAGCTCTTGAAGTGTCTGTCTCTCTCAGTTGACTGCAGAGATACTGCACAGCTGCCTATTGATTATGTAATTTTAAGGTTGCTACAGTCAGGTGAGATCAGCCCAAAGTGATGTCACTGCTCTTCCACTTCGACCAGTGCGATGCTCAAGTGGTGCCCTATCCAAGCAGATAGGGTGCAGAGCCTAAAAAATTAGTATTTACACAGTATTTTAAGAATCTCAAAGCCCACACTTCCATTTTGCCTTGCTAGTGTTGTCTTATCCATCCTTGCATGTGTGTATGTTTTCAGACTTTGCCATATTCTTCTGGTTAGCACAAAGAACCAACAGATGCCCAGGTTCATAATCCCCCACCTGCTACTGGGCCACTCTGGAATAACTTGCAGTCGAACAGTGGTTAGATTGTAGCTTTGTTTCTGCATAAAAGAATAGATTTAGAAGAGATGCTTGACCTGTTTGAGTCACCGGGATGGACAGTAAAGAGGGCTTATTCCCCAGTTGTGATTTCTCACATCACCGCAAGAAATCCATGGGGCATGGGCGCTTTCAGAGCAGGATCAGTCGTGTTTGTCTGGTGTCAAGGAAAAGTATGAGGCGAAGGGTTTGTCTCTAATTTAGAGAGGCCACATTATACTCTGGCAGGGCGCCTACCCAGGCACTGAAGTGCAGAGATGATGGATGACCTTGCCATTCGTACTCTGTAGCAGATTAACAAAAGCCGTGCACTTTGCAGAGTGCATGGGATAGTGCAATGTTTGCGCACTGTGTTCCATGGCAGCATAACCATTAATCTTTTGTCTATGACTGAAATTTTTTCCAGCTTTTGATAGCATCTGGCAATGAGTAAAAGGGAACATTGCTACACAGGCAGATTATCTCCAAGCTGCAGCAATGGAAGGCTCAAATATCGTGTATGTTCCTCTTCGTATTGTTGATGCACGTATTGATTTTTAACAAGTCTCCCAAAACAATGATTTGATATCCACAAAAATTTCAAAAATATGCTGTGTTCTGGAGGCTTATCTTTTTTTTTCTTTTTCTGCAATGGCGCTAAAAAAAGTCTATTTCTAGTCAGGGTAAAATAACTCAATCTATACAATCCTTGCCTTACCCATATGATCAGTTCCTTGCTTTAGGCTGTATAGAGGTAATATGAGCCTTACAAATTAATATAATCATTAATCGTCAGATGAACAAAAGTAAGTGGGAATGTTGACCACAAAAAATGAAAATGTATGTTCAAATGGTTACAGGCGCTGTAAAAGTGTATTGGCTGAAATGCTGATAATCTAAAAGGCAATCAAATTATAAAGTTAGAAAAGGCTGAGGAAATTCAAGATAGACTTTTTAGACTATTTTAAAGGGTCAGACTTGAAAACCCTTTTTTTCCAAAAGTATCTGTGTCTCCATCTAAGAAAACACCAAATAATTTAAGTTTATGATCTTATCCTGTCTTTGTTACTTGGGCAAACATTCCAGTGACTCCCATGTGGCTAATGCTTGAGGGAAGGCCAAAGGAACTGGTCCCAAACTTGACAGGTGATTCGGAGTGACCATCTGTGCCTCAGCATCCAGGGTGTCCCCAGCAGGAGTGTGAGCGTGACAGGGGAGACACAGACACAGCACACATCTGCAGCTCCAGGCATCCCTCAGAGCTGTGCACTGCTGAAGCCCCACCGTCCCTCCACCACAGTAAAAGGACATGCAGAGGAGCACGAGCCTGGAGTACGATCCATATGGCAGGGCTTTTGGGAAGAATGCCAGAGCCCCCTGTGGCGAAGGAACCAGCACCAGAGACACCTGTGTAGAGGCCAAAGACGCATCAGATTATTAAACAGAGAAGTCTGCAGCTATCTTAAATTAAACTGGACACATGGGACCAGCTCCAAAATGTTTGTGAGGCTGCTTGTCTCTGTGCCTGCATACTGTGCAGACCCTGAGGAGAACGAGCAATGCTCCCGCTCTCCACGTCAGGATTCCACCAGCTTGGAGGCTGGGCAAGACTCTTCCACTCCTCTGCACAAAGAGAGCACTGGGCTGGGGCTGTTGGCATCACCAGCACCCAGGCTCTGGTTTATACACTACTGACTGCCCTTTACCTATGCAGTATTTTTAACTCATTTAACCCTGACACCTGACACCCTGCACACTTCCTTCAGGTCTGACATCAGCACCTAAGGTTATTTTCTCTTCCGTAAGCTGCTGTCCACAGCCTCTTTAAATGGATTATTATCAACTAAATATTGCATCTGAATGGGGGTTGAGATATATACTCTAGTGGGTTCAGGGCAAAAGGAGACAGCTAAACAACAAGTTTACCACCAGATAAGTCTCAGAAAAAATCCAAAACAGCAAACCAGCAAGATGCATATTAATTACACAGATTGAAAAGCGTTTGGATTTGATTACACAGACATTTTATTCCCAAACAAAGAAATTCTTTTAGATGGGTTTTAATGCATAATATGCTTATGTTAAAATAACTATTATTGCAATTTATCATCAGAGAGGGCTTCAAAATATTGTGACGAAACTGGAAATTGGTTCCGCCATCCTGAGAGCAACAGAACTTGGTCCAACTATACCCTGTGCAACTCTTTCACCTCTGAAAAATTAAAGGTATGCTGAAGTTAAAGAAGCAGATGATGTTTGGCCATGGTTTTGGGCTGGGTTAGCAATAAGACATGTGAGAGAGACCAGAATAGCCCTATCTTGTGATTTTAGGTTATCCAAATTATTTCATGAGTGCTCAAACCTAAATATAAGTTTGCTATGGGGTGGATAATTTAGTGGCAATTCCTGTGGCAAGTTTTGCAGTATTTTTCAAATGCGTTTTTAATTCCTATGATTTTCCCTGATTGACCAAGAGTTATAAAATAATCTTTTAGAGCCTCAATTTTGCTTTCTGTAACAATAATATTCCAATATGTTGATGTCTTCTCTGCAGGGCTAGTAATATTAACGTAAGTTTAAATAATTTTTCTTAAGCAAAGAGTATCACCCTGTATTCACACTCTTTGAAAATAAATATTTATGAAGGTACCATCAACACAGAAAATCTTACAAGTGTGAACACATTTAACGTTGAGTTTCACTGAAGTCATTGAGATTATTTACAATAATGAATCAAGCATTTACATCAGTATTTCCAAAATCAAGTTGCTAAACTGAAAGAAAAGACCTAAATATAAAAGCACCAAAAGAAACAAGAAGATAGAAATCTGAGAAAAGCTGAAAAAAATTAAGTTAGGGAAGCTCATAAAAACAATTTTTTTTCTCAAATGCAAGTAGAGCTCCAGGAAAATCTGATTACAGATTTGTGACAGAATAATTTGTGACTATTTGGAATAGTGGAAGGAAAAGATTCAAGAAGTGATTTGATTTGGAGTTTGGAGGACCTTTCTTTATGCAGCCAAAAAGCAGTATGTAGTCATATTTAGTAGTAACTCAGCCCAAAGGGCCTTGGAAAAGTCTACTGGACTAGGCAGGAGGTAAATTCTAAAGGTTTTTGCAGCATGATGAACCATCATGGTAAAATGGGGCTCACTTATGTGACAAGGCAAAAATAATAGTAACAGTATAAGCTTACAGAGGCATTACATGGAAGCACCATAAAAATATAATTTTTCCAGATGTTGGCTCATGTAAGGAGGCAAAAAATGTAGTTCTGTTACCTATTATCCATGCCTTCCAGAAGAAGAATTTTGAACATCATTCACGCAGAGAACAGATAGAACACAAAGGAAAATTATAAAATTATGCGCATCATGATTTTTCTGAAATGAAAAATTATGAAAATGCAGAAAGAATCTATCTTTACAGAAATGCCAAGTTAGATTGTTTTATTATATTTTTTATACAATTTTATTTTACAACTGGCATAAAAAATATGGATCAGCCTCTCTTAGATTTCACTGCCATGAGTGACAGTGAAAGCCCAGTTATCTGTCCACGGGTCCTGGGTTCACAGCACTGTCAGACCACTGAGGTGCCCAGTACCAAGGCTCACACTAATGTGAACCAGAATGTGTCTCGGGGTGTGCTGTTCTTGTGTGGTGGGAGTTGAAGATAATGTTCCCCTCATCTGCTGCTCCCATGACTCTGAAGGCCTTGGTCAAAAGCCCCCTCTGACCTGTCCTCTCCAAAGAGGAGAATCCCAGCCTTTGTACCTGCAGAAACTCACCCTCGGTTATTTCAGTTACCTCCTTTGCCCCTTTCCTTGCTTTGCCCGTAGGGTATGGACACTACAAGCGCACGTGCGTTTAAGGTTTGTGGTGTAAATTTCAAAAGTGTTGATGTTCTACCCTCAGTGCCTTTTCTGGTCATGATCAGTCTTTTGCTGGCTTTTTGGCTACCATTACACAGTAAGCCAATGATTAAGAGAACTGGCCTGGATGACCCCAAGATCCCTTTCTTGAGTTTGGTTTCCAGCTGTAAGTCAAGCATTGTGTAGACAGGATTTAGATCACTTGTCCTAGGTCTATCAGCCCACTTTTTTCTGTATTAAAACTCATATGGCATCTTCTTGTCCCCTCAGTTAAATGAGGCCCTTTGTGAGTGCCCCACTCTTATCTGGAAGACCTAAGTACCACCTGGAAATTTAGAAGTTTCTCTGCATCAGGTCATTGATGAATACATTGAACAAAAACTCAGCCCTAATATGAGTCCTGAGGGCAGTTAACTACTGCCCTCATCTCCAAAAGTGACCATTAAGCTTTTGATCCCTGTTGTTTAAGCTGCTTTCAACCCATAGATATTTTCTACCAGTCCTGCAGCAACCTATTTTATTTAATAATATTTTTGCTTACATGTGAAAACTTGTCATGGGCGTATTGAAAATCTGAATTTATTACGTTTGCTGTACTCTTCTAGAGTTTGGGAAAGTTAGAGACCCAGTGCGAGCAGGGATCTCATCAGTTACTTCAGTATATCAGGAACAGACCTACATATGTAAGAAACACTCATCTTTGGACCATGAGTCATGCTATTCAAGAGATGGCTGATATTAAAAATATATAGAAAAAGAATGAAAGATTAAAAAATACAAAATGGGAGGTTGCTTTTGTAGATTCTTTCTTAATGAGAAAACAAACCAAGTGCCTGCAAATTGTTCATGCTTGCCTTTTCTTTTGTTAAATTGCAGATGGCGTTCATACTTTATTACATGGCTATCGTTGGCCATGCTTTGTCTATAACATCCCTGCTGATTTCCTTGGCAATTTTCTTCTATTTCAAGTAAGTGTTTCCCACAAACACTCTCTCTTCTTTCCCTGATGCATCTCAGTGAAAGGAAACCTTGGAAGGAGTCATGGCAGTGAGAAGCAGGTCTTCTGTGTGTCTTTTTATGTAATCCTGACAAAGAAGTCTGAGCACAGGCTTCTCTTACCAATGGGACCTCTCCCAGTGGTGTGTTGCCAAGACCACGTTATTATGTTGTCAGGACTGGTGTGAAAGTGCAGCCTGTGGGGAAATGATGCAGCTAGTGATGCAGTAAGTCCTTTCTTTTACCTATTGCCTTATGTTCCTTGAAGAGCATGTCCAGAGCTTGCCAGGCACAGTGACTGCATGGAGCAGTGTCTGGGAGCTCCAAGCTCCTGAAGAACAGGCATACTTGCATCTGAGGCTGAAGGACTGAACTATTGACCTGAGTAGGTGCTTACAAGACTCAGCCCTAAGAGCGAATCTGGCACAAGAGTGCAGCCTGTTATCCTCATTAAAAGAAAAAACAGAGATGTGCTGTATCAGAATTTTAAAGGACACTAAACTGATATCCACTGAAAGCACTACAGCTACTGTGTGGCAGCTTAACTAGAGCATTTCAGTCTTGTTCTTTAGTGAACCTGTCTGCTGTCAATTAGATGCCTCTGCCTCAGCTGTCAAACAGGAGGAGTAGTAAAAGATCAAGCTTTCAACATCAACACCACCAAGAATAAGACTAGGAAACATAGGAAAACTAAACAGTTGGACTTTTCATAGATTATAAGAGTCTGTAAGATTGCAAACTCCAAATACCTGGATCCAAAATACAGGCTGTGAATTCTGGTAATTTCCAAAAAGGCAATTTGATGAGTGCCTGTGATAACATGTCTTAATCAGATACAGAGATAGCTAGAAGCTCTGCCCAATGGACAGATGAATTCCCTTCCAACCTAAGTAGATAAATAGTACAAAACCATAGCCACAGTAAAGCTTCAAGAAAACAGGAAAGAGTACAATTTAATCTGATTTGGAACTCCATGCCCTGGTTTGAGTTCTTTGGGAGAGTAAAGGCAGGATCTGGTTAAATCAGGTATGGTAAATGGACCAGAAAGGTGACTCCTTGCAGCAAGAGAGGCAGGGTCAGCCTGTGTGATTCACTCTGAGCTCTGAGTCATGGACAATGCATGATCTTGACTGGTCCCAGGCTGCACTGAAAGACTGGGCTTTGCAGCAGCCTTCCAGACAGTAACACGCTTCCTCCTCTCTTTCCTCCTCCACTTTTCCCTCCCCTTCCATGACTAAGCCATGACACAAAGGTTACAGGGAGAAGAGAGAAAGGAATTTAACCAAAGTGCTTTGTAATGGGAGCACCAAGAGGAAACCAAACTACAATCATAGGAGAGTGAGAATGAATCTGCGTGGGAGCAGGGCTCATGTTACCTTCAGTTGTTTTCTATCATCTGGCTATGACAGCAATAGATTATTTGACCTTCAGCTGAAGGGAAGCTGTCAATCAGACAGTCCATCAGATAGCAAGAGATGATTTAAGGACTGTATAATAACCTTTGACTTTAGAGGCAGCTTGCAGGGATTGCAGTTTCCCACATATAAGTTTTTGCTGGCAGAGATTTATTTTCAGGTTTGGGTGTCAGGATTCATAACGGTCTGGCATCACAGATGCTACAGTACTTTCAGAAGGGAATAATAAATCAGTAGTTATGAGCATCACTAAGCAATGCTAACTCATAATAGGAGAAAGTATTCATGGAGTGTCTACCAGCTACATGCATCATCACATTATTTCAATTTTTCTATAATTGCAAACTGAAACCCCACTATCTTATTTAATAAAACACAAAAGAAAAGAGGTACTCCCAGCTCCAAATCACTCCAGTTGAATTATTAAAACAAAGACGTTTGTATAAAGACAGATGGGGAGTACAACAAATCTAGATTTGCCAGAATAATAGATGATGTGTTATGAATGCACCTGCAGTCTATTTGCTGCCAAGGCTTTTAAACGGAGTTGAAGGGTAATGGATGGAAGGATAATTTGTGAAATTTTTGGGGAGTTTTCCCCAGGGGCAAGGGAGAACATGGTACAAAGTATGAAAATAATTTGAAAATTAAACAGTGGGGTAGGAGAGGAAAATAAGTGGCTAGGGGTGAAAATCAGTATTCTCAGTATTCATTAATGAGAAAAAATTACAGACTCACATGGCAGTTCTATGAAGAAAATATTCTAATTGTAATAGGGAAGTGGAGATAGGAACTGTAAAGTAAGAGTGACTGTGAGTAGGTAAGAGAACCTGTCTCTGAAAAAGGAAATGTAGGAGACAGAGTCAATGTGAAACACAGGGGAGCCACAGAAAACATAGGAGACTCTGAAACTCTAAAGAGACGATGGAGGCTTGGAGACACAAAAAGCTCACAAGTTTTAGACACAGATAACTGTCTTAGTTATGCCTTCCTGCATACTGATTTATCAGAATCACACAGAATCACAGGATAGGTTGAACTGGAAGAGACCCTCAAAGATCATCGAATTCGACTCCTGGCCCTTCATAGCACCATCATGAGTCACACCACGTGCCCCAGAGTGAAGCAGAGTAGGGAGAATACAGAAAGATGGTGGGGACAATGCCAAGAAGCCTCCAAAAACATCACAAGGGTATGATAAGTAACAGGTAGAGTGCCAGGAAGAGAGCTAAGACAGGTCAGAGAAGAAGATTGCAAATGATTGTCTAAATCAGCAGAAAGGATGAATCAAGTAAGGTTTGGTTCCGCTTTCTCCTCTCAGTGTAGACCAAGTCAGGCAGGTATTGATGTAGCGATGGCAAACAGTGAAGGTCAAATTACAAAATAAGGGTAGGGAAGTACACTCTTAATGGTACAGGTGGATCTTTAACCTGAAAGCTGGAATCAAGGAAAAAAGACGGGGAATGCTGACAGAAAAGGAGGAGAGAGTAAAACTAAGAAAGGAAGGCAGGCAGGGAAAGGAGGCTGGACAGCACACAGAGGCAACAGGCAGTGAAGGGCAGTCCAATTTAAGAGATGAATAAGATCGCCAAAAGTCAAGCAGAGCAATGAGGAAGGACAGGAATGGGAGCTGAGACACAGGTGCCTGGCTGAGATTATTACAAAAGACTCTCTGCACCAGAAACCACAGAGAAAGGCAGGTGGAGAGACAAGGGTCTGCACTTTTGTTGCCAGGAGCTAAGGAAACTCTTCCCAGTAATAAGGAAATTTTTACTTCTTGGGAACAGAATTGATGTCATACTGGGCCTGTCCACAAAGCTGCAAAAGAAAGACAAACAGTGATAAGCATGTCATAGTGTCCCAAGAAAAGTGGGGTTAAGTAGCATAGGCAAAGTATTGTGATGGAGTATGGAGAGAAAGGAAGATTCAGGACTGAATAAATATCACCAGAGTTTATGAGCAGAAAACGAACATCAGATTAGATTTGTGATGGGGACAAATAGAGGTGGAGTAAACACAAGAACATAGTGTGGCAAAAATAGCTCCAAAGGATGGTCTGTTTTTTTCCAGTACCATGTCCTGCAGTGAATCAAACTGAAAGTTCATGAACCCAGCCCTGTATCTGGTGCTCAATATTTGCCAAAATATTTGCCGATGCTAAAGGGAGACTGTAAAATCAGGGCAAGTGTACAGAGATACTCTTAGTCCTAGCCACCAGGATCTGCATCTCTTGGACATCCTGAACCAAAGAAGGTGTCTTGATAAATAAGGCGGTCAAAAAAAGTGATAAACATTGCTGGATGCTGATAACCATAACCAGAAAGATAACCTCAAGCTAAAGGAAGTATTCCGTGCAATGACTTAGAAAGTAGGTGTAAGGAAAACAAGGAATAAATGGCAGGTGACCAAGGAGCTAAAGAAGGGAAATAAATGAAGCAAGCAAGCAAAATAAGCAGAAAATAGTTCAACTGGCTAGATTAGCTCTCTCTTTCTGAAGAGAGTGCAATCTAAATTGGCCTCCATACGCAGAGGAGCAAAACACCACAGCCTGTGCTCCATTCCAGACTGCAAAAGACTCCTAGTGCTGAGCTTACCCCAGCAAGACAGCTGAATATCTTAGCTGGTCTTTGCCTAGAAGTTTTGCCTTCCTGCTCTCAGTGATCACTGGACATCACAGCATTATCTAACAGCTCCATGATTGCCTTTCTGCAATCACCCTCTGTCAGCCTGGCACTATGCTTGGGGGCATGGGGTGCTGCAGGGGCCTTTTTCTGTGCCTCAGGAATGTATGAGGAGGTGACATGAGGATTCAGGCATGAATTAGAAAGGGGAGATGGTTCGGCTCTGAAACTGCAGTCATGATTTGGTTTCACGAGAATTCTGAAAACTTCTCTTGTGAAACTCTGCAACACGCAATAGCATAAATCCTATTCTCTCCCAAACAGTCATTTCAAGAGGTTTCTGCTCCTTCTGAGCAAGAAAACAACCTCCTCTGGCTTGAGATCTAGCTAGAAATAGGCAGGATACCAACCCAAATCCCACTGTAATTTAAGGAGATTCCTGCCTGAATTCCCATCCTGTCTCACTACTAATTCCTGAAGTAGAAAATAATTTTCATCTGAGTATTTGAGAAGTTGAGTCTCCAGGGAACAGTCACTTATAAAGCAGTATTCCTGATATTCATTACTTGTATCATGAGCATCCAATAATTCTCAGGGTTCTGCTTCACCACTTAATATCTCAATTACCATGAAATAAAGAAAGGCATCAAGAGCTAAGAATGTAGCTGGATATATCTTTACGGCGTGGTCTAAAAGGCATGTGGTGCTAAACAGGTGTGAAAACAAACCCAAAAATTTTTCAGAGGTTATGGCTGCTATGCAAGGCATGTATTTTCCAACTATGCTTTGCCAAAAGACATTCTTGAGACCGTTGCCAGAAAGAGCTTGTTAAAGTGACATCAGAAGAAAAATACTAATTTATGACATGTGTTACATATTTTTCAGGAGCCTCAGCTGTCAAAGGATAACACTGCATAAGAATTTGTTTTTTTCCTATGTGCTGAATTCCATGTTTACAATTGCCCACCTCATTGCTGTCGTCCCTAACCCAGGCCTTGTAAAAAGGGATCCTGTAAGTACTGCATGACTGCTCTTCATCTTAACACCCAAGTAAAATCACTATGGCCATGAACCAAGAATTCCCATTCATCAGCTAATGATAGCCATCTGGGAAAACACACACAGAGGGTGCAGATTCTGAGAATTTCACTCAACCTCGCTCAGATCTTTCACCAAGCAATAAAAATCTTTGAATCTTGTACAAGCCCCAGACTTGCTCCAGCCAGCCCATCCACACAACTATGTGTCAGACCTCCGCTGCTCCTGGCCACAACTACCTGATGATTTCCAGCAAAGCCCCAGAGGTGATAGATGCCCTTGGTGACTACCCGTCCTTCTTCACAAGCACACGCACTGGGGAGGGACAGGATGGACAGAGACGGCTTATTTCAGTACAACACACAGAAAGGTCTATTTGCTGCATTTTTTAACTTGGGAGGTGGTAAATCAAAGCATTCCTTTCCTTCACTGCTTTTAGGTAGAGATACAAATTGTGCCAGCCCCTCAGCTGATAAATATGTGTGGCAGATCTCAGGCATCGAGTTCTGATCTTGCTCCCTAACCCAGCAATCACGTTGTGCTCAGTCCTTACAGCAGCCCCAGCCAATGTGAAATTAATGCAAACGTGATAATCTCAGGTTTCATTTTAACACTGATCAGCTTGTAGTCTAATAAGATCATTCAATTATGATTCAACCGTTTATCTGCTTCTAATTTCATGAAAACTATTAAATATTAGCACCTGATACTATCTGATCACATGTGTGTCTCTCAAATGTGTGCTGATTAAGTAAGTTAATTAAAGAAGAAAATGCATAGCCTAAAGAAAACATAACCAGTCTCAGGGACCATCTGGAGATTAAAAAATAGAAGAGTAGAAGAATAATTTCAAAATCACACATCTTGTTTCTCCTCATTGCATAGCATAATGCGTACATAGCCTGTGCAAGAGATGCCATGAAAATACACTTGATATTTGAAGATAAAAAGCTGGCAGATGATATCAGGCATCTAAATTGAAGTAAAATCTTTACCTCATGGTTAAGAACAATACCTTCTGACAACACAAATAAATTACCTGAAATGTTTAAACTAAAAATGGAGGATATGGGATGAGTCTTGTGTTTTCATGAGTCTTTTTGATTTCATTTAAAAACTGTATCTAGTGCCTTTTGGCCTGATCTTTATTTAAAATGAAATCTTGACACCAATGACAAAGCTCTCAGAGGCTCCCATGGAGCCACATAGCCACAGAACAGGTACCATCACCTGATGAAAACCCCAACCTCCATTTCTATGGCACAGACAGTATAAAAGTGACACCACTGGCTACCTTTGGAGGCCGTGCAGCCCCAAAGTGGTGCAGAGGTTCATGTACCACACTCAGCTCTCAGGCCTCTGGTCAGACTATGAAGGGGAACCGAAGTGCTCAAGATAGTCATGGAAATGACCCAGGAGGTGACCTGTTAACAAAACCAGCTGCAGCTATTGGCTAGGCCGATGTTTTGACGAGCAAAGCCTTTGTTTTGCAATTTCTTCTTCCAAACCAGATTTGCATGTCTTTCACACAACAGTGAAAGGCTGTCTATAGACAAGGAACAAATCTTGGGGCCAGAAGATCTAGGGTCTTTCATTTTTGTTCCACCATCAAGTATGGGATGAGGGTACACTCACTGCTTGACCTTGCCTCTCATTCTAGATCTCCCTTCCAAATAACCAAAAAACAATAAAAAGGAGGTAAACTGACCTGCTAATCTGTTCAGTCTCTCAACATTACTAGAAAGTGTATCCTGCTACCTTAGTAACATAATAAACTTGTAAGTTTGTGATTGGGAAAAGAAAACGAACAGACAGGAGAACATTTTTAACATATGATGAAATTACAGAAAATCTCTATATGAGCATATGGAGACTTTCGAGATTTATGTTTAAAATGTTAAAAAATATACAAAAATTCCAGTAACATTTTTATGCTGATGCCTATTAACAGTAATATGACAGCTAAGAGTAAATGACAGCTTTACAGCTTGGTTTTTTTCTACTCCTACTGCACCCTGTGTTTTAGTAAGTCCATTTGAAGATTACTGCTTCTGACTTTCTGTAGTTTGCTGCCTTTACTCACTTTCCACATGTGCATCTTTGGAGCTTCACAGGCTCATGTAAGTATGGCTCTCACCTCTAGTATATACAGAAATACTGAAGAGAGCAAGTTGAATTTCAAGCAGTCACAGCTACCACTCACGTGACAGCCATATACAGAGATGAAGTTGGTGCTATTTATTCTGCAACATAATAAATGTGCTTCCACCCCAGTAGTTCCTCCTTTTTTTTTCCTACCTAACATTTCACAAGAGTTTTTAAATATGAAATACCATGGGAAAATACTTTCAGTGATGCATAATTTATGAGGACATCAACAAATCCACATAATTTTGAAAGAAGAAAGAATGGTCTGTTAAATAACAAGGAGAAAACTCAGGAGGAGCAAGAGAGGAAATTCCTTCCTAACACCCATTCCCCCTGTGACCTGGAGAGAAATGATGTGAGACAATCCAAAGCATGATTTACATGAGGAGAGTCTGTCCCGCATCCTTACTCACACTGCAGCTAAGAGTTAAATCCTTTGATGCTCATTCTGCTCATGTAAAATGGTAAGTCAAGCCACTTTTATTTTAATCGTAATTTGCTTATTTATTTCATGTTTTCTGGTTATACAATTTTCTCTCTCTCTCTCTCTCTCTCTCTCTCTCTTTCTGTTGGATTTACCTGGATCTGAAACCATGGAAAAGAAAGATCCTAGTCCAGGTGGCCATACAAGAAATGAAGAAGCAATGGACAAGGTTCAAAGACATTTAAACAAAAATAAACAGGACACATGAATGAACACTTATTTACATGTACTGAAAATTTTGACTGTTGTACCTGAACTAGGAATTGCATTAATTACGCTATTACTGTAACAGTGGTTATAGGAATACATATCATCTATCACCTTCCTAAAAGAGTCTGACCCACAGTAGAAGGGTGATCTGTGGACAGCACATTATGTTCTCCATTAAAACCTCCAGGAATATAAATAAAACTCTTGCTGCCAAATCTCTTGATATAGTCTTACATATCAGGTCTGTATTTTTCATTTTCTGTATTCCACAAGACTAGTAATTTTAATACTCAGTACTGATGGGGGTAAAAGGAAGCTACAGGCATAGGATATCCTACTGTCCAGCTCTGGCACCCAGACAGTGTGGAATCACTGACAGTGTCCTATGCATGTGAGCAGAGCTGTGTGACCTCCCTTGGAGGCAGGGACTGACTGTCACTTTGATTCAGGAACATGTGCTCACCTTTCAGAGTCAGAATTTGTTTTATGCTGGTGAATCATTTGCAAATGAAGTTTTTGCCAACAGTAAGCTCATGGCTCGTGACCAGCACCAGGACTGTGCTGCACCACTTTCACCCTCACTGAAATCACTGGGTTACACAAGCTAACACTGTGGTAATACAGATGTAAATCAGAATCTCTTCCTCCATCCTAGGAAAGACCAAGTCTTTCCCTCCCACCAGGTTCAGTGAGATTAATGCAGAGTAAGGCAGGTTGTGAATTCAGAACCAGCCGTATTCAATGAATTCTCACAAATTTTCAGGCCGAAAGAATATCTGGTTTCACTTTAACACAGACCTCTCAGTGTCTAAATGGCATGAAGCAGAGACGTAATTCCCATCATTTTCCCAAGGTGTCTCTCCAAGTTTTCCTTGCCATATGTCTTTAAAAGGGTCTAACTGAAATGTGAGAAATTTGAGTACAAATTGCCCAAAAAGATTTTTCAAAATTCTTCAAAACATGGATTCTTGGTAAAGGAATTGCTCCCAGAAGGACAGTACCATAATGTTTCCAAAACACTATATTCTCCCTGATACCATGCTGCCACAGCTGCTTTCCTCACTGGGATTTGTCTGATTAAATGGCAGTGCTTCCTGTGGAGGCAGCTGTGTCTCAATCCAAGAGACCATTTACCTCACTCTAGAGCAGGTGGCTAAATCAGGCCAGGTGATGTAAATGCAGAGTGCCCATTCCTCTCCAGGGACTACATTGTCCTGCACACTTATACCATGAAGTCAGGCATGCCCTTCAATGACTGCTGTGCAGACCAGCAGCATTGCCCATTTTCAGCCATGACCCTTCTGCCCTGTGTTTCTTGAATGTATCTAAGACTAGAAGTAGCCCGAATCAGAAGAGAAAAAAATGGAAGAACATTAAATTGCCTTTACAGATGACAGCAAAACATGTGGAATAAGGGTATGGAAGAAGAAACAGGAGTTAAAAATCAAGAGGCTTGGGTTAGTTATGTACATGACCTTTAAATTTAGTTGGCAGAATGAGCTGTTGGCCAATAATAGGTCAGTTGTTTGGATAATTGAGCTCCTTTGCTCACCATTTCATCCCTGAGTGGCTTATGCTTCCATATACCCAACCGACTGACTTCAGCATTTTCTGGCATCCCCTTGGCCCAACATCCTTTGAAGGGCTGGGGGCTCTACCTGGCAGCAGGTCACCCTGGGAAAGACACTGGAGCAGTGTCTGAGTACATCTAGAGAATTAAAACACTCACAAACATTTAAGGTCAGACATGTCTTACATTTGGACACCTGTTTTGTAGACACATACAGCTGACCTAGTCTCCCCATGCTAAAGATAGACAAAGTTGCATTCAGGGTACTATCCATCTGGCTTATTTTAGGTATATCCTTTAGGATGAGGTAATTTTTACTATAATCTCCATCATCTCTATCATTATCTTTTGATTACAGGAGAGACAGATTGGGTGTCCCTATTTAGTATCACAAACCCCAGTTACATCATTAGAAAACCCTTGGAGCGTTTAACTGAGTCGTGGAGTGGATATATCCATGTCATTAAAGCTATATGTGTACCTAGTCCCCAGGAAATGCTTTTGCAGGTCTAGATCTTACATCTGAAACATAAGGTAGGTACGCTTGGCTGTTAGACATACTTCATGTAAACTTAAACTACCCTGGCTCAGGGCACAATGCCCAGAGCTCAGCTATGCCTGGATACAGATTTGAGTAACCTCTGCCTTGTCCTATCCTCCTGTGCCTGGCGGCTCTTGCTTGGGTGTGATGGTGGAGGACAAGTGCCTGGAATAGCTGGAGCTCTTAACCCTTTTTATCAAGGGTTACCTCCCTCCACGGCGATAAAGTGGCAACAGATCCTGTCCAAATGAAGAGCAGGTCACGCTATCTTGTGCTATTTTTTTTTGTGCAACCCTGACTGCCCTTGCTTTCTCTCCCTCTTTGACAGCCTCTCTGCTCTCCTCCATCAGTCAGGCTCGTATCTAGAATGACTCCCTGAAAAGCTCCTTCCCCCTGGCAACACCACTCAGAAACCAAGCTAATAAATCCCCTTGGGAATGATGAGGCTGTTTTGCTTTGCCTCACACCCAGCATCACACTTACCATGGTGCATCCTGCAGGTGAGGAGCCAGTGGCCACTGCACACTGAGACAGTGCCAGATGTTCCATGGGAACCCCTGGGGCCCTGCAGAGCTCAAAGTTGTGGTACAGGGAGAGCTATTGCTACAGCAGCCAGGACTGAAGTACGTGCAGATGTAGCTGTATTAATTCCTGTCCAGAATGTGTAAATCTGGGCTGGCTGCTTTGCTATAGCATAGACATGGATACACACGTTGTTTAGAATACCCCCTGTTGTTTAATTTCATATTTTGCTTTCTTGTAACACAAAACCTAGGAGCCCTCTGAGCAACTGTGTACATTTCGTTCTGTAAATGGTTTAAAAGTATATTAAAACATTAATCCTCCCCCAAGTCCCAGTACGCCAGGTTTCTGACTGGAACACAGTTTAATGGATGAGTCATTGTAGATACATTGTATAATGATGCAATGTTCTGATAGCCAGTGATTTACAGCTACAATACTTAGCACTCTCTTGCTTTGGAAAATCCTTTTATTGCTTATTTGTGTAACATATGGATACTTGGAATTTAAGAATATTTTCATAGAATAGTGTTTCAATAGTCAGAAAAAAAAGACCACAATTTTTTTAAGGCAGAGCAGTAATCAAACTTGAAGCTACTCCTTTAAAATGCCAGGTGTAGAATGTTTGAGAATATATTGTATTGCCTTCAAGCTGAATTTGAATAAATCATGTCTGGCCTCCATTGGAAGCAGGAATCTCTTCAAGGAGGGTCCTTTGCTGCAATGCACTGGTGAGGTTTCCCAGAGGTGAAGAGGAGCTAGAGTAGTAAGGTCAAATATGTTTATTTCCCTCTAAACAAAGAAGTGTACAGCTGTACTGATGGCTCATATAGCTGGCCTTGTTTAAAACCGATAACCTTGGCTGGCCCGTTCTCAGCAATTTATTTGAGATGTCAGTCAGGGGCATTTCAATGAACAGCGAGCATTGGGGAAGAAACATTTCATTATGCACACTGAGGGACTTTCCAACACCTGCTTTCCATAGGGCAGGCTCTCTGGGGTTGACAAGGACTGGTGTAAAACACAGACCTGCCAACCTGAGCTCCTTTATCCGGGAAAGCACTGCAGGAATGAGCACACACGGGAATCTGTATGACTTTACTATGCCAAAACAAAGTCAGGCCTTTTGCTCTGACTGAATCACTAGGACAACTTCTTCAAACAATTAGCAGGTTTATTTCATATTACATTTTGCTACTACTGTTGAAAGTGGACTTCTGGGGTTTATGTAGTTTGAGAGTTTTGTCTTGATTTGCCCTGATGGATAGTGATGGTAATTAATGGTGCAGATTTCTGTCCATAAGCTATTAACCAATAACCAAGGAGAGCCTTAACAGAGAAATGATAAGCACATGTGATGAGTGGCTGCTGGATTAGCTGAGGCAAACACTGTGCCAATTACGTTATTGTGCAATTGCAGGATCCTACATAGGCAGATGGACCTTTGGGACTCCTTTGGCGGGACTGGAACATTAATACATCCTTCAAAACATCACAGAGATCGTTTCTAGCTCTTTCTTGTAAAAGAAGAGTAAATTGTTTTATTTCTCCTCTGGGAAATGTTCCAGAATCCTTTTGAAGTGCTTTTGTTGCATACTGCAGCTGTGGTGTTTACAAGAGTTTCATAAATCTCTGGAAGATTTGCAAGTGAGAAGAATATGACTGGCTGTATTCTTATTGACCCCTTTTTCCCCTGAGTAGTTAGGCCACAATTTATAGTCATTGCAGGTTGTTTTTATGAGGAAGGAGAATTAGCAAAAATTGACATCTTTTTTTCTTGGGTGCTGTCCTGCAGATCTATAAAGAACCTTTCTCATTTTCTGTGTCCATCAATTGAATGTGAACACATGGCCAGAGACAGCCTCTTTACTTGCAGATTGAGGTTTTTTTCTACATTGCATTCTGCCGAAAAAAGTTCATTCTTGGACATCCTTCCAAAACCACAAAAGGAGCTGCCTTCTTAGGTGGTTACCTGACTTCAAGGGCTGGTAATTTTTCCTGATAATTTTTCCACACTTCCCCTTGCTATAGCCATCAGCTTGGGAGGGCAGTGCTGTCCATTCCCAGGCTCTCAAAAAGAGGAACATTTGTTTATTCCTTTGTTCAGGAGACAGGCACACCAACCTGAGCAACTGTTACAGGGCTGCACTAGAAAGGACCTGCTATTTCCTCTCAGCCTGTGCTGCTCATGAATTAAAACCCACTAGCTGCAGTCACCTGCACACCTGCAGACTAAAAAGCTCATGCCTTTTAACTCCCCTTCAGGGTGTGAAGGCACTGCAACACTCCTTTCCTGGATTTGGCTATGCTGCTTATTGTACAAGACACGACAAGGACAGAGCCTCTGCCTCAAAGACCTTACAACAAAAATTTTGTCTTCAGCAGAAAATAAACTCCCTGCACATGTCTTTATCTCAATATTAGCAGTCATAAAATCCTGTAATCATGGAATGGTTTGGTTGGAAGGGACCTTAAAGATCATCTAGTTCCCACAGCCTTGCCATGGGCAGGGACACCTTCTCTTAGACCGAGTTACTCAGAGCTCCATCTAACATGGTCTTGAACACTTCAAGGATTAGGGAGTGTACAACTTCTCTGGGCAACCTGTTCTACCACCCTTATGGTAGAAATACGGTAGAAATATCAGTCTTTATAAATTATAGGTATCAGTCTTTATAGACTACAGTAAAGATTTATAAATTATAGTAAAGAAACCAAATCAGTTATCAAGCATTGAACAGGTGGAAGATTTTCTTTTGTATGACCTTGCTGGTTTACTTGTTTCTGTAAGAATAAACGCTATACAAAACTTACTATTTTTGCAATGCAATTTTCTCAGTTAAGACTAATATACACCAAGATTTTGGATACGTTTGTCATGTTTTATTTGTACCAATCCAGTTCTTATCAGTAAAAGGTTCACCTCTTTTACTTGCTTTGACCTAAGAAAAATGTATTTTCCTTTATTGTAGGAAAATATTTCCATTGCATCACCTAGCCACAGCTGAAACAAGCTGCATTTTTTAGCTCATCCAAAGCTAAGACTGATTTTTGTTTCCCTTTGAATAATATGAATTTAACATAATTTATCTCAACGCACTCTTGTGCTTGAACTCCTTATAACAAATTTTTTCAGATAAATTCTCAAATTAATGTGGTGTGTATCAAAGTGCAAGTCACACCAATCCTTTGTTCTTTGCCAAGGGTTTTCTTCCTTCTTTAACTTATTACATCAGAAGTGATTACATTCCTCAAGAGTCACGTGTTGTCTGCATGTCCATTTCTCTGAATGACAAGTACAAGACTTCATTTTTGAAGCCACCAGTCATAGTTCAGATGGGGGGGTACACAAAGAAAGAAATTCTGGGAAATGAAGCAAATGGAGCTTAGCTCTGCAGCTGTCAGGGAACATGTTTTCTATGTGTGCCTTTCTCTGAGCTACAGAGAAAAGTGCCAGCAAAGACTGACTTGCTTCTTGTGGAAGGTTTGTTCAACCAGTGTCTGCTCAGAGGGCTGGTGAGCAAGGCATACAGCTGGCAAAGGAAGCAAGGATCCTCCACAGTCATCTTCCTTTCAGATGAAACAGGGAAAGCATTAAGTCAAAATGACAGATTTGAGAAGTACCACGGATTTTACTGCGGAACTTACCGTCTGTGCTCAGCTCCCCTCCACCTGCCAAGCTGAAGGCAAAGTTGTTCCGAGAGCCCGGGTGACCGGATGGAACGCTGGGACAATTTGGCCCTGGCAGGAGCAGGACCAGCCCCTATGTGCAACATGCAGACACCCTGAGGCACTCCCACTGAAGCCATCAGGAAAATGATGCCTTGAGCCCTCAGGTGGCCCCTCTGACCTGCAGCCCCTCCTTGGAGACCTCCACAAGGGGACACAATGCTGGACCAGCCCAAATCTCAGACGCGGAAAACTGCAGTGATGGCTCAGGAAGTTTGCTTACATTTCAGAGGCCGGGGTGGCTGGCTGATGCCAGGGAGGGTGCCACCTGAATCTGTGTGCAGACTGAGGGAAGTGCCTGTGAGGCAAGGCAGCCCTTGTAGGGATGGGTGATCAATAAGGGGAGAAGGGAGAAAGGTCAGCCACCAGCTAGGAGGCTGCATTGAGCGTAGACTGGGGAACAAGGAAGGAAATATATTGACCCAGACCTGTGAAAAACAGTCCAAGAATGATATAAGAGCCTTAATGAACACTTTTGCACACAGAAAAAGCAGCAAATACATCTTCCCTTTTCATTTGTTTTGGTGGTGGTGGAGGTGGTTGGTTGAGTTGGGTTCAGTATACAACTCTTTTTGGACACACTTTTAAGAACAGTTCAGGCACAGTGTGGAAAAATATGTAACAGTCTGTTCTGCCCTATGTGGTGAGCAGAAAAAATGAATTACCAGAAAATAAAAATCAGTTCTTCACACTCATCTTGTCAGAATCCTATATCCTAATCTATCGATAAACCTATATTTTCGTGAACACCAACTTGCACTGCAAATATTGAAACAGAGCTAAATACACGTTTGGGCAATCGGGAATGTTTTTCAGCAACAGAAGTTGGTGGACTGGATGGCTAAGAAGCTTTTCTGATCCAGAGGGGCAGTCCAGACAGACGCAGAACATGCAGTCCCCTAGCTGCTGAACCGCTGAAATGTCTCTTGAAAGAGACAAGAGAATCTTAATGACATCTTGTAGAGCCCAGGTGACTACCTGGGCTTGGAAAACATCTGCAGAAGTTAAGGGAAAGGAGTATTTTCCTTTGGCCACAGAGATGACCCTTACTTTGCTATCACTGCCGCGACCTCAAGTTTACAGGTAGCATGTGGTGTTCCCCAGAAGCAGTGGGTCTCTGTCAGCACAGCAATGCCTGGCCACTCCTCCTGCCCTTCCTGGGTGTTGGCAGCAAGCAAGTCCAGGTGGAGGACCTCACTGTCCTCCCTAGGAAGGCAAATGGACATGAGACCCACCCAGAAGAGCAGCAGCACTGTCCCTCTCCAGCTGGCACTCCAGCAGTGGACACAACAGGCTTCCCTCCGCTGTCTGCCCACTGCTTCCCAGCAATCTGAAGCCACAATCCCTTGCCAAGGTCTATGTCTGCAACCTCGTCTGAACCACGCATGGGAAGCTGTCTGTTTCAGGTCTAAAATATCCATCAGATTACTGACTTTTGATGGAAATTTTTTATTTTGTGGTAGTTTTTGGAGTGCTGTTATCGTAATTCTCTTCTACTTTGTGGGCACTGTTCCTTTAATTAATCTCATTTATAAAAGTTTAAAATCCCTCTCACTGATAGGTGCTGAAAAAACCCCAAAAAACAGAAAGACTTGGGAATTTTTGTTCCCCTTTGCTTTCTTATAGCCTAGTAGTAACATTTGTCTTTGCCTACTTAAATGCAAAGTGCTGGTCAAGTGTGTGACTTTCTCTCATTTATCTAACAGGTAAGCTGCAAAGTGCTGCAATTCTTTCATCAGTACATGCTAGGCTGCAACTACTTCTGGATGCTCTGCGAAGGCATTTATCTTCACACGCTGATCGTGGTGGCAGTGTTTGCCGAAGAGCAGCGTTTGCACTGGTATTACCTCTTGGGCTGGGGTATGTATGCCACCTTTTGTAGCAAGATGGTCAGTACTTTCAGGTGATTGAATCCTTCTAGCATTTATTTATCATTTATGATCTATCTTATATCACTAGCTCACAGCTTAAGACTGAGTTCTTGGATCCTAAATTTGAGTGCATATAATTGCACAGGCTTAGAGACTTACAAAAAACAGCAAGAAACGTATTTTTTATTTGCTGCCTCTTGGGATTTGCAGAAAGAAATGCTTAATTTCTGTTAAGAAAAGCTATGGGAGAAAATATGTTTCTATTCAAATATATCTCTTTTCTGAAGAAAAGTTTGGTTTTGTCACTTATATGCAAAAACATGAATGTTTGACAGTACCTACAAAGTATAATTTTCCTGGAATCAAGAGGAAAGTTCAATATCTATGTCTGACAAAGTGAAGCAAACACAGCATACAAAAAGAAGAATCAGAATTTCTCTGGAAGTTGATACAGTATCAGATTTGTTTTAGCATATGTTTTAAAGGGAAAAAATTTATTTTACCTACTGCATAGATAATAGCTTTGCTGTCAGGACTGTTTTTGTCCAACAGCAGTGATCTCTAAAGCACTTCAGAGAAACATACAATAAGCAAATCTCAATGATATTCTACGAGAGAGGTTACAAACCTGTACACAATGGATGCAAACTGCATGTGGTCACATGCATATTGCCCAAGGAACCATGACTAGGTCTGGCTCTTCATCTCCAAATATGCAATCTCTTCTGTTTTCACTAAGGGACCCCTTGCCTTTTTAATGGGTAGCAGCAGCAGATATTTTTCCTTTGGACTGTCTGGTCCAATAAAACACCATATAAATACAATCAGTATATTACAATGACATTTCTTTTATATTTAAATTACTATTGTAAATCCAGTCCATATCAGCGTTGACAGAAAATCAATATCAAGAGCTTTTTTCCAATTTGGCAACCATGAATCTCTGGCCTCATTCCAATTTCTGGTAAGGCAGTTCTGATATTTTGAAACCACTGGTGCAGCAAAGCAGCAAATGATGGACCTTTTTACCCATTGTCCCGCTGCACATAGGGATGTCCTTGCAATCCCTGTCTGAAGCAGATACAATTTGTTCTATATTTGCCATCCTCTTTGGCAAAGTTGTACTTTTTCAAGATTATTTCATTTACAGCAGAAAAACAGAAAAATATGCCTATTGCTTAAACCAAGAAAAATTAGGAATTTTTTGATTAAATGAACAGATAATCAGATAATTAAGTAATTAGATCAAAGGAAAATGACCCAATTCTACGTGTTCTAAAGAAACTTAAAACACTATCTTCAAACACAAGTTAGGCATCCAATAGTTGATCCTAAACAGGCAGTAACAGCAAAATTATCCCCTATTTGGATTTTCATTTTAAAGTCTGGTAATTTACTTTTCTCTTATGATACAAGGCTTGGTGCTCTCTGGATACCTACATTAGATACGAAGAAAATTAGCATGATTTTCTAGTTTATATAGATTGTAGTGCCAGATAGTCTCCAGGCATGTAAGAATTTGTCTTTGGTGGGTTTTGTTGGTTTTTTTTGGGTTTTTTAATGACAACACCAGCATGCACTCTTTCATCTTATGAGAATGGCACCTTTTCTAAAAAGAAAGGCACCTGTCATGCATTCAGAATTAAACGTATGTGGAACAATATCAGCTCTTAAATGAAGACAACTTTCCTGAAGAATTCTAAATCAAGTTAAAGTTTCTGGACTTTGTCAATCCAAATAGCTGGGTCCTCTTGGAGTGAGCAACTGTGCTGTCACAAAAATCTCATACTCAGAATATTAGAATATAAAAAGTCTCACAAGGCTCTGAAACGGCAGCCCGATGTGAAGAGTCATTTTAAACATTTGCTTCCAGACAAAGCTTTTTCCATTTTCATGAACAAAGCTTCCCAAAATAATGTCACTCCATATCCAATTATGCAAGAGGAATATGGTCATAGACATTTTTTTTTTCTGGTGACATTCAATTTAGGCAGTGCAATTTAATGCGACTGTGACATCCAGCCTGCAATGAAAGCTTACAAGCCGGCTGTAGCAGCACTGGGAATGACACCAGCAGCGTGGTGGGTGATTCAGTGAAGTTACCTGATGAGACACACATCAGTGTCTGCAGCACTGCCCAAAAATTAAAGAGGATGGTGGCTGTGGTAACAGGGCCCTGATATCTTGGGAAGGAATTAGGTTATTTAAAATGAACATAACTCTTGGCAATGGTGTCTGCAGCGTTTTTTAATGCAACTATGTGAATACTTCCACAAAAGACAAAAGGCAATGGTTAGGACCTCCTAACTAAAGTAGAAATATTATTAATAGCAAAATGGTCTAATTAGGACTACCTGGTGACCCCTTATGTTTGCATGAATCAGTGTAATTCCACTGATTCCAGAAGGAGTACTAACACAGTCTAACTTTAAACATCCAGCTATGTTGATCAGTGGAGAGAGATACACTTCTCCAAAGCGCAATACAGAGGAACCAGGGCAGTCTGTGCCCTGAATTACAATTCAAGAGATCAAGGCAAATGTACAAGATAAAGTTACTCTTTATTTATTGCTATTGCTAATCCTTATACAAGAAGATCTGGCTTATTTTATTTGGAAAAATCACTAAGGACATTTGTAAAATAGCTTTATAAGAAAAATTAAAATCTGAGCAAATATAAAAGCATCTGTAAAAGGTTTGAGGTGATTGAATGGAATCTAACATGGGCAGATGTATTTCAAGGTTGATGCCATCAGTTGACTCCTTCTCTAGGAACTGCTGCTGGGGATGTCATTTCTTACTTGTTATTGTTTCACTGGGTCAGGAAATCACCATTGCAGGTGGCAAGAAACCAGTATCAACTGTGTGCAATGGTACAGTCCACTCTGGCTGCTCGAGGCATCTTCACCCACACAAAAGTGAAAAGGGAATAATTTATTTGGACAGTGCCAGAGCTGAGTGCCTTCCAAATTGTACTGGGAATACTGACCTAATTGCCAGTTGTGCTGTAAAGGCACAAATCCTGGCATAACCTAAAGGGATATGTTATATCTGTTCCCAGGGCAGCTGAGGCAACACCTTCCCTGCCTTATTCACTGCTCACCATGGGTAGGTGGGGCTCTGTAGTGACACCTGCTACCATGACCACACAGTCCTTGATGCTCCACTTCTCGGTAACTCATTGCTTTTTGGCCCATTACAAGACAAGAACAACACTCAGCCCTAGAAGAGCCCATCCAGCCTGCAGCTGGAAATCTGAGCCACGGAGAGCCATGAGCTTCTTTAGCCTGTAACTGGCTAATGAAGACTTTCCATTGCATTCTTGAGATTTGCTTTTGAGTTTGTTGAGCCAAATATCCTAGGCTAATGCATTTAGCAGAAGAAAAAAGCTCTTTTTGCATCATGTGGCATGCTCTACTCGCAATACTCCAGGCCACAGTTTTCAGCTGAAGAATTTCTGCTGTAGCAGGAAGGCCCCTTAAAAATTGCGTTTCAGTCTGTCAGCTGGCCCAGACTTGCTCCATTTCCCCATCAAAACTATGTTCTCAAGCTATCAACCCCATCAGCTCACACTGAGGTCATAAGCTCCTTTCTTTTTATTCTGAGCTTTTTGTTGTTTTGCTGTGCATCATCACGCAAAAAAGGCATTCTGCAGCCAGAGGCCAAGTCACTGTTTTCTAAAAACATATAAAGGAGAAGGCAATCCAGTTTGTTCTCCCACAGCTGCATTGTCCTCCCAAGGTAAATTGCAATAAGAACGATTTTTTGGCAGTAGAGTAAAGTAAGCTGTTGCTTAAAGATACCTGGAGACACAAGAGTGCCCTATTTGTTTATTTTTGGACCTTATTCTCACTCCCCACAATATGGCTAAGGATCCTCCATCTCTTCTAAATGTTCTTATGAAATCAATAATGTCAAAAAAACAGGACCTGTGTTCTTTCCTCTGTGATTAATCATGGCATTGACAGGATATTTTCACACATTTTCATTTATAATTACAGAATATCCAAAACGCAGTGGAAAGGTCCATTGTTTACAGGGAACAGGCAGCAGTAGCACCACAGACGTTCGCCAAGCTCTCTGCACAGGACAAACAAGGCAGTAGAGCATGCCCAGCTGTCTGTATGTGCAAGGTTGTACAAACTGGGTTCAGCATTGTGGTGCAGGCTCCCCAGTTCCAGGTTTCCAGCCTGTCAGAAAGGGACATGGCAGTTTAGCAAGCTGAAGGGAAGTGAACAGGAGTGGGCCAGACTGTCACTCTCAGTGTCAGGCTAGAAATAAGAACTTGAGCTTTCCACTTTGTTAAGCATGGCGTGTTGCCAAGCCCAGTGCAAATTTGCTCCCATCAGATCCCCATCAAAGCCTCCTCTGAGGTGTCACAAATAAGTAAGGATGTGTGAATTTATGGTATTCGCAGCTCCTCTCCCTGCAGAGATAAAGCTGCATGGAGTGGGCTTGGATGCACAAAGGCTGGGAACCTGCAGAAGATATCACAAATCCTCATCCCCCAAAAGCCTCCTGGCTCCAAACACTTTTTCGTGCCACTGGCTCCAGAAGAGAAACTCTTCACTCTGTTTTTTATTGCTCCATAATCTGGCATGCAAGTCAATGTGCCTCTCTCTTGCTCAACAGTTATTTACGTGATGTTAACAAGTGTCCCTGGTTTCCTGAGGGAATACTGCTCTGAGAACAGAATGATCCCTGCATCCTTCCCACACTGCCTGCTCACACCCTTCCCTGCACAAGCCACAGCAGTGCAGGGGAGCCCGGCAGCAGCTTTGAGACACCCCAGGAGAGCACGGTCTGTGGGCTTTCCTTCTCCTTTTGGCGTGCCTTGAATATTAATCCCTTTTGCATCTCACCATTGAGGTGCTGCCAGGGTCTGAGTGTGATGGAATAACAGTTCTTTCCTGAAAGATGTGACTTCACATCCATATGTTTTGTGAACAAGAGACTTTTTAGTGTGTAAGATGCATGAAATTTCAAGCTAAACAAGTACTGAGACTGATCCATAACTTTAATCGTTTCAGGGTTCCCTTTAGTGCCAGCATCCATTCATGCAGTTGCAAGAGCCAGATACTTCAATGACAAGTGAGTAGCATGTCTGTTTTTGAAGGAACTTAGCATTATTTAACTGTGCAGCAAATTTCATTCAGGTCAGTAATAAATGTTAATGTTGTATTTCTCCTCCAGCTGCTGGATGAGTGTTGACACACACTTGCTTTATATTGTTCATGGACCTGTAATGGCAGCTTTATTGGTAAGAATATTTTTTGCTATCAACAGTATAATAATTATTTTAGAAATGCTGCTCACCTGAACAAAATAGAAGCTTCTGTACTACAAGTATTTTGGTCAAAACTCAGAAGAAACTTGATGTTTTCTCTATTCGGTGTTACAAAGGACAGGCTCACAACACTTTATTCCAGTGAGACTTATTTGAGACAAATACACTGCATTTATGTGACATCAATCATTTAGCTGTGCCCCACCTGAGGCGAGCTGGTTGCTCAGCGTGAGTTTTGCTGGTCACTTGATGCCATGATGATTTTTTGCTTTTCTTTTATACCCTTTTATACACTCTTTTGTATAGCTTTATATATTCCTTGTGCCTTTAGCTTACATAGTTATAATACTTTAAGTTCAATAACTCCCCTTAGACCCAGTATCCCGTTAAGTTTAGAGACTAAACATTCTAAAAGCCCAAAGAAACCAAGGTCCTCTCCAGAACACATTCTGTAAACAAAGATAGGCCCATCCAGGGGGAGGGTCCCTTGGGTGGGGGGGTCTCACCCGAGTCCCTCACTGGGGGATCTTTGATAGATATGCTAATTTTTGCAAGGCCTATAATTGTATACACATCACATCAGGGGTGGTCATTTTCTTCGGTGGGGACTTCGGGGTGTATTTCGATGTGCATTTCATCACACCTAAGGATCCTTAAATAAATACCGAGGTAAAAACCCTTTTTCCCTCTTAACTGTGTGCAGCTGTCTTAATTTTAAGACCAGGAAAAGGCATCACAGTGACCTGGTATGGTCCAAAGGTAGGAAGCTAAAAGAGTCCAGGGGAAGAAATGGATTGGGCTGTCTGAGTAGGAGGACAAGATTTGAAGTGCAGCTTGGCGGTGTGCATACCTATAACATCTGGTATGCCAGTCATGCAGTTTGGCGTGGTAACCCTGACCTTTGTGACAGGTGCAGAAAGGGTTTTATTCAACCCAAGCCCCAAGCTCATCTCAGTGTGTCACCCAAGAGGCATGTTCAGCTTTTGATCTGCCTCTTACTTGCAAACACCTGCATGGACACATCTGCAATAATTGCCTCAGAGACCAAACAGTAGTGCAGGAAGTACTGGGAACGCCTTGGAATAAACAACTTCCCATCTAATAGCTGAAAAAAACAAAAATCTTTCTACTCTTTCTGGACAAGCAGTGTTTAACATCAGCTATGTGAAGTAGCCCATCCTTCCCTGCCATATAGGTAGTTTGTTAGTCCCATGGAATCACATTTATTGTGGGTTTATTCGTTCAATCTTGATTGTATCTCCTACTGCAATGCCAATTACCATCTGAGAGAGACCATTTAACCTTTATTTTTGTCATTGTGATCCCACTCTGTACATCTTGACCACAAAGAAAAAAGAAGCGACTTTTTTATGGAAAAAGAACAATCTTTAGCTGTTTTCAAAGTAAGACACTATAATTCCTGTACTGTGCTGATGTCATTTTCAGTAATTTTTCTTGTGAGGATGTCAATGTCTACAGAATGTCCTGCTTGATTTGCTACAAAAACCCCTTAGTGACAGACTGATTCAGAAGAGCTGAAGGTTTTTAACATTGTAAAGACTTTCTTTGACTTTTCAGAGTTACTTCCAGAAAAATTAAAAGTGAAGGTTAAGCAGAGTGAGTGAACTCAGAATAGGATGGAGAATAAGGTTTAGATCTAATGCTGAATGGGACCTCAGAAGTAATTTATTTTTCCTCTTTCCAGTACAGCACAAATGTAAAACATTTGAAAGGTGTCCCAGTGTAGTTTAGAAGTGATGAAATGCTTTACCAGAGCTTGCTGATTCAGTGTTCTGAAAAAATCAACTCAAATTTCTGGTATATAGATGTGATTTGAGCTCTTGAAATATCTATGGAAGTTAAACAACTTACATATTTATTTCAAAAAAATAGCAGGAAAAAGAAAGTCTATTAAAATTCCAAAGTGTCAGTGCCAGATTTTAATGTAGCAGAGTGGAAAAGAGTGATCTGGGTACACTGGAGACCTAGAGGGTCTGTGATGCCAGGGATGTTCGCAGGGTAACCACCGAGCTCATCATCTGGATCTGCCCTCCCTCTTCCTGCAGGCTCTCAGCACATCCCACAAGGAGCTCTCTGTGAAGCCAGGGTCGAGAGCAGGTTACTCTATCCTGGGATGGGATTTCCAGAAATAGCTGAGGAGAGGAGATGCTGAACTACTTGGTATCACTGACCATAAGGGTCAGGGGCAAAATCTTCTGGTGTGTGGTGTTTCTGCCCTGAGACAGCCACCATTACCTGTTCCCTGTGGGTAGAGTACCACCTGCAGTCTGGTGGAGGCAAGGGCTGGCCTAGGGTTTCCTCGAAAGCAGCCTTACACCCCTGCTCACACACAAGCCTGGAGCATTAGTCCATGGAGCATATTCCTTAGGGAAATTGTGTGCTCCCGTAGGTCCCATGTGCCCAGGCACACGCCGGGGTTTGTCTCACCTGGCCATAGCTTGGCAACTGTCAGACTCGGGACAGAGCCATGGTTATTTCTGGGGGACCATTTGTCCACCCCATTTAAACGTCAGACATAAAAATAATATTAAGTGTCCCCTGGAAACCCTAAATTTACCCACATCAGTGTCAAAACAGCCAGTGCATCCTAGAACTGACCCCTGCCCACCTGAGGCATCCATTCAGGCTCCAAAGCATGTAGACAGCTGCTTAACATATCTTTTCTGAAAATATTCGAGATATTTTCCAAGACCTGACTGCCAAGGAGCGGCCCATTATGAGATACAATAAAGCAAGAAAACTACACTTTACTGCCATTTATGTGCTCTGTACTTGTATTTCTAATGTCTTTTTAATTTGAATGCTTTCACCTACAATAGCTTTGTTTTTGCAGGTCAATTTTTTCTTTTTGCTTAACATTGTCCGAGTTTTGGTGACAAAGCTGAGAGATACCCACCGTGCTGAGTCCAACATGTATATGAAAGCAGTCAGAGCCACTTTAATCTTGGTGCCCTTACTAGGAATTCAGTTTGTTATTATTCCCTGGAGACCAGAAAACCGACTTGCTGGAGAAATATACGATTACATCATGCATATATTAATGCATTATCAGGTATGTTAAATAGTAGCAGCTCCAGAGTAGTTGAATTGTTTGATGTTAAGCTAATTTACTCAAAGATACTGTTGCCAAGGGTTTTGCCCTGAAGCTGAAAATAACTGGGTTTTCAGTTCTTTTACAATCATTTCACACTATTGGATTATCTGCATTTATACAAGCAGCACCACTGTGTAAAGAACAAGACAAGATAGGGGAAATGATGTAATAAGTGGCCAAATTGATCAGTTTATGCTATTTCTAAACTATCAAGAGAAAAATGAGTTCACAGAGGGCATTTATGTTCCAACACAGTTTTTGTTGACATGCTCAAATTGACTGCAACTAGTGCTGTGACCTTAATATTAAAATTAGCAGTGTTTGCCAACTGCTGTACGGAGGGAATGCCAACACACAAAAGAAAAAAACAGAGACAACTAATCTTCATTTAGGAGCTAGGAGTGAATAGGGTAACGTACTTCTTGCTTCCTTTCATATGGAAGCTAAGTGAAGAAATTATTTTAATGCTGTAATAAGAGAACAGCTTAAAAAGTCAGTAGTGCTTCTTCCTTAAATGAAATTATAAATAAGGCTACCAAAATCTATGTATTCTGCCAGATTATATATCCTGCTTATCATCCTTATCCCTTCAAAACTGTGGGTGCTCTTGCTGGATAGAATAACTGAACTTATAGATCTGCTTTTGAAGTGCATGCCATCTTATATTACAGTTCTGCTTAAAAGGAATGAGAGCCTTGTTTCTTCTGTGGTTGCCCGTGTTGTTACTTTTTCGTTCACAAGAGCTATAAAGGAATATCTCCAAATTAGTTTTTTGGTGACAAGTTATTTGCTTGGAGTTTTAGCAAGTTAGGATAAGACAGAGTGTCACAATAATCAGTTTACTCTTAAAATATCTTTTAAATCCTTTGAAATTCTAATTATGATCATTATGGAACAGAAAGTCACCAAACTGAGGTTAAAATGGAGACTGTACTGATGAAGGGGGCTGGGTGAGGGAGGGATCCAAGGCAGGAAAGTTTCATCCCTGATGTGTTCCTTCTGCTCTCACAGAAGAGCCCTTGACACTTCTGCAGAATAATCTTCCTGCTAAAATTTGGCCTTTTGGAAGGGCTGTGCAGTTGTCCTGCTGGCTGCAGCCGACTAGAATCCTCCCTTTTCCACTCAGAGTGGATTTTTAGTTGTAACCTAAAATAAGCATTCTTAATCCTTCCTCAAACATTTCTTGTATGCATATTTAAGATCACCAGCTGTATAATCACTCCTCTGGTGCTCATTTTCTTCTAGGGCTGGTTCTGTAATTAGCAGACACTGTATTAGTTTGTTTAATGGTTGTGTTGCCCTGCTAGCTATCGTGCTCCTGTGACCCACACCACAGCCAGCCTATGCAGACACCAGCAAGAGTCTGTGGGGTTTTGCAGCTCAGGGCATGTCAGTTGTATACAAGCAGGAATTATGGGAACAATTACCAATCTTTTTTTGGTGGAAAATGTAACACATTCTTCATTTCTGCACGGGTTAAATGAGTAATTTTATGCCTTTTCTAGAACAGAAAGAGAGACAGGTTTTCACAGTACATCACTGCTTTAAGTGAACATGAAGGATAGACTGACTTTGATTATATAGTTCTTGTACACAGAAATGGTGCAAACAAGCACTGCATTCTATTGTAAAACTCAGAGGGTTGAAGATAAGAGAGAATTTGTTCACAGAAGAAACCATGTAATGGTATTTCTTTCTGAGAATGGTTTTCCCAGCTGAAAAACAACACATCAGTACTTTATTTTATTTATCAACAAGCTAGGTTTCCTCTGCTGCCCTCACTTCTGAATAACAGCAGAAGTCTGGTTTTGACCTGTCCCGCTCTTTTTCTGATGGTATTATCAATGCTCACCATTTTAAGCAGAAGTGGTTTTCCAAATATGCCTGTATGAAAAATTTACAAACACTTTATATCTACTTGCATGTGTCTTTCACACAATAGACCAGTTTCTTCTTAACAGATCTGAAGAACAGACACGTAAATGACAAAAAATGGAAGGCTGGCTTTTGTGCTGCAAATGGGAATGCATATACTTTTCCAGCCCAGCTAGCCAACTTCCCATTAGAAAGAGGTTCACATATCTTCTCACTATCACCAATATCAGCTCTTTAACCTCTAGATGGTTGAAATTAAATGTACACCAAGCAAAAGAAAGACATTTCAACCCGTATGTTGTGGTTTAACAACCAGAGCCACTCGCTCACTCTCCACAGTGGGATGGAGGAGAGAATTGGAGCAGGTAAAAGTGGGAAAACCCATGGGCTGAGATAAAGACAGTTTAGTAGATAAAGCAAAAGCCACATACACAGGCAAAGCAAAATTCATTCACACCTTCTCGTGGCCAGGCAGGTGTTCAGCCATCCTCAGGGAAGTAGGGCTCCATCACACGTAACAACTACCTGGGACAAAAAAAGCCAGCGCTCCAAACATCCCCCTTTTTCTTCTTCTCCCACTTTATATGCTGACCATGATGCCATATGATCTGGGATATTCCTTGGATCAGCTGGGTTCAGCTGTCCTGACTGTGTCCCCTCCCAACTCCTTGTGCACTCCCAGCCCACTCATGGTGGGGTGAGAAGAAAAGCAGCACAGGCCTTGACTTTTGGAAGCCCTGCTCAGCCATAGCTAAAACATCCCTGCCTTAGCAACACCATTTCCAGCCCACATCCGAAGCAGAGCCCCATACTAGCTACTATGAAGAAAATTAACTCAATACAAAACCAGCACACCTTAACTGGAATGACATGCATGGATTGGGATGCTGTAGGTGCAGTGGTGAACACACACAGCTATCTTATTTAACAGAGCTCCTAAATTAGGCAGCACAAAGCAAATATTTGCACTCCAGAAGAGCCAGGGAGTTGCTGATCTATGTTAAAGGACCTGACTTTCAAAACCTGGTAGATGATGCTGAAAGCAGATGAAAGATGCAAACTTCCTCGGGCTGTCAAGCGTTGGGGTACAGGATATGTTGACTCCTTGCACATCTCTGGCATGAAAACACATGTGTCAAAAGCCTCAGAACCCCATCATGCTTCCCAGTGAAGACACAGTTGTACACCTGGGCAAAGGGAATGCCTCCTGTAAAGGAGTGGAGCAGCAACCGCCCTCGGTCCTGCATGTAGCTGCACTCAGGTCTCCATTCTGAGATAGAGCAGCAGAGATGTGGCTTGTGCCTGACAACCTGGCACGGCTTCCTGCACCTCTGCTGGTGCTGGGGCAGCTGCTGACACTTCCTCCATCCTTGGAACCACTGAAAGTCTTTTGAGAAGTCCCAGGCTGTAAAGAGATTGGGGTGCTGTGCTTCTGTCAGAGGTTCTGCTACAAACAACCACTACCCTAACTTCTGATTTCTGACATTGGTCCATAGCAAATGCCTCACAAGAAAGAAGGAAGAGTAGAAAAATAACTGCATGATGCATCAGTTAGTCCCACATACAGATGCAGTCCTCCCAGAGCTCTCAAACCAGCCCAGGGATGAACAAGCCTCTGCTTTCAATCTCCCTCTGATGCCTTAGGTTTTAACCCTTATATTTTTCAAAATTCTGGATTCCTGGTCTTGTAGCCTGTTAGCTGTCGTTCTCTCATGCTAAGATAGACATAGCAAAGCTTCTCCGGGCTTGGTCTTCAAGGACACCCAGACCATCCTAGGCCCAAAATGCGTAAACCAGTAAGGGGGGCAAGCAGAGGGGCAGTTACATCATTAGCTAAAGTTTAACTGGTGAATTTATGCTGATATGCAAATGGACCAAACCTATAACAGTGTGAAGAACTCGTGACTCGTTGTCCATCTTGGGTGTAGCCTTTGGCTTGCCCAGGGTGTGCCTCTGAAGGCCTTTCACATAAATATCCACCTTTATTGTCTAGTCTCTGTTTCCAGGTTGGCCTTTTTAGGCATCACCTCCACCAACTGTCCCATCTCACTGAATTCTATCTCCAGAACCTTCAAGCTGGGTTTTTAGAGGCTGTCAGGTTACATAAAATGGCACCATCACTGTGCTAGTGAAGAGAGAGCCATGAAGGTCTGTGAGGGAGGGGTGGAGGAACAGCCCCTGGATCAACAGCAATACAGAAGCAGCTAAAGCTGCTCTTCTCAATACCTTGGTGACTGTGGCTCTGAATGTATTAGTCTACCTCCACTGAGAAGATAAAATGCTATTCAGCATAAAAGCCTTGGTTTTTATTGGCAAATGAAAAGGGGTTTTTTCTGTTGAACAGAGAATAGTCACTGTTTTTATCTCCTCAAGTGAGATCCCTTGTGTGCCACTGAGCAGCTTCAAAGCAGCACCCCCAGAACTGCAGCACCCACCCTGCCAGGCGGGAGGATGCAGCTCAGAGGGGCCTGGTCTGGTACAAGGATATTTTGAATCCTTTAGGCCTGGGTTTGGATTGCATATGTACCCACACTGCCTCCAAATCTTAAATTTAGCTTTCTATGCAGCCTTATACAGAACAAAATTAACCCATTTAAAAGTAGCCTCTTAAAAATAGAGAGATATTTCAAGGTATTTCAGAAGGTATTCATTCCATCTGTTTCTCACTTTAAAAGGAAACAAATATCCTCTGTAATGCCAAACCAGGCAGAAATATTTTCTCCTTCTGTTCAGAGTTAAGATTATAGGACTGCTTTTGACAACGTAAGAGTTCTTTTTTTATTTTCTGTTCTTTTTGTTTTTCTCTTTGGATTATTAGTAGTTTAAAAATTTTTTAGTATTTTGAGCCAATTAAAGTTAGGGAAAATATTTTTTTGTAAGCCAAATATAATAAAGTGCCATTTTTGTATGAAAAATATATGCAAAAAACTGACAGTAGTTAAACCTCCATAGAGAGCAGGAGAAGAATCAAAGCATGAGCTTTGGCTGATGGGATCATTTTGCAGCAGGTGGGCTGCTGTCTTCAATCCCCTCGTGACAATCTCCCCACCTCAGTGGCAGCAGAAACTGCACAGACACATTCTTTGCTTTATTTTTTTAATGTAACTTAAATGAACAATACATAACCCAGTAATTTACCTCAGAGATGCTATATGAGTGTGCTGTGAATGAAGGTGGTGAGAAATGCACTGCTGTTTTTCTCAAAGCTTTTTCATATTTGCCAAAATGAGAGAGGTGGGAATGGGATGTACTTCTGTGAACAACCTCAGCCATGCTTTTCTTTTTTTTTGCTGTCCATTTAGATCCAGAAGTGAGAAGTGGATGGACATGGAACAAAGTCCACACAGAGAATCAAACCTGATTTTTATATTATGACTATCTGTACAATTACCTATGACATAATCTTCTACCATCAATAATGAATATATCACACCACTAAAGTCTGAACAGCAACACAGTGTGTAGTTGATTAGGGCACAAACTAAGGTCCTGGACACGGTCAGGAATAGCAGGAATAGGTACATCTATATAAGCTTTCTTGGTTTAACTGAGACATAAGCTCGAATAAAAAAATAAAAAGAGTTACAAGAAACCTATGTAAATTTGCATATCTGCACAGGTAGTTTTCATTTGATTCTTTTTAACATGAGCAAATTACTCAAACTTCTCCTCAAGACACTCATGTCTTCTAGGAGAGCGAGGTATAAATTAAATACCTGTCAAACAAAGAATTTGCTTAGACCAGCATCGTCACTAAAACACGGGAAAAAACTCACTCCAGTGTTAATAAGGTACATGAAGGTCTGAGAGCTGCTGACTCTGGACAATCCCTATGGCATGATTCAGCTGAAAGCCACATTCATCTGTTCTTCACATAGTTTCAGAAATAAAGGTTTTCAGAGGGAGTCATTAAAGGCCCTAATCTTAAAATAAATATGTTCTTCATTTCTGCTTTCAGTACCAAGGCCAATATTGTCTTGCTGGGAGCAGTCAATATATCACAGGTTAGTTTAACAACTCCACACAGTGGCAGAGAGATATAACTGACCTAGACATCTCGTCCTCAGCAAGAATTGCACCCTGAGCAAAAACCAGCAGCAGCCAGAATTTAGAAGATGCATGTCAAAGTGACATGAGAAATAACTCAATGGCCTTAAATTAAATAATTAACCTTCACGTAGTCTGTCACATGTTTTAATAGATCCACTGCAGAATTATGGTCATCCCAAGCCCTCCTGGCTCCAAACAGACAAAGCTGGTGTCTGCTACTGATATCTCTGTAGTTTTACAACTGAAGATAACAATAGCCTTCTGAACAACGGGCCAAACTTTATGTATAAAATGGAAGAAATAGAAATATAGATGGCAGAGTCCAGAGGACCATGGCAGGTGGGAGAAGAGCAATGGGATATACCTGGAATGGGCTAGAGAAATAATTTCTTCAGCCAGAACATGTAGAACATGCATGGTCTCAAAATAATAAGAAGCCAGGTGTGCTTTCAACTCACTCTGAACTAGAAGAGAGCTTGAAAGGGATATGAGGCATCACCACACCTTCCTCTTTAGCTTTTCTGTCAAAAATTGTCTGGAGAAAACATTAGTTAGGGGAACTACATTCTTGAATAGCAGAAAACTGGAGCAATTGCAGAATGTAACAGAGGAATTCCAATACCATACAGGAACTGAAATGGAAAATGGCTTCTCTTCAATAGTTCAGGTTCAATTCCTGCCTTTAGGGGAACTGAGGTTCCCAAATTTCCCCTAAACACTCTCACTGAATAGCAGACTTGGAAAAATTTCTCTGCTTCTCTCTCTCCTTGATGTCTTCTGATTCGCCACGCCTCAGGCAGTGTCCACTGAGCATCCCTGCTCCCAGAGGAGATCATGATCCATCTCCTTCGCCATTATGGCTCGCTGCTTTTCGTGGCACCACATCTAGCACAGTAGTGAGGCCCCTACTGCTAGAGTGCACAGTACAGTTCAAGAGCAGAGGTTTTGCTTGACTGTGCACATTTCTGCAGTGCCCACAGCACAAACAACATCGGTACAGGCCACGAGAAACTGGAGAATTTTCTACCCTTGCAAAAAATTTTGATTCAGGAGTGCCTGATCTGGCAAAGTCCTGCTTTAGAGTTGTAAGTTTTTGCTTGACTTTGTGATGCTTCTCAGCCCTAAACTTATGGACAAGCTATTGTGTATTGCTTACTGTATGCTGAGATTTGAGTTTTTTGAGAATACTCATTGCTTTGCCAAAACATGAAAAGAAACTCTTTTCTTCATTATGTCTACCCTTCATCCTCCTCCTACATGCTTTTCTGTGTTGATATTTGAATTTATGTCAAATTACAAATTCTGCATCAGAGAAAACCTATTAGAGAAAAATTATTGTCAAAACTGGAGCTGTCAGCACTTGTCCAAACCAGCCTGTGTATCTCTATATAAGCATTTTGTCAAAAAGTTATTGCTTGTCATGTTTGTGGTCCAAAATATACATCTGAGAGTCCAAGACATTTTGCAAAGCATTATCTACAATTCAAATGGTAATCATTTAAATGAAGGTTTTATAGAAAAGATACAGCTGTAAAGCTCTTCAAAGCAGCCCTTGGGAACATAAGCTGCATTGCAGTTTTCCCCTCAATTTCACAAACTGCCATACATTTAATAACTGCTTTAACTAATTTAAAATGAAGGCATTTGGCTCCCAGTGATGCCATGTAATGCTATTTTAATAAGAGTGAGTGCAGTTAGGACATGGACCAGTGTAACTACATAATCCTGAATGGCATGCTCTCTGTGCAAGAATTTTCTCTCTTATTAATTTCACACTTTTTCATCTCATATTCCTGCCTTGGCCCTGTTTAATCTTACAGCAGTAGTGAAATGTTATCTGAACAACTGTGGTGATGATTAAATTAATTTAAAGCCATTTACAACCAATGATCTGCAGTGTCTCTTTTTTTCTGCCTCCCTACCTTCTAACTCATGTGCTGTGGTGGGTTTTTTCCTTTTTCTGACCGCTTACACCTCTTCTCACATCCTCTCCATCCACTGTGATGCCTAATATACCAGTTCACTTATCCTGACATACAGTTCAATCTAAAGCCTTCCTGGGACACCTGGATTCTCTGTGGCTGACAGTTTTGACTGGATAGCTACACTCTGATGAGTGGCAACATATAGGACACAATTCCTCTGCCATCTCTTTGGCAAAATCAGTGGTACTGTGTCCTCCTCTGTGAGCAAAATATATGTCTACCCTTCATTTTCCTTGTCTACATCTCTTTTATATAAATAACTTCATAGCTATGAAAGATAAGCTATAAAATCTGGTAATATAGGGTAAAAAATGGTAAAACATTATGAAAAAACAACAAAAAATCTATTTAATAGCATACCTATGAAAGATGGGAAGTGTCTGTGATGCAGAGAAAGTGGATCAATGTTTTTGTCTTATATCCATCAAGTCCAAATTTCCAAAATATGATGAAGTCTATATATTCTGATCCCTAAACTCTTTTCCTTCTCTTAGGGCTTGCTTGTGGCTACCATATTCTGCTTCTTCAATGGAGAGGTAAGTACGTGGAGTGTAGAAAATGAGCATAGTTTGAAAAATAGTCATTCTGCTGTTCATTAATGCAGATGTGAAGCATGTCACACTACAAGCTTTGAAACCACACAAAGTTGCTTTTACCCTCTACACACAAGCAGTGGTGGGCATTTCTGACAGCTCTGTGCAGAGCGTTACTGGAATATCTCTGAGCAGATGAATCAAGTGTGTTACATCTGCCATTACAAAGCAGATGGCACCTAATGAGGGACAGGCATGACACTCTCCCCCTACCATCTGCAAGTTTGAGATGGAGGTCTAAGTAAAGGAGTAAATTCTTTACTCTTCTTCCTGCCTCAAAACACCAGGAAAGACCACAATACTCCGTAAGAAGGAGAGGGGACATTCAGGGATCTGTTTGGAGAATGCAGTGCTGAGCCCAGGCCAGAGCCATGGCAAATCCATCCCTGGTAGCACAGTTGGAGGTGGAAGAGTGCAGTTACTTGTGCCCTTTTGAGGATTACCACTGGGCTTTTTACAGTCAACGTTTCTTGTCTTGTAATTAAGAAATAAAAATCCTTGAGGCAAAGATCTCTCCCATTCTCCTATAGCTGGATCATATATATGTATATACACCTACAGCAGGTTTTAGATACACTTTATTATTTTGGGGGTTTTTTTTACAAAAAACAGCAGGTTACAATGTGTCAAGAACCATTTAAATTCCTACAGCAAGATATTTTCTAAAGATGGTTGGCAGAAAAAAGCTTTTTCAACACATCAAGAGCATTCAACTGTAACAAAATAAAACACCATATATATTAGCAAAGCTGAGAAGTACATTAAAAAGTTCATTTTCAATCCAGAGCAGATGAATTAGATATAGAACAAACTTCGTGATGCTAAAGCTCAGTATGTCAGCCTAGAGAGATATTTGTGGTCCTGTTTGCTCCTGTATGTTATTAGAAACCAGAAAATTCTATATAATGATGCGACCACACTGATGTTTTGATAGAGACTGAAAGCAAGTTATCTTATTGCTAAGGTGTTACTGGCCGATTTGATAACATTCAGGATAGCAGAGAGTGTTAAATTCTGCCACCACTTGTCAACATCTCTGTACATTTGCCTCTGGCTGGCTCCCTGTGTAAATGTATGGAGAAACTCAAGAATAAAAAGATGAGAGGCCTCTTGCCACAGTTCTGTAGCATGGCTCCTCAGGAGACATGAAACAGAATGGCAAAATGTGAGCAGCTAATGACATCAGAACCTAACATAAAGTGAGAGCTGTAAAGATCATGCTACAGAAGTTCACGGTTTCATGCGTCCAACTAAACAAAGTTGAAGACATGTACAACTCTTTTCCTAACACATTTCTGTCCCCAGTGTCTGTAGGCTACTATCACCCTTTTCCATCTGCCTCACTGCCATCACTCTGACACAGCTGAATATCCATGCCCTGGAAACAAAGAAAAACAGCTGATACTCCCTAGTGTGGAGGACCTGCTGTGAAGAAAGCAGAGACCAGTCGGGCAGTTTTTGAAGCATCCTCTCCCCATAAGAATGACTGCATTGCTGTGTACAAGTACTCCAGTGTCTCCTCACTGGCCTCCAAACAACGTGTTACCCCCAGAATCCTGGTCTTGAACATTGCCTTCTTCATTCTCCCCAGTGCCACCTTCCATTGTTTTCAGATTAGATTTTGCAAAACAAATTCCCTTAATGTTTTATAGTTTTAGTGCAAAAGGTGAATTCTCCAGCTCTAATGAGAACACCTGGATTTGTGTCTAGATTAAAGGTTGTAGCAATATTAAAAACGAGGAAAGGCCACAATAAAATGCACTGAAAACATGATGTATCTTAAAGTCTATTAGTTTCTTAGTTTCATCAACTAGCTCTAATTCCAAAGTACTTTTGGCAATGCTACAGTGTCAGAAAAGCATATCCACCTTTACAACCCCGGGAATACAATTCTCATGTTATGCACTAATGAATATATATCTGAAGCATCTGCTTGCCAATATGCATGATTAATGACTCCTTGGTGGAATGGCTGATCAGAAACATGGATCAATCAGGCAGTAAGAGCAAACGACTGTGAGGATGCAGAGCTCTCACACATGTTGAGACTGATTTTATTGGTGCTTGGGCACTTTTCACCATTATGCCCATTTTCAAAATTATTGCATCTGCTTCAGATTTGCAGACTGTGAGTGGCAGGAGTGCTGAAAAATCCTCCTATTATTTTCTTCTAGGAAATTTTATTTAGGGAAGGTTTTTTTAGAATTTCCCATTCAGGTGAGCAGTGTCAATGTCACCTCTCTAATACAGACTCAAGACAGTTTGGTGCTACTTGCAACAGCACATTACCCACAAACATCCAGCAAAGTTTATGCACTAGAGTAGCTGGGCTGGGCTGGGCTGGGGCAGGAGAGGATGAAAGGATTGTGACTCCTTCCTCCCATTTATTTCTCCAGTTACATAATCCGTAGATATATGAGGCACAAAACCTATATAAGACCAGCAACACACTAATGCTAAACTGGCATTGGGGCCTTCCAAAGGGAGCACTAATCTGAGTTTGACCAAGAAAATTGAGCTGAGATAACTTCCCCCAGTCCTGGTGTGTGCAGAAGAACACAGACCAAAGACAAAGTCTGGTCTTCAGTCATGATATAAGATTGCTTCCAAGCTGCTGCATACCTCTGCTGCCATAGAGGCCAAAATTACTTCTCACGAGAAAATTCAGTGTGGGGCAAGGAGATTAATTTTACTACTGCAGAATCTTGGCTAATCTGGGATTTACTTTTTCCTACTGGAATACTTAACTTCAAGACTGAAATACATGAAGCTTAGCCAGGACAAACAATGCTAAACTCAGGAGCACTTGACTGTGTTTTATAGTGCATTTATCACTAGAGCCTCACTAACCTCACTTTTGTACCATGAGCCCATATAGAGAAACAAATCTAAAAGTAATAATAAGAAGCTGTACCAGTGTCTGCATTCATGTGGAACAACACATAAACAACAGGGATTTTTTTTACTTTTAAAATGACAGGTCTTCTTGTACATTTTCATACAAAATCTTGGTGTCCAGCAGCACTGTAGCTTCTCTGTCCAACAGCAACAGTGTAGTACAGATGATACAAGGTCTCTGCAATAATCTGCTCACCAGACCATTTTCAAGCCTGGGATTGCTTCTAGACTGCAAGGCTGGACAACAGAATGGAAAGTCTATTTGGGAGAAAAACAGCCACATATCTTATGTGCCAGTGAGGCGTGAATGGCTAATACAGAAAAGAAAAACCTTTAAAGTCTTGAAGAGCAGAGTAAATAAACTTGGGCTCTTCATTGCTTCAGTCTTTGCTTTCTTTTACCTGTCATCACAGTGGAAAGCATGGCAGGCATCACCCTGCACCTCCTGGTCCCCAGGCACCTCCTCAGCCATGAATATGTCATGGCAGTGCATGTGACTTTCAGTAATGCTGCTTACATATTTAAAATCCATGCCTAAATGGTTTTAGTTGGCACTGAGTTATGATCATCTGAGATTCTTGGAATCATGGCAGAAAACTAGATTAGCAAGTTTTTCTCAAATGCAGCAACTTGTACAATCCATCATCCATTTGTAGCCAGATCCTTGTACAGACAAGCAGTTCAGCAGAGAACAAAAACAAAGATGCTTTGACCTTGTGCTCCCACTGCTCTGTGAAGCCTTTCAGACCTGTATAATGGCGCTTCTAACCATGGGCTGAGCTGGAAGGGATGTGTCTGTTGTCTAGCCACCATACATATAAAGTAAGCATCATTCCCTTTGAAGAAGAAATGATAAGCTCCTCATGATAGGTTCTATAAGACTCAGGGACATTGTTCTTCCCTCTCCAGTTAACCACCCCATCACCTCCAGATCTGTGGTTGCCCTGGTGGACTGTCAGACTCCAGTTCAGCTGAGAGCAGCTGGGGAGCTTGTCAGGAGCTTCTCACCTGCGCTGCAGCTCTTCTCCCGGTGCAACAGCGATCAAAGCCTTGGGGTCTGTGTGGGGGGCAGGGGAAGGAGAGGGCTGGGAGAGGAACAGAAGGACTCTAAGAGCAGGCCCTTGCTGCCTTCACTAAAGATGCTGACATGAATCCAAATGGATGACGTGCTGTGAAATGCAAACACAGTCAGCTTGGGGCAGAGGTGAAGGCCAGAAGTGCATATGGCTGGTGACCATGGTGGGGTGGGGGAGAGGTGGCTGTGGGCAGGCAGAGCTGCTGTGCACAGCCCAGGTTTCTGCGTTGTCCTCATTGTGTCTGCCCTAGATGCCACAGCCCCAGTGAGATATGGGGCAAGTCACTGTCCCAGTACTTCTGAAGATTTCTTCTTCCGGTCCCTCCACACAACTTCTGGGGTGACTAAACTACAATATTCATACTGTAACACCAAAAGGCAATTTTAAAGTGACTAAAATCTTTACAAAGTTTAACTTGTGTAATATTTCTGTATCAAGTGCTGCACTGCATTGTCTTTGACCTAGTAACTCTTTCTAACAAATAAACTTGGGTGACAGTGTGATAAAACATCCCTGCATGCAGCAATTTCACTTTAATTATCAATATGGGCATAGTAAACCTTGCTCACAGTCCAAGTACTTAAAGTTCCATTGTGACCGTATGCCTTTCCTGCCCTCAATATATAATTAACCTGTGCACAGCCATTTGTTCTCTTTTTTTCATGTGTTAGGACAAGGTGAATAGCAATACATTCCCCAAATGACAAACAGTGCCCACCTCAGCAGGAGCACAGAAACTTGTGGACTCCTGTCATCACAGTGGCTCACCTGCACCTGCCTTCCTCTGGAGGAGAGGGTCATTTACACCAGATTATTGTGTCAAACTGCTCCTATTCCCACTTTGTATTGCTCGGAATCACTGATCTAAACAAAAAGAGCCAGGATTTTCCCACTTCCTGCCCATGTCACAGCACTATCAAGAGCAGCCATGCATGGAAATGCAGCTGGAGAAATGTTTCTTATTCCCTGGCAGGACTCAATAGTTTAAATCATTTCCTAGTGCCAAGTATAACATCACTCTTAATGTAAATGTTTAATAAAATGTCTTATTCCTAGCAGATGAATGTGCAAAGGTTGAAATCCTCTGCCATGCGGAGGGCTATGACCAATGCTGTATTTTGTGAGCACAGAACCTGATCTTAAATTACCAGAACAAAATCCCTGTTTAGATGTCCTAATCCTCTAGCTCTTTCTACAACATTAGTCCTGGCAAGATCCTGAAGTGTATTTACACTTAGCCATTCATGGCAAAGGCTCATTACTCAAGGCTGAGCTTCTTCAGGTATCAAAATGCATCAGGCATTTCAGGGGCAAGAATCTAGCTGCAGCATCATGTGGGTTTTAGTCCCCATTCTCCTTTCCTCTTCCACCATAGCATCATGCCATGTTCCTGCACAGCAATCTCTTTCACATTTAGAGGATGAGCTAACCTATAGGCAACTGCCATAAGGTAGGCAGAGAGGAAGTTTAGGCTGAGAGCTGAACAACTGCTTCTGGAACAGACAGGAGGAGAGAGGCGGACTGAACCTGATGGAATTAGACCTGGATATTTTCCTTTTCCTTTTCCTTTTCCTTTTCCTTTTCCTTTTCCTTTTCCTTTTCCTTTTCCTTTCTCATCACAGGGGTTTATATCACGCCTCACCCCAGCTGTGTGTTTCCCTAACAGGTACAAGGAGCTCTGAAGAGGCAATGGGCACAGTACAAAACGCAGTGGGGCCAGAGGCGCCGAGAGCACTGTTCCACTCGATCTACCTCCTACACTGCCACATCGATCACAGAGGTCCCTGTTTACCTGTACCCTCATGATGCCAACAGTGAACAGTTAAATGGAAGATATGCAGAGGACTCTGAACTCGTTGCATTAAAATCTGGAGAGACATCTGCTTAGCTCAGCACCAGCCATTGCAAACACATGGTTTCGTGTTCTGCTTGTGAAAAAACTGGGGAGGGACTGTGGAAATCCAAGATGCTCTGTCAGAGTACAGGCCCAGGTGGAAGGACATATCCTATTTGAACCACATCAACCTCTGACAGCAACGATGAAGAGGGAGTGTGATGCAGACCTGCATTTCTTCCTGTGCTCTGCAACAGGGAGTGAACATGGACCTGCCCACCAGGCTATGTAATCTCCATATCTCCTGATCCCAGCTCTGTGAAGTGACCATCTGACATCTGTAACAACCCCAGGTAGCTGATAGCAAATAGGAAAGAAAGAACCAGTATGTGGCAACTGGAAACTTTTGGCACTTTTTGCTTTTGGTACTTTTCCTTAACACTAGATTTTAAACCATCAACTTTCACAAAGTGAAACTGACTTGGAGTCCTTCATTTTTCCCTTTTAATGAGCTTCATGACTGCTCAAAAGATTTCACACATTGCAAGACAAATCAAACATATGAACAGCAGAAAATCATTCCAATATATTGAAATCTTGATGCTTTCCAAAGAATGCCACAAAATATTAATATCTCCAAGGGATAGCCCAAAATATTATTATCCCATTAGCAGGTGCATAAAGCAAATTAAGGTGAAATAGTCATTGCATACCAAGATCTTAAATACCCTCAGAGAAACAGATCAATTCTTCAGGCTTAATGACACAAGCCCTGAAGGCATCTCGAAATAGATTTCGTTTAACAATACTGGTTGTCCAAGCATATTTATTTAATAGGAAAAATTGTCACCCTACTACTCTGCCCAGAAACTCATGATTAAGACACAATTCTCTCACTCTGAATAAACTGTGATATTTGTTTTGAAACTATGGTTTTATTTAATAGACATTCTGAGATGAATGCTAGATGAATGCTTGTCTCTGTAATAAAATTGTGATCATGGCAGTAAATGTTCCCATGAAAGAAATCAGAAACTAATGTCTTATCCCAGGAAGCATCTACTTTTAGAATCTGGTTGCTCTCCTGACTTCCTAATCATTAGATATTCCTGCCAAAAACATTGATAATCTATTTCAGTTTATATTGAAATTAGCAGACAAATCCCTGTTAACTTGGATGAGCAATGAACAGCTCTCTTCAGTGTTCAGGAATGAGTTATGCAATACAGTTCAGTGTAGTCTTCAAAAACGTGAGGCCATTTCCTCCACAGTGATTTGAAACCATTTTTAAATATTGTGTCCAGCCAGGCTGATTTTCGTTCCCTGACACAACCAGACCCTAAACTTACTCTCAATTTGTAGATTTTAAATGGAGGAACAATATACATGTCTACCTACATGAGTCACCCTCTCACTGGAAAAGTCCCTTCCAAGAATGAGTTCATGAGGAACAGCTGTAAACCCAGCAATATGAGAAGGGACCAAATTCCCGCTGTCCATACATGAGTCAATGCCTTGCAGGGAAGGGAGCTGCTCTGTGTTCAGCACCAGCACACACACCAGCTGTGCACCACAACACGTTGTCCCCAGGGCGAGGAGGGAGCTGCCGGCTCTGCCACTGTGGAACAAAAGAGGAGCTGGGGAACAAGAAGGAATTGTCTGCTGGTGGTGCAGATCATCACAAGATCAGTCCAGCGGAACGCTTACAAGAAATACCATGCTGTGTGTTTGTTCAAGCCACATACTTATTTTTCAGACTTCAAGGAATACAGTGACAGTTATTTTTCCAAACAACAGTATTTCTCATATTGCTATTTCTACTTTCACCAGTGAACAATCGGAAATGGAGGAGTCAGTTGTTAAAGAAAATAAAGTGGCTCTGCTATGAATCTGTATTATTCTGAATAGCTTTGGGGCACACTGCACTTCCCAGAAGTGCTGCAGAAGGCATTCCTGGTCCCTAAAGACACAAATGAGCTGATTGTAAAAGAAGTGTGCATAATATAGAGAGTCTAATAATGAACATGTTGGTTTTAATAATGTACATGTTTACAACATGTAAGTGCAAGTTGTTTCACAGTCAATTACGTTCACGTGGATGTACAAAATGGAAATGCTTTGCCATTATATTGATTGTTTTCTTTCCTTGCTAATGATATTTTCTTGCTCTGATCAGTTTGCTCTGAAAAGGCAAATTCAGGATCTGAGGTTTCGGATATCGTTTGCGGCTTCAGTGTGTTTTTGTCAGTCTTTATGGAAGCTTTGGTTTCAGTCAAGGGATGATGACTTGCAGCCACAAAAAATTTGGTCTTACATACATACTGAGTTTAAGGCTGTCATCACACTTGGATTTTGTAGGAAAGGCTGAGTTTTAAAGGTACTTACTGAGTAATTTCTAATCAAAATAATTTCCGATGGGAAATGCTATTTTTCTTCATCTCAAGATGGTTTGAAATGTCATCATTGCACACATAAGGTACATTTCATTCTCTGCTTTATAAATAGCACCATACACTAGTGACAGTAATATTGGAATGCTGATACAACCTTAGTAATTCCACTTATGAAAGTAGGGTGGTTTGACTATAATAAATTTCACAAGAACAGCAGAAACACATAATTAATGCATCAGTGTATCAAAAAGTAGGGAAGGAGTTGACACTTCAATTAGTGGATTCAAGGTGTATTTTAAGAGGAAACCAACCATACATTTATCACCTCTGCAGTATCTGTTTCCTCCCAAACACCACACCCAACCCATGAAAACCCAGTTTAGTGAGCATTTGCTCTGGCGGGAGGTTTTGTGTGGTTGCTCTGAGCAACCAAATCTATCAGGAAGATAGATTTAGATGGATGCTGGTTGTTATTCTTTATAAGGTACAGAAACACAGCACAAATTAAAATAATTTTTGTGGCATGGGATGTTGAAAGTAAGATTTGATTTTTATTTTATTTACTTAACAAATATATTTCATCTGAAATAAAACAGTAAAAAAAGCAGAACAGATAATTTTCTCTATTACAACTCTTAGCTACCTTAATTAAAACACTACAGAGTGCTCATCTAGTAAAATAGCTCTGCTTTGCAATAAGAACAACCCTGAAAATGTGGTGAATTTCTGTTCTCTTCTGCCATCCTTTGCCAGCCTCAATAAAAAAAATATGAGCAGACTTCTAAAGATGGAAATCTGAAACACTAAAAATGTGAAGGTACCTACATTTCTACTGCTTGGAATTTTAAAAGTTTGGTGTGTCTTTGTGAAGCTAAATACTGCTCAAAAATATGAGGATTTGTAACCTAAAAGCCATTTGCATTGAAACAGTAGTTCATCCCAAGACGGTGAGATTCTGCAGTGTGAACATGCCCTCTTTGCCCTCTACAGAACTTTTCATCTACTTCCAGATGGATCCAAAATCTGTATTTAAGAACCCTTCTACTGAGCATTGAGAGCATAATTGAGAAAATAAATTAATTCTCAGCATCTCAAGTACAGATGAGTATGTTGTCCTCATCCTAATAAAGGACAGCTGTTTTAACCAGTGAAATCAAGTGCTGAGAAGGCTCCCATTGCTGAACATGTCATACTGCTGCAGGAAAGGGAAGCACTGTGGTAAAATGACTAACCAGGGTGTGCCATTGTGAGTCTCAGGAAACACAAATTGGCAGAGTCAGCATTGGGGATGATTTAGGCCTGGCTCACCCGCCTTGGTGTAGGGACCATTTGGATGACCTGCTGAATTCCCGTCAAAACTTATTTTCTATGATTTCATAGCAGCAAAGATGGGTGCTGTGCTCTGCTGGTGCAGGAAGGTACTTATATGCCATTTAAGATTTTCTTCATAATCCAACTTCAGGACCTCGCAAGCCTATCTTTAAAAGAAACAATTATCTTCAGCCAATTTTTAAAGGACATCAGCACTGATTTTAAGAACCTGGTCCTTTTTCTGTCACTGCAAGCAAAAGCAACTTTGAGAAGCAACCACACCACAGGAAGTTACTTTGTGCAACGTGCAATGTGTGCTGATGTGTGACTACATGCAACCCCCCCCATTCCCAAGTGCTGGTGATGTTGGTTTGCATAATACGGTCATTTAGATACAGCTCCTTCCCTCATATGCTTTGCATTTTTCTCCCCCTCAGTATCACCACCATAAGAAGTGTTTATTTCCCAGTCTGTGCATTCTACGCATTTTCAGGAGAAACGTTTCTCCTTTACAGTTTGCAACTTATGTTGACTTGCTCTTGGCCCAAGATGTACTCACTGAAATCAGACTGGGTAATGTGCATTTTGATCCAAACCAGATCATAGAATTCAGGTGTTTCACCCACACTGTTTTTTAAAAACTATCCACTGGAATTCTGGAAATGGTTGGTGCAGATTTAAAGCTAAGTTAAGGATAAAAGTCTGAGCACACAAACCAAGTATCTTTTGAAGCAGAGTAACATTACCTTTCTACTTTTGACAAAATGCAATCCTGTTATTTAAAAAAAACTTAAAGACCCAAAAAAATAAAAAAAATCTAAAAAGATCTTGAGAGGTTGAAAGTTATACAAAAGGCACCAAAAACCAACCATCTGGAAAGCCTAGATGGCATACATACGTATGAATATATGTACAGTGAATTATTATAAGAGCTGTGTTCAGGCAGAAAATGACCCACCACCCCAAAATGCACAAAATCTAAGTCATGAGTGGGAGAGAAGATTTGTAGCCTCCATTAAGTGCCTTAATGCTTTCTGGGGACCCCATATGGAACACGGACAACCAAGGTCATCCATCATCCCACTCCCATGCCAGCTGTGTTCATGATAGGAATGACTGGGACCAGAGACACTGGCTACACTGCATTTTTCAGCTTCATAAACCAACACTGAGCTGATGAAAGAGGCTGACTGGGAGGTGAGCAGGAGCAATCTCTTTCCCAGTTGCATGGTAATGCTGGCTTATCTTGCTAGCATAAGACCCACTGCTATGGAGAAGACTGACCTTAGACCAGGCAGCTTGCTGATATGGAAAACCTTTTAATTTCACTTTACCCTGGGTAACAGAGCAGTAATTCTCACTGACTTCAGCAGTGTGGCTAAAGGCAGGACTTCTCCCTCTCTGATTGTAGAGGTTATCTAAATATCGAGCCAGCACTGAAAATGCTTGGTGTAATACAGTATCACCTGCATATCTGACATCCAAATCCCAGTTCATCTGTATTATGCTACATATAGGCTCCTTAGGGTAACGAGATACTATTTTTATATTTGCCTGGGTTTTTTTAGTAAAATGTTTGACCTCTATTAGCACCATGTTTATATGTGTTACATATATTTGGTAAACTTCATAGACTACTTGGCCACTAACATATAGTTTACTTGTTACATTTATAGGCATAGTTGCTTATATGAAAGGCTTAGCATATAACAGCTCCAGAAAATCAAAATAAAAAGAATGCAAAAGGCCCTCCCAGTCCATGCTGACCACATAGAAAAACCTGAGAGGTGGAAACCCCTTGTGTCCTACTCTTCTCTCTTATCTCCTAGTTATTTCTTTAGTTTTGAGCAAAGAAGGCCATCATACCTCAGTCCAGCTGGCAGCACAAGGCTGATCAGCACTGTATTGTATGGATAGCTGTCTCTGAGAGGTACACAAGGAGATGTACAGCTTTTCCCACTCATCATTGCAAGGAGATGAACTTCTCCTAGTGTGTGTGCATATGCATACAAGATACCTTTACGTAGAGGTACCATCACAATTAACATCCCTGCTAAGAAGGGGTGGGAGAGAGTTCTGAAGAATTTAAACAGTCTGTGAAATAAGATTCATGAAGAAAGGCTGTATCTCAGGTTCAGAGACAGCATTGCCAGTATAGGCTTCCACAGGGAAGGAAGTTACATAACATAGCTGCCTTTAATGAGTGTCACTCTACAAATGGTCAGAGCCCATATTCCGCTTGTTGCAGACTGTGCAGGCAGGTTTAACAAGTTCAGGCACACAACAAATGAAGAGGAGATAGCTTAAGAAAAGGTTCTCCTTATTATATTATCCTACAGGCTTTTTTCCTTTATTACCTTTTGGCATATAGCAAATATTTAATTCCCAAGAACCCAGCCACCATTCTCACGATTGCCTCTCCAGCAGCAGAAGGGAGGTTCCCCTCTGGGGAGGCTGCAGCTTTGAACTGGCAGCAATTCAGAGTCTTCATAAGAATTATGGTGAGAGTGTATCCAACACAAAGTAGCCTTGAATTTTGAAAGAAGAGACTGCAGAGATTTTTCATTTAAATCCTCGTCTGTAAAATTTCTTCCCTATGGGAGATTCCTTGGGAAGTCAGTTAGAAAAGATGTGGAAGGACAACAGATCACTCCAGATGTGCCATCTCCTACACAGGTACTGCCACATACACAATAAATAGTTTGTCATGACTTGTCAAGTTTTGTTAAATGGAAAAAAAACCCCAAAACAGTAGATCATGTTTCTCCTTTGTAGCTATAGCCTAAGTATAAGCGATTTGGTATCAATTTTTCTTCTGCATCAGAATAGCATGAACAAAGATCTCTGTTTTTCAGACATTTGGTGTATGTTACACAAGTACTAACACTCTTCAGTGCATTATGGTGCATCAGTTACCAACAATGCACTTCAGCAAAAGAAATGAATGCAATTAAGACAAAGAAACAAAATAAATATATTTGATAATCAGCATATACAGACTTCATAAATTAGCGATATACCTCCAGTAATCAAAATACACACATTAAAATCTGGGTATAATTTAAACAACTCCATGAGTAAGTTAGAAGTTTTCACTTTTTTGTGATTTGTGTCTGGATAGACTATTACTGTATGTTCACGGCAGGAAAGCTTTATGCAATTAAATTTTATTGGATGATGTTTGAAATGCACGGTTCACAGAACTGAAAAGGCTTGAAAATGTAGTAAGACTTCCTGTGCTGGCAAATATGAGGCACATTCATAAGTCACAAATTCATTGTTTGTGATTGATATGAATGAAAAAACAGTTATAATTGAATTATCCCTTTCTTTCTATACAAGCCAAGAAATTAATTGTCTGCTTTAGTATTTGCTACACGTGTTTTTATGGCATAAAAAATATCCTGATGATTATCTACACCAGGAGATGTATATTTTTGATTGTAAACCAATTGTTCTGTTGCCTTGTGTGCTGTACATAAGCTGCACTTTGCTGTAAGTAATCCACCACATGTAGAAAACCTTCTTACAAAGAAATACCGACCAAAGACGTGAGTGAAATCTCAACCTTACTGAAATCAAAAGTATCAGCTAAACTAGTTCTGTGGTAACAAGGATTTCATCCTTTACAGATTCTGTTTTCCCAGTGTTAATGGCTATGGATGGATCAGGGAAAGGGGTGCTTGGTACTGTCTCTGTAACACCCATGCCACCCACAGGGGCTGCAAATAGGTGGGGGCTGCTGCTGTCTTTTCAGGTCATTCCTCCCAAAGCGCTGTGGAGGTTGATCAGAAAGCAAGGCTGAAGGGAACAATGCAGAAGTTAAGCCTTGCTCTGGCGTTTCCTTTCACAGCAGATACGGGAAGATGTAGCTCTGGAAAGGGTTTTTGGATACTCTGGAAAGCTTGGTCTGCTCCAGCCCTTGGGTCAGGCAGTGCCTGGTGGGATCCGTGTTGAGCTGAGTGCCAGTCAATCACCCTTTCTTAGTTTATTTTACATATTGCACAGCAGTGGTTTAGATGCAATTTCTTTGGTGTAGAAGTGAATGTTTGGGAAATTTTGGCTTTGTAAGAGGCTTCTATTTTTGCAATAAAGTCAGACTCATTTTAAAACTGTTGGAATGTCTTCTTCTCTTAAGATATTCTGACATAAATGAATACCAAATCACTGGTTCTTAAACAGTTGAATAACCCTCACTCCCTCAAAAGCTTTCTTAAAATCTCTGACAGCTATGAGCTAGTAGAATAATAGCATTAAAGGTCACAGAAATACCTACTAAAATCAAGCAAAAAGCTGTGGTTAAGGCACCAAACTGCATGGACTCAGCAGATTTACATTTGGGTCATATCCCTGCCACAGACTTACTGTGTGGTCCTGAGAAAATGATTGTGAACCAAGTGCCAGATTCACTGAATCCACTAAAACTTCCACTGACAGATTTAGGTGCCTACACTCAAAACAGAGACTTTTCCTCTAAGCATGTTTTCTTTGGTGAAAATTCCCAGCCTGTCAGACCGTTTTATCGTAGATGCATCTAAACTGCCTCTAAGTCCTAACCAATGTTCCTATAAAGGTCAGTGGGGAAAAGCTGTCCCTTCATAGCTGCAAACAACATATTCCTGATTGACCTGAGTTTCTGCTTTCTGACGGGAATTTTGTACCAAAATCTCCTCCTCTGCCATAGTGCTCCCTCATGAGCACTAATTAGTTTCTTCCCTCTGGTTAGTGACTTTTTTGAAATATTTAAAACATTTTAAAGAGCTAGAAGGAAATATGTTCAACAATTTCTTCTGAATGAGCCCTGTGTTAGAGAATCCTGTAGCATGCCCTGATGTAGAGACCACATGCATACATATATTTATACATTCACATATAATCCAAAATACCTACATAGACTCTACACCTGTAGTTCCCATCATCTGACTGGGTTTAAGTGATGCAATTTCAAGTGTTGCTGGGCAGAGAGGCGATTCAGCTCCTGTACCTGATGCAATGCTCCAGCAACTCATTTGCTGAAAGATGGCTAATGGGCTGAGCCATAGCTGGAATATTGCACAGATGTAGCCTGGATATATAGCACATATTTTTAAATGCCCATGTAGCTGAGAGAGCTGAACCCTTCTCCATGAATAAGGTCCATCTCCATAAAAATGTTAAAAAAGAAAAAGTAAAAGAGCGTATCAAATGCATGTAACATATACAGTATTACCAGCAGGTTTTGCCAGCAAGATGTTCATTTTCTCCATTTGTGCTGTAAAATTGCCTCTTTCTGGTCAACAAGACAATTTCTCCTGTGCCTACCACCACCAGTGACAAATTTACCAAGAAAGTTAAAATCTCCTTTGTGTCATGATGACCTGATGAACACACTTCTGTTTGCACGAGGGCAAAATGGACATAGGCAAGGCATTCCCGCACTGTGTGTGAATGTCAGCAGCCCTCAGAAAGACAAAACCCAAAAGGCAAAGGCCTTTCCCAGATTGGTTCACTAATATCAGCTCTTCAGCAGATTTTAAGTTGGGTAGAGATGTTTGTCAATCTTCCAGGAGAGAGCTCCTTCTGAAGCAATGTTACACATTAGATGAAACACCCAATTAGCAATGCAGCCAAATAACATTAGGCAATTCCACCTGCATGGGGCACTGTGGTATTGAAATGTATCCTAAGGATATTTTCATTCAGTTAAGGCACAAAACCTTTCAGTGGCCCTTCCCAAATGCATTGTTGTTTTGCTCAGTGCATTAAAAAGCTGCTCAGGAGAGCCTGGACCATTGCTACCCATCAGATTCTCTGGGATGGCAAATGTATTTCACAGATACAAGGTTTTTTTGGCATTAAGTATGTATCTATTTAACGGAACCTTCTGTACCTAAACAGCATTTGCAAGGAAATCGGGAGAAAATCTTTTTATTTTCATGTTCCTTGGACAAATTACAAGGAATTACACATTATCTGTCTTACAAACTGAAGTCTTCCTCATCTGGGGACCATGGCCCAAGAGAGACCTGAGTGGCTGTCTTGGGAGGTGTTTAAGGACATTAGAGAAACAAACTCAGGTCTGATAGACAAGTACCAAACTCTTTTGATAATATTGTGGTAAAAACTAATTGCTTGTTAGCAATATGCCATTTTCAGTGTGGGAACTGTCCTCCAACTCTTCAGACACTTACTTTGCTTCTGGAGGGGTGCTTATTTCTCCTGGTAGCAAAGCTCTCATTGCCCATCAGAACAGATTTCATCCCCACGGATACTTTTCCATCATGTTGCTTGCTGTTCTGAGCTGAAATGCAGAATAATGGTGTGTGTCAATGCAGTTTAAAAGCAACAGCCAAAAATGATTGCTCCATTTACAAATTGAAAACCACTCTGCGTCACATAGAATTTTGTACATTTCTCTGCTGTTTTCAGATATTGCTCTGAGACTCTTCTCTGCATGGCTCTTGAGTGTGAATGGATTTTGTAATGACAAAAAAAACCCTACCAAACATTTTTGCTCCTATGAATTTCAAGGACATAGGTAAGGAACGGTTTGTGTTCAGACTGTATGACACTGATATTTAGAATGGACATGAAGTCTTTCAGCAACAGAGAAAGCTGAAATACAGAGATGTTTTAGTACCATGGATATCTAAAATTCGTTTAAGGATGGTCTCAGTGTTAGAAAATTTTCCCTCTGCCTCTGTTAGGTCACATATCTGTACTCTCTGTTGTTCTGCTAAGTATCACACAATTTCACAATGCCACGTGGTACAGCTTGGAAAGGCTGTCAATGTTATGTCAGAGTAATAATCTCCAAACCAAGACTCTGGTCCTTAATGGTGTAGGAGCAAGGCAGTGAATACTTCTGCAAGTCTAAATTTAACCCCCCAAACAATCTGCCATAGCAAGATGTATTCATAACAGATCCATACCTCTAATATTACTGCAGCCATTGCCCACTGCCCACAAATAGCCACCTTATCTCTCCTAAAAGCCTAAACTATTCCTTTTCATGAAAGCCTCGAAAAATTCTCACTTCTTTGTGCTGGAAAGCCTCCATCCTTTTGCCATTCTCTGGCTAATTTAGCATGAAATGAATGGGACACTCTATCTCTGATGGAAAGTGTGGTTTTGTCCTTCACTGGCAAGAACCCCAGCAGTAAAAGTTGTGGTTAATGTCCATCAGCTTTCTTTAGGTTTGGAGTCCGTCTCCACCGTTTTTGTGCTGTGAGAGATCCAGAATAGACATGGACTAAGAGCAATTTTCCTGCACTTTTCTATTTTCTCAAAACCAAGTTGTGCTGGATGTGGCACCTTGGAAAATGTGTCTGAAGTCAAAAGAGTTTTGCTATTTTTGTTGCACTTCAGAAAACACAGCTCACTGGATCCCTCAGGAAACATACCTGATTAAAGCCAAGTTTTGGTGTGGTCAGATTAGAAGCAGCTGAAATATTAAACCTAAATTTCCAAGATGGAAACTACAATAAGCAAAATACAACGCCGCAGTTGATACTAAGAAGAAACTGGGATTAAAGAGGAGCCACATTGGACTGTGGTGGTAGAATATGTGTATTCTGGTTGCATTTCTGCACAGAATTCAAAATGTAAAAATTCATACCAGAATCACAATTCAGACATTTTTCTTACAGAATGATTGTTCGTTTCTTCAGCTCTATCTTTCTAGAAAACTTTCATTCTTGTTCTAATTCTCTGCTACAACTGACTCTCTCAAAATGTGGTTTGAAAGTACTGGGATTTACAGAGGCCTTGTACATGAGTAGGGTCACCTCACACCTCAGATTTCTTGCTGAGAGCGTGTTCATATTAGCTTCATTTTTCTTCTGACATTGAAAGAAGGTTTTGATAGTGGAGGAAATGTGTCTTCCTGTTGGCTTGGTTCTGGTTTCAGGTTCTTACTGCCCTAAGGGAAGGGTTGGGTTGGGATTGTTGTTACTTCTTCCCTGGTGATGGTTCTGGTCTTACATAGCTGTAGGACAAAATGTGAAAGGCAAAAAGTTTCCCTCACATCCCAAACAACATAGATTAGAGTGACTAGGCCAAAAAAAAAGAAAACAAAAGAGCTGAGGGTGTATGTAAAATCCCTGCAAGCTACAAGTTTTCTGTAGAGATGCTGCATGGCCCTTTAATTACAGCACCACAAAACAAGAAAGAAACTCTATTGCAAACAACTTTTCTAGCTTTTCTAGCTCTAAAATGTGTGCTGTGGGGCAGCATATTGTGTGTTATGAGGTTACTTCCTTTCTTAGGCTTGGAAGGATTTCATAAAAAGAGCATCAGAGCCCAAGCAGAAGTCATAAGTAATCTCCCTAAAGCTGAGAAAACCTCACTGAGCCAGATACAGAGGGATTTGGAAGGTTATAATTTTTCTGAGAATCCAACTGTAACTGAACATATAGGAGGTAGCACGTTTGGATTTAGCTACCTTTGAAAGCACCTGGGCTCCAAATGGAATCTGTTTCTTATGTAAAAAAAACAGGCTAGAAATCTTTCAAATCCCACCAGGATTACTGCTGTCTAGAGACAATTTGGCTGCATGAAAACAGTCTTGACAAAGCTTGTGTTTTTCTGTCCTTCTTTTGTTTGAGTTAGAAACATCGCTACAGAATCCAGAAAACACTTCTGTACAGCCAAAATTTTCAGCAGAATTATTCATGTTTACTCTCAACTTAACTGCTTTGGTTTTGGTCTTTCTACTGATGGTCAGTAGGAACAGAAAATGATGAAATTTGCTGTACTCCTCCCAAACATGAGGCTCACAGAGTCCTTCATTGCAAATCTTTCAGGTTCTGTCTAATCTGTGTTTGAGACAATCATAGTCTTTATTATGATTATTATTTATTTAAGGGTTTGCATTGTCAAAAGGTCCTAGGCAATGGCAAAAGTATCGTTACCTGGGTACAGCAAGGCAAAGTCAAGAGGAGAGTCTGCTCTATGAAGAGTTCAGGAGTCTGCCTACAGACATTGTTTTCACAGCATGTGCTGAAATTACATAGAGCAGGTGAGCAAAGGGCTGATGCCTGGGCACAGAGTACTTCCTACTTTGAGGAACTCAGCCTGCAAAGCACAGGAGCAATGCAAGTCCAAAAAAAAAGGATATGTTTTGTAACAAATATATGTATATTTACTTGTAAATGCGTGTGCCTCTTAACGCTTGAACGAATTTCATCGAGGCCCCATGTAAGATATTCTCTGCGTGCACCCCAATGATAATGGATGTCAGGAACCTGCTGTGTTTGGAGCAGGCAAAGAAACCAGGAGGTAATTAGGCTGCTGTGCAGCCAGCTATCCTCAGAATGAACAAACAGGTTTGGGTTGACTAAAATGGTATTTCGTTGTAATGAAGCTTTTCTTGACAATAACTATTTTAGGAGAGGTTTGGTTGGTTGGGTTTTTTGTTTTGTTTGGGGTTGTTCTTACTTGTTTTGCACCGTGGGATCAAGGAGCTCAGAGCCCCTGCAGTGGAAGAGAGAGGCTATTAGAGTAAAGAGAGCCTTATTCGAAGCCTCTCCCACCCAGCATGCAGCTTGGTGTTTTTCCATCTGACATGACTTGTTTTACAAAAGCGCCAGCAGAGGTTAACACTTCATTAACATATTCCACATCATCTTTAAGAAGCATTTTTGTTATTTTCTAAGATCTCTCACTTCCTAATTAATTTCTCTGTCATCTTTTTTTTCACGGTGCCTCAGCCAGGGGTGTATAGTCTTTAATGAATTAAACAACATCTTATTTTTGTCTTAGGGCTCCAGGTATACTGGATATTTAATTCTGGTTTGTGTTAAATTAATCCACCCTCCTCTTAGGCAAGATTTCTTATCTAGAAATAACATCATCTGTTAATATGCAGATTAAAGGCAATTATAAAGGTACCTGAAGTGCTTCCTCTCCTCTCTCTACATGTTAGACAGCCATTTCTACACATCCAAGTTTTAATCATAGAAATTTAACTATTTTCCCTGACTAGAAACAAATAAATAGATAAATTTCACACTCCAAAAATTGTATTTTTTTTCCTTTATCTATCTCAGCCATTTGATAGATTTGGTTGAGGACAGTGCAGTAAGGAGGTGGTAAAAATGCAGTGTAGGAAAGCAGAGGGAAAAGGAAGACCCTGGCACTGGCTTTCCTTCCAGAGAAAATGCAAAATAGATCCACTTCTTGTGTTTAGTTTCCTTTGTACTGAATAATGAACTGGTGAACATCTTTCCTCACTTATGGTCAGGAAAACACCAATATATCCAAGGGGAATGGCAGCAAGAGAAGAGCCGATTCCACTTGTGAAAGAGAAGGTGGGGTCACAGAAGGTGAGCATGGAGAAAAATGCACGGTAAATTGAAACCTGTGCTTCTGTTAAGGCATTTTGTTTGGTGTTTAATCCTCAAGCTCAGCTTTTGAAGGTATTTCATAGAGGTTACAAAGAGAAAGGGAGTTTCACAGGCTCTCAGCACTGAAAACCCATGTAGCGAAGAGGAAGGGAACACCTGTTACACAGTCATCTGGAAGACAGGGTGTTAAATTTAGCACTAAGGACTTGGAAACAAGTTTTTCTCCCTGAAAACAAAATGTGGGATTTTTCCTAAGCTTCTCTTTTAATTTCTCTTCCAGTTGAAAACCCCAGCAAACCACTCATTCTCCATTTCCCAGTAGCATGAAGTCTGGACGGGGTGTAGGTTGATTTCTAACATAAATGTTCTACGCTTTATGGCAGAAGGCCTCACTCTCCAAAATTCACTGTGGCATGAAAACTTCAGCAATTGTTCTAATTACAAATCTCTTAGTTGTGCCTTCAAATCTGTGGTTCCAAACAGTTATGGCTGCCAATCTCAGCAAAATAAGCCTCAGAGATAAAAAGCTACTGGTTTCTACAACAGTGATGCACAGGAGTTTTACATCTCTGCAACTGAAGGCTGATACAGTGAGGACCTATGAGGAATGAAAGGCTGAGACTCAGTCTGAGTGACCCTCTCAATTATCTGCTTGATTGATTGGCTGTCTGCAGTTGCTGCTGTCTCCATTTTTGGGAGTCTGAGTTAACTGAAATGTCTCCCTGTAAGAGCCATGTTGTAAATTCACTGAAGATTAAGAACAGTCTGAGAGGACCAAAATTAGTTCAGCTTCCAAGCACTGAAACCAAGGAGATTGTTGGAAGAACTCTAGAAATTGTTATTCCCATGTTGCCCACCCCTCCTACTGCCAGATATGGCTGCCCTCACAGCTGATACATCAATACATCCTTTTCCTGCTCACTGTTGAATCAAACTGCTATCAGTTTCAGGTCTCAGGCTGAGTTGCAAGAACTGTCTCCGATTTAGGGACTGCACCCTTTGGGCCTGAAAATGATTGTCAGCACTCTAAGGGATACATGGGATAAAAGTGTATTCTATGAATTTTCTGTCAAATGAGGTTCAAGAAAACGGAAACTATATATATGTATAACTATATTTTTCTTTCAGTCATTTTGCCACAGATACAAATAACATAAACAAAACATGTAATTTTAGAAATAAAACTGTACATTGTTTAGTATATGCTATAAGAGAATCATATTCTATTAATGTATTTTTAATCATTTTACCAAACTGGAAAACTCTTAATCTTGTGCCAGAAGGCTAATACAATAATTCTTTTGGTTATATGGTCCAAATCTCTATAATTTGGAAAATAAATAGTGGCAACTACTCTTATTCAGAAATCTTTCTAAGGAAGCCAATAAACAGTATTTTATCCTTGGTAACAAAACACACAGTATTCACCACAAAAATGTGCTTACCATGAAACTAAACAACCAATTAAAATTCTTGTATGATTGTCTGGTGTAAATAAAGGAAAAATATTTGTGCAGGTCTTAGAAATGAAGGAGCAGGAAGGGTTTTTTTCCAGAAGTTATTAGTGACTTTGGATTACTGCAATTAGAATTCCCAGACTTGGATTTTACCTAAAAGGAGCTACAGTTTTAATAGGTCAAATTCTCAACAGAGTCTGGGTTGGGTATATCTGCTTTGAAGGGTGTTTCAAGGATGATACAATATAAATAATAGAATAGAATAGAATAGAATAGAATAGAATAGAATAGAATAGAATAAAAATTAATACTATATAATTTTTCAATATAATATATATGCATATAGCATTATTATGTATTATAATAGCATAATTTGTAATACAGTACCATATGCTATAATTTGGAACAAACATTTGCAAATCCAGTGGAAAAAACCCTCATCAAACTCCAGCAAGAATTTCACTTTGGAGGAGGATACCCAAAGAGAGAGCTAGGGCAAGGTAAAGAAGAGAACTGCAGAGTATTTCACCAGCCGTGCTACCAAGGGAGAGGATCAGCAGCTGCAATTAAAGTAAGGATTGGGATTTCCTCCAGAATCACAGAATCATAGAATGCTTGGGGTGGGAAGGGACTTTAAAATCATCTAGTTCCCACCTCCCTTTCACTAGACCGGGTTGCTCAGGGCCCCATCAAACCTTGCCAAAGTCCCCCAAGCCTCACTGCCCAAGCAGCTCAAGCTGGCAACATTCTCAGCAGCTCCCTGCTCACATCCTGCTTTGCTGCATGTGGGGCAAGTGTATCCATGAGCAATTTCTGTGCTGTTTCTGAGCAGGTGGAAATAGGCACCAGCACTTTACTTGGCTGCTGAACCCTGAAGGGTTTTACTGCCTTATGTAAGGCTTCTGGCTACCATCAGGGAAAAGTATCACAAATGATATTGAAGAGGAAAAAGTCTGTAAATCTGTATTGCAGTCTTTATGGGGAAATAAAAACACACATAAAAATTAGAGTATTTTATTTCACAGGCATGGCCTCAAAGTGTCGAGTCAGTAGACCAGGAAGCAGAAGTGTTATAAAGTAATCTGGGATAAATTGCTCATAGAAAAGAAATCCACTTCAAACACATGAAGAGAAGTGTTGTATCCAAGCCACTTTCCCTTTGCCTGCACCCACCAAGGCCTTTGGAGATGAACTTCCTTGCTTGGACTCTTGTTTTCCAACAAACTGAGAAAGGATAGAGTGTGAATATTCCACGTGCTTGAGAGGAGTTTGTTAGATTAGGATCCAATATCTACAGCAGTACTGCAATGCATTGAGTTCAGAAAGAGAGGAAAAAAAGAGGCTTGGATAGCAACACCGCACCTGAGACGAAAGTCACGTCTCACAGGAGCTCAAAGCTTCGTTACAACAAAGCAGAGCAAGCAGATTCCTGACCCATTCTAACACATGTGAGACTAGGGAGCACAGCTAGCTGGAGGATGGCTGGACTGACTCAGAGCTAGGTATGGAGCTGGAAACACATCCCATCAGGGGACGTGGCAAAGCAGCTTCCGTGCAATGCTGCACAACCCTCCAAAACTGCTTTGTGGTCACAGGCAACTCGGGTCAGTTCTCTGTCACTTACAAACAACACAGTTCATCTTTGGCTGACAGCAGCTGTTCCCATCCCTGCTGACCCACACACACTGTGCCAGCTAGTCCATGGCAAAAGTGAGTGCCTCTGAAATCTGGTGGGAAAGGTAGGAAGGAGCAGGAAAAACACAGGAAGTTATCTTTGCTGGGAATCAGAGCCCTTAGTCCTACAGGAGAGACACACAGTGTCACACAGGCACATAGAAGTGTCAGTGGTATCTCCTGCTTTGGAGATCGGGCTGACAGAAGAGGAAGAAAACGTTTGATCTTTTACCCAGTGGGCTGCAAAAAGCTGTCCAGAGCAAAGAGGTCCCTGCCGGGGAGTTAGTGAAGTCCAGGAGCCCATTGAGCCACCTCAGCAAAGGTGCCTTCATCCAAGGTTTCAAGGAGTAAGTAATAAAAGTGGTCGGCTCTCTGGATTCACGATTCTTACTGCTTAAAATCTCACTCTGCTAATGCAGGTCTTTGCAGCTTTATTTAAGTTAAGAAACACATACTATCAGTTGTCTGAAAACAGGCAAGAGACATCCTTTCAGTGTAGCGTCCTCACAGGATCCCAGTGGCTTCTCTCAAAATCTCCAGAAAGCTCTCGGATGCACCTCGAGCAAATATTTCCTCGTAAACCTGACAAGGTTTAGGAGCCAGAGACACAGAGGGCATTTGGTGCAGTGGTGTGAGCAGAAAACCAGATGGATGAGATGATCAAACTGTCAGTGCAGGTTTCTGTTGCAGGCATGGCAAGAACACCTACACTACTCTTTATTCAGCAGAACAAGTTTAAGTCTGCTTTTACAATTGTCTGATTTTCTTTTTATCAAAGGGAAGTAGAACATTTGTGCCTGCAACAAAAATCTTCTGAGGCTATTTAACATCGCTTCAAGAGCTCAGTTATTCTTAAGAAAATCTTGACAATATTTCCCCACCTTTAAGAGAAATTAACATGTTATCCCTCAAGAAAGACAGAATGAAAGCAGATATCTAGGCAGAGAGAAACATACACTTCTGGAGGTTTTATTTGGCCAGACACCAGGAGGGCTTAAGGGCGATTAAAACACAGGAGTCTTACCAAGCAGAATTAGCTCCACTCCTGGCAACACACTTGCCGTCAAAAATCCACTCCATTCAGCACCAAATATTAGTGTTCATTAGTGTCAGGAAAAAAACAATGGCAATGACAGTTGTCTAACTAGTTCAGTGAAGCTCTTGCTGTGCCAATTCATTCCCAAAACAGTGACTGTAACTAAAACACCAGACACACGAGCAGTCCCTCCTACAGCTGCTTCTGTGGCAGCATCCCCCCCTGTTTCCTTCTGACCTGTGATCTGCTTGAAGATAATACGGCCTTGAGTACCCTCATCTGTAGTCAGGACCACAGGTTTCTCTAAAGCAAAGGGGTGCAGGAACACGGGCATCAGAGTGGAGTGGGAGAAAACACCAAGTGGGAATGGCACCAGTGAAAAGGGAAAAAATTCCTTTTTTAAATCAGCTTTATACCCAATTGCCCATTTTATTGCTTTTATTTTCTTGCTTACATGAGTGGATAATATATCTTCTGGTGCCTATGTAAAAAAGCACATCACACCAAGACAAACAGCCTTAATAACTATTCCATAACCAACAGGATAGATGAAAACAGAAGGGCATTTTAAGGACAAGTTACGGCTTTCCCTGAAACTTTGCAAATTGGATACACTTCACGAAAGTTACCAAGAATAGGGAAAGTTTGCTGTCTTTGGATCATTTATAGATAAACTCAGTGACAAGGTGTAGAAAAAATGTTTCCGTTTCCTGACTCTACAATCAGCCAAGTGGACAGACCCTTAGGACTGAAACACTCTGCAAGTGCAGAAATACATTGCATTTGGATCTAATACATCCTTAGGCAAAAATCAGCTTTCCATTTTTCCACTGCCTTCAAAGAACATCTTAGCAGGGAGAATGTGACAATATTAATTAATGGGCCGAAGAGAAAAAGCTGTTGATCTTTTCCCCAAGAAATTTTCCCAAATGGCTTTGTTACTGAATCAGTGCAGAATATTATTTCAGTGGTACAAAGGCCTGGTGTGTTTGCCGGCTCAGATCAAGATTGATGGCTCTAGCAACAAACAGCACAAGGGGACACCTCCCAGCTTCCAGGGCTGTTAAACCCTGGGAAGGCTGTTCCCTTGGTGCAGCAAGACTGTAAGGAAAAATGATAGAGCTACAATCCTTAAGCTAAATAATACTTATTTACCTAAAAAAAATAGGTAGTTGATGAAGAAGACTTCAATAATCTGAATTGTTCCTTTGAACACCCACCCAGTTTGGTTCTTCATTCAATATGTCTGAAGCCATGGGTTTGAAAACTGACTCTGCCACTCAAAGAAGGTGCTCATTTAATAGTTTGGTTCATATAAAAGATGTAGCGGCCCTCAAACACTCTTTTTTTTTTCTCTTTAAAGCTTAGCTAAGTATTTCCCCAAGTGCTTCAATGAAGGGAAGCCCTAGTTATTATTTTTCAAAATACACTGGTTGTACTGTAAAATGTGCTAATTTCTCCTGCCTCGAGGCAAGTGAAAGAAATTGCTGTTGTTCATGTCCTGAAATCTTTACTTAGTTTAAGGAGGGACTAAGTTGCCCTTGACTTCAGCAGTGGTCTTGTGTGGCCTTTGAGCATAGGGTACAGCTCATATAGTTCACACAAAATGTTCCCAAAATTGACAGGAAAAAAGATTCCCTAAACAGGCAGAGTAAAGACCTGCAGAGTAAAGTCCAAAGACTCATCTGGGAAATCTACAGGGACTCTGCTAAAACTATGCAGCTTTTTTACGGTGATATTACTCCTGTGAATTGTCTTCTTCATCATCCTATTGTCACAAGATATTTTCAGAAATGAGAAACAATTTTACTTCATCTGTCTGACATCTGCAGAGCAGAAATGCTGTATAAAAATAAGGAAACATAAATCACGCAACTGTCTTCCAGAACTGCTTACCCTAGCAAATATTTTTCCTATAAAAATGGGTTGAAAGGTTGAAATTTTATGTGAAAAGCAATATTTAGTAATTTCATTTTTTCACCATCTGATGAAAGACTTGGAAGGAATAATTATTTTTAAATGTAGGGGAAAAGAAATCTCAGGTGCTTCTAGTTTGTTAAGATAAATCTTTTACCATTCCTTCTGTCTCAGGGCCATATCATGCATTTTCTAATTTTCCATTAGATCTGCCTTCCTCTCATTGGTTTCATCACTTAATGGGAATATCCTAAAAGTGATAATTATTTGCTTGTAACTCTTTCCTCCCAAGGGCTTCCATTTAACAGGACAGCCACTCCAGCTTGGACTTATCTAATGCAGCGAGTCCATTTCTGTGCACATGTGGCCAGAGGAAAATAAGAGGCTGCCTAAACCCTTCCCTGCCTCTCAGGGCTGATAGAGGACACCCTTCCAACATGACTGCCTCAAATACAAAACTAATTTTTGGGCCCTTATTCACAAGAGCCATGCCTGACCCAGCAGCAGTCCTGTTTGCAAAGGCAGCAACAGTTGGGGTGGGAACAAGGTGTGACTCCACCTGGTAATGCAGGTGCTGCATCCTCCTTGCCAACAGGTCTGACATTTATTTGGTCACCTTCCCCTGTGTGATTAAGCAGCACAACACGGGGCACAGGCTGCTGAGCATGTAACTGTAAAACCTGGGAAAGCAGTGTACTTTCCTCTCAGAAACAAATTGTACCAGTTGTGGGTCACTCCTGTGTGCAAAAGCGGTTGTCCGTGTCTCACAGAATTACGGCCTTGCACACGGCCACGTGACTGGACATTTATCAGTATTTTAATGTGTACTCAAATAAAAGTGTTTACTTGAAAATTTCCCAAAGCCAGACCCCACTTTCACCAATATGCAATCCAGGGAAATCTTTCATGGCAGAAGAAGTGGCAGTCAGGGCGTGTCTCTGGCTCACCTTGGCCAGTCCCTCATGGCTCCTAGCCAGCACATCGCTCCCTTTCCTGCAGGTTAATTTGCCCCAGCTGTCAGAGCACCACACACAGCATACAGACAGTGGCAAGTTGTTGCCTGACTTCATCAGGTTGCAGTGTATACAGTCTGATGCCCACCAGCTCTTTAAAATTCATTTTCCTGAGCACATTCGCACAAATGTTGGAGACAGCCTTAGGACGTACCATCATAACTCAGTTTTCCCTCCCCTCAGGAACAAACAAAGCTTGGCAATGCAGAAGCAAGCAGTGCCTAGTCTGATAGACTTCATCATATAGATTTACCTTGCAAATACAACAGTGAAACTTGAAAAGAAAACAAACATCCAAAGTGATGTTTCTTTGCACAGAAAAAAATAATCCATCAGTCCTTGCTGGAGAGAATGAAGCTCCTCCACTCAGAGGATCTTACTGATTTACATCATCCTTTCAGATATGCAAGAGGCATATGTGAGATCTATCTTCACCTCACATTAGCTCCCTGTTCACTTTATTTTGTACCTAATCTAAATTAATCACCTAGCTTTCATTCACAGTAAGTGAAGAGAGATTTCTAGAGGTTACTCATGGTCCCTAACTTTACATGGTGTAAGTTAGAGGACATTGACTTTGCTCTTTTTTTTTTTTTTCTTATATTACCAGGAGTTTAGATTTCATTCCTTCACTCCCTTTAGAAACCGCCAGCCTCAGCTTAATGTGGTTTAGGAAGAATTTCTATTCATTCTCATAAAGCAAGATGACTGACTATGCACCTACCCCTCTTTTCATGGACATGGCAAGGTATATCCTTGCCACCTATTCCATGTCTCCTTCAGCAACCTCTTATCCCAAAAAGTTAGTCACTTACTCTCTCTCAGTCTTTCATCCACTTCCAGGTTGCCATCAATGCATCTGCTCTGTATGTCTTCTTGCTCTTTCTCTGCTTCTTATGCCACTTCTGTACACACTGATACACACAGAGTAAAATAAACCAAAATATAAATTGCCTTTATATTCTGTGTCAGCGTCCTTGAGGAATCTATTCCATCAGCTGCCTAAGCCCTTGCCTAAACCTGCATGAAGCTAAGCTTCCCATTATTACAGCTATTGCTAAGCCAGGCATTTAATAGTCCTGTGATTTGTCCTGGAAGTCATTTATCACATTCAGTAGCTTCAGTGAAGTGCTTTAAATAATTATCCAATAGTAAAATAGTATTTAAAAAAAAAAGTCTAAAAAAACCTAGGGGGATATAGAGAGACGCAAAAAGTGACAGCAAGCATTTTTTAACTGGGCGTACACACAGAGCTATGTTCAGTATCATACATATTTTCTTCAGCTAAAATTCACAACATCCTGAAATTGCCTTTTAATGATTGGCAGTTGAAAACAGCATTCATCAAAGATGAAAATAACATACAGATGTTCGTGGATTGAAAACCTTACTGATAAGGCAATTTCACAGAAAGATCTGGGTTTTTTTTTTTTAAACCTCCTGTTTGCTTAAAACCTAAAACTGAGGGCTACAAAAAACAAAGAGGGTCTATTGTTCATTGCGCGAGTCATACCGAGCACTAAGTTAGATACCCTGGTGGTCAGGGGTGCTCCTCCAGAAAGGCATGGATTTTCTGTACATTCCATGCCCTCCATGCCAGGCCCAGTCAGATGTCTCCGTTTTGCTGGGGTACCACAAATCTCTCTGATGATCCATTTCATCCATGCCTTTTCAGCCATATAGGTTTTTTTCTTTTCTATCTACAATTCCATTTTTGCTGATTGACCTCAGCCTTCAATCTCACTGCTTGACATGAAGCATCTCCACTTTATCTCTATACCCTGTCCCAGTGGTGAAGGGACCACAGGGCACAATTATGCTCTTGGTACAGAGGTGGGCTTGTAGCAGTGTCTGCCTAAGAAAGGGCTTCCACAAGGTGCTCAAGTGTGAGATTTGTAGTCAGAAATGGTGATGAAGCTGCAGCAAAAGGATGGTATACAAAGAGTGAACTTACTCAGCAAGGCTCCCAGCACTCTTAAGAACCTGCCTTCCTCCAAAAAGATCTGGGTGGTGACAGCTGTCTCAGCAAAGTACATACCTTTAATCTGTGTCACACAGTCATCTTCCATAAGTATTCCTAAGTTATGTTAGTCCTCTGCACTGTACTATCCACTTCCTATTGAATCAAGCCAAACATCTAAACTCTTCCATTTTTTTCCTCAGCTTGCTTAATAGGTGCTTTTATCTTAACTGCTCTTTCATTATTTTATAATGTTTTAGTGAATCACTAGTTTTCACAATTGTTACTGTTTCTGTGTTGTTGTGTTTTGTAGGTGTCACAAGAATTCACTGTTCTCAACACTATAGAAAGGCAAGTACAGACAGAAAAGGAGTTCAGGAAACCAGGGAGACAGTGCTGGTCACCATGACAGGCACTAGTCTTGGCATATAAAGAACTTCATAAGTTTCTTATGTTTTGAAAATGTCAAAACAAAGGAAAGAATTTTAAGGAGTGATTTGCAGAAGAGCAGCATGGTCAGCAGGAGAGTGTTATTGGTAAGTCATTTTTCCCCAGACATGAGGCACAGAAAAGGAGAAAGCACAACTATTGTCATTTAAAATTCCATCAATATAAGTAGGACAGCTGGCATTGTGGGCAGGATATAGGCCAGAGTGAACTTCTTGGGCTCAATGAGAAGACAGACAATTCAGATTTGATGTTTTAGAGGACTGAGGGACAGCAAAGAATGGAGAGGGAGAGAGAGAAGCTGCCTGCTCACTACAGATGCTCCATGCAGCCCTGTGCATATGTGAATGCTGGCACCAGAGGTAAGGTCTAGGACAGAGCTGTGGGGGTCTCACTTTGCACACACCCTGTCCTGACTCACACAGCTACACTGACTGAACTCTGAAGTGAGGATACAGCTCACAGAAAAAACAAGGCAGGCAGCTTCCTGGAGAGCTCTGCTGAAAGGATAAAGGGATTTCATGAAAGAAAAGCCACTGCTGATGTGTTCTGATACAGGTTAGCATGCCTAAAAACTGCACTGGCAGCCCAGTGGTTGTGATGCTGTGATGAGCACTCTCTTGGACATTTCTGCATGCACCAGTTCTCACACAAGGCTGGTGCTCACTGCTGAGATGCTTTACAAGCCAGAGAAACAGAGCAGTGACCTATGGAAACACCACGTGGAACCAGGGTGAGCTCGGCACTGTGGTGGGTAAGCCAGGGAGCCATGAAATAACTCAGTGCCTGAGAGCCAGCAGTCCTTGCCAGCTCTCACACCACAGTGATTTATGGAGAAGTTTTCTAGAAGTATTTTTCCCCAATATTTAATCATAAAAGTAGCCCTGAGGTTTCAAAAGCATTCAAAACTCCTGGAAACAGTACTTTCCCTTTTTGGTTGTTTTCACTTAGAGTGAAAATCAGACTTTCAAATAGAGTACCTCAAGGGCAATTTAGTGAGAGTTGGGGGTAATTGGTAGCTCTTAAGCTGTTAATAAGCTTAATATGCCAGAGTCTAGATGTGCTTTAGCTCATGGAATAACAACTTAGTTAACTTTGTTATTGTTTAGTCACACCTGTTCTCAGCAGTTTATATCAATGAAACCTACAAATGTATTTGAACTAGAAAATATTCCATTTTTGAGCCAGGAGAGATTTGTTTTCAACCCAGACTGTCCCTTACCACCTTGCATTTCAACACACAGTCCTGTAAGTACAGAGAACATCATAAAATATCAAAATCACTAATATTAGACCTTCCACTAAAGCTACAAGTCTGGCATGAAATCTTCATTTGAGTGGCAAGGTAGCAAAGAGAAGTCCTCCACCCTTTCTTTGAGCTGGTACTTCTAATCTGCCTGTGGACTCCCTGTGCATCCAAAAAATGATGGTCATTGTAAAATATCAGAGTTTTGGTAGCTGGTGTTAAGTCCTTTTCAAAGAAAAAAAACTGTTGGATGTTACTTCACATTTATGTAGGGAAAATTCTCTTTCTCCATGTGAGGATGTGGCACTCACACCTCTCAGAAACAGGGTATATGTGAATTTTACTGAATGAGTCTGGATGAATACCCTTTATTCCACCTCATGAAAACACTGCCTACAGCTCCGTTTCATGTCAGACACCGTGACATTTTTTCTTGATTTGAGAACATTTTTCCTTTTAAAAACTTCTGGACATATAAAGCATCTCTAAAGTTTCTCTGGAAGTGTTCCAGAAAACAGCAGACACACCTTTGGTAAGTTCACTCAGAAGCCTCATTAGTCATCTCCTTCATTCTCAGCTCCATGACAAGAAAAATCTGAGCCTGATGGTGTTCTCAAAGAGCTTTTACCAGTCATTTGATTCAAAATTCGGCTAAATTGTCAAGATGTTTCTTCCAGCCCTCACTAGTTCATGTTTCAGAATCATAGCACAAGACAGTCTTTTCAGAAACACTCAAATCTGCAAACACAACCCAAATCTCTGGGCAGCTTTTATCCCAGGGAAGTCTCAGTTCCAATAACATAAGCCCTTAGATTTCTAATTTTGTTAATCAGTAGCTAACAGCTTCAGGTCTGAGCCAAACTAATTTATGTCCACAGAGAATGGCCCCACAATGGCAGTAGCAGTGTTTGGAGCAGCAGTACAGCAATGTTGCCAACATTTGAAGAAGTTTTTCAGAACAGGGCAGACAGAACTGGTGGATCCTTAAAAGGCTGAGTTTACAGTGAATGCACAAATTAAATCCAGTAAAAGTTATGAATTTTATCACTCATGCAGTTTCTTCATTCCATTTTTTCATTAACGTTTGTAGCAACTATGAATGTTATGACTCATAAAAGTTGTCGATTATTTTTATAGCAGTAGGTTTAAAATTTAATGGGTTTGATGCAATGACAGAAGCATTTATGTTTACAATATGAATCTCAGGATGTTCAAAATGGTGCAATGTAGTGTTCTACATAAACACATCATGTAATTCTTTGAGTGACAATAGCATTTCTTCAGGCATAATAAAATATGAAATAACTAAGGAATATATTATTATCACTATTAGTAAGAAAAGAAAGCGTCAATTATAAAACTTGCTACAGTTCTTTAGGCTCCACTTTAAGCACCTAAGTTCAAAGTGCAGAACCTGAAAATCCATCTTGTTCTGAAGATTTGTCATGACTGAACACTGCATTGTTGGCAGCAAATGACTTTAAAAGCTTGAATTTCTTCAAGTATTTATGTGCACAGTAACCCAGGAGCCAGAACAGCAAACCTTTCCAACACTTCAGGGATGTGAATTAAACAGAGCAGAAGACCTGCTAAAAGCTAAAGACTGTGGTCATGATCTTACATCCTCATTGTCCATCTAGTTCTAGATATTTTATTCCAAGTTAAAAGGCAAACTTTTTTTTTTTAATTTTTGAACAGGACTTCTGCAACCAGTTTCTGTGTTACTGACTCAGAAAGGTTTCTGATGCAGATTTTAGGAGGGCCAGAAGAAAATCAAGAACTCTGGCCTCGAAGCACATCAAGGAAAAGCTGCTGTTGACTTATTCAAAAGATTTGGACTTGGTCCTCATTCATTCTCTTTCACTAATTTCTGAACATGGGTTGTGGGCTAACTGTGCCTGATTCTTTTGGACAAGTTCCCTTAACTTCTGTGCTGAGTCTGTAGTTAGTACTACAGAACCTGACAGATTTTACTATTAGATTGTTCAGAGTAGTTTATTTCAGATATCATTTACTGTCAGTTATATATTAAATGTAGTTAAAGTGTCTTTATTTTGGTCCTTAAGAGCTGCTACTGAGCAAAACCAAATGAAAAATGCTCAACCTGGTCTCAGAGACACCAACAAATCAGCATTTTAAAATCTCCTTGAAAATAAAGAGATGAAATGCACCACTCAGCAAACCAAACTCTGCTTAGATGACAGGAGGTTCATTATGGAAATTAGGATCCAAGTTGCCACAGAAAAGCAGTGCCTGTTTACAGAAGGCATGTGCAGGTTTTTCATTTGCTGGGCTAATCTCACCCATAATTACACTCCAAGACCCCAGGGCCTCATTCCTGCTGTTGACTGATAAAATAGATGAGGATAGTTTTAAGACACCCACAACTTCCAGACATGAAATGAAAACATTTTAATGGCATGTGTGAACGACAACGAACAAAATTAGGGGGAGGATGCTCTGGATACGCAAGATGAGTGGAAAAATGACCATGTTTTGCAGAAATTGTCTTTCTAAATCCTAGCAAAATTGAAAAAGGTTGCATTTCTGTATCTGAGAAATGACCCTAGAAAATTGTCATCAAAATGCAGCATGTAAGTCCATCCCCCATGGTAAACATTCCAATGGAAGCTACTATTAGAGGAGTCTGATGCTACTTGCTCTCATTGTGTTTCACAGGATATATCTGCACCCAATTTTTGCCCACAATTTCTTGAGCCAGGCCTTTCCTGGTATATTACCTACAACCACAGCATCAGAAGCCCTGCCTGACAGCAGGTGCCAGCAGCAGCACCTCCGAGTCCTCGGGTTGAAGCAGTTTGAACAGGGACCTGCTCTCACCTGAACGGGGAGCTGCTGTCTGTTCTGCAGGAGTGCTCTCTGATAAATTGCTGCAGGCTTTTGCATACAATGCAGATTGATACCTGAGTCCTTTAATGCAATACACTCTGCATTTATCCTTCATAAAAGGAAAGATTTGGATTAGGTGCATAACACCAGGAGAGGAGCACAGCAATAAGAACAAGAGGACAGCACAGACTGGGGAAGCTGCTCTGCCCAGCAGTGCCCAAGACCTGGGCTAGTGCCACTGCCCTCACTCAGTTTTGCCTCCTGACTCACCCTAGGTCACCTAACACCTGTGTTTAATATAGAAGTGCTTTATATCACCTACATATTTTGCAGCAAAGATCAATCATTATATAACATTTTCTCATTCAAGCTACACTCTGATTCAGCAAAGTACCAAAAGAAACATTTAATTGCTTGGATGATCCCATTTCTTTCAGCACAAAGTCAAAAGATTTTGAAACATATACTGCAATAATTCGTGGATAAGTGCAAATGAATAACAAAAGCCGCTTTTCTGCTGGTGTCCATCAGAGCTACTCCTTCTTTCCATGGACGGGAAACAGCGAAGAATGTACTCCTATAATGAGGAAAATAGTATGATATGAAATATTCAAATTTTATACAAATGTGTGTACTTGAAGCACTTTTGTACAAAGCATCAAAAAACAATTTGGAAGTAACTTATGCTTTTGAATTTTTGTCTTAAAAGGAACAATTTTTTATTTGAGAAATAAGCAATATGAAGCTATGTTGGCTTTAATATAAGGAAGGTTCCGGGAAGGCTTTTTCCCACAAACCTGCAGCTTTGAGGTTTGGTTTTTTTGCTTGATGCCTTTGCCATGCCTGAGCTCCCTGAGGTAAGTTTCTCTCTCTGGGGCTCCACAGGAGGCTCCAGTCTGAAACCCAACAAGAGTTGCATTGCTAGCAGAAACATAAAACATCTTCTGATCTGTCTGCTCCCAATTTATTTACTCTCAGTAAACACACACAAAACACCCAAAAAACTTGTCAGCGAAATGGACCCAGAAGAGTAAGCATCCCTTTACACAAAGAAAATGAATCAATCTATCTGCTTCAACAGAAGCAATTGGGATTGCAGAGAGGGAAATAGGAATCAGCTGTAGACAGCACTGTTCACAAGAGCTTGCTCTGGGTGTGTTGCTCTTCCTTCATATGAACTCTCTGTATTACTCCCCTGCGTGAAACAGTGCATAGAACCTGACTTCCATAGGCAAAGGCAAAGACTTTGAGGATTTAAGGATTTAAGATCTGATGTCCATTGGCTCCATGTATTTTAGATCAGCCTCAGTAGTGATTATTTAAAACAGTACCAACACAAAGAGTTAATGGTACTATGTAGTCAAGGGACAGGGCCTGATTCAATAGCTACCATGCAGCTTGCAGACATAAATAACCACCTTCGGAAGAAATGCAACAGTAGCCCACAGAATTATGCAACCCACTATGCATATACAAATTCATCCTCAAATTTCAGACTGACTTGGACTGACCCAAGAGGATGGAAACTGTCAACCTGTGCCTGAAAGAGATAAAACATCCATACATGAAAAAGGTAAATATCAGCTCGATGTAGAAGTCACATCATACTGAAGATGATTCCTAGAAAATTGCTTCCTACCAACTTTCTCCAGACCTGAATGGCCCCTGCTGCCAGGAGTGAAGTGGACCCCTAATGAATTTGATATAATAATGTCCCAGTTTCCAGCAGCACTGGCACCAATTTTTTGCAACAATTTTCTCCTTTTCTGAATTCCCTCAATTCCACCCTTGGCCAGATGTCCAGGCCCAGAGAGTGATGGCGAAGGGTGCTATATCCAGTTGGCATGTGGTCATTAGTGGTGTTCCCAGGGGATCAATGTTCAGCCCAGTACTATCCAGTATTTTTATCAATGATCTGGATGAGGGGATCGAGTTTACTCTCAGTAAACTCAAGGACAACACCAAGTTGGGCAGAAGTGTTGATCTGCTGGAGGGTAGGAAGGCTCTGCAGAGGGATCTGGACAGGCCAAATCAATGGGCCAAGGCAAACTCTGTGAGATTCAACAAGGGCCAAGTGCCATGTCCTGCTCTTGGGTCACAACAACCCCTGCAGTGCTACAGGCTGGGGGAAGAGTGGCTGGAAAGCATCCCAGTGGGAAAGAACCATGGGGTGCTGGTCAACAGCAGCTGAATACAAGCCAGGGTGTGTCCAGGTGGCCAAGAAGGCTGATGGCATCCTGGCCTGGATGAGCAGTATTGTGGCCAGCAGGAGCAGGGAGGTGATTCTCCCTGTACTCAGGACTGGTTGGAGCACCTTGAGTCCGGTGTCCAGCTCTGGACCCCTCACTTCACGAATGACACCGAGGGGCTGGACCATGCCTGGAGAAGGGCAGTGAAGATGGTGAAGGATCTGGAGCACAAGTCTTGTAAGGAGGAGCTGCAGGAGCTGGGGGTGTTCAGCCTGGAGAAAAGGAGGCTCACGGGAGACCTTATCACTCTCTACAACTGCATTAAAGGAGGGTGCAGCGAGGTGAGAGTTGGCCCCCTCCCCGACAACCAGTGAGAGGAAAGAGGACACAGTCTTAAGCTGTGCCAGGGGAGGTTTAAATTTGACATCAAGAAGAATTGCTTTGCAGAAAGGGTGATCGAGCTCAGGAATGGGCTGCCCAGGGAGGTGGTGGAGTCACAGTCCCTGGAGGTGTTTAAGGAAAGCCTGGAGGTAGCGCTGAGTGCCACAGTCTAATTGACATGGTGCTGCTCAACTTTTGGTTGGACACAATCATCTCAGAGGTCTTTTCCAACCTAATTGATTTTGTGGTTCCCAACAGTGCTGAGGAATCAACCAAGACATGAGAACCAGGACATTTCAAGGCTCCTTTTTTCACTCAGCCCTAGTCACTGGAACATTCAGAGCCCATACTCTGTTAAAACTTGCTGTTGTTGTGAGAAGAATGGCTGAAATATAAAAAACCTAATTGTGTTTCTCTGGTAAAAGAGAATGCTTGCCGTGTCTGTTGTGTGAGTATGGAGACATTGCACAGGACTCCAGAGCATGCCATTCTTATCCATCTGACAACTAATTATCCTGCACAATATACCATGCACAACTAAAAAGACAACATCAATAAAAAGCAGTCAGCCTATTTATTGTGGCCTGCTTGAAAGCCACAGCTGGATCTGTCTAAGCCTTCCAACGTAGCTTCTATCAAAGTCAAGGTATTCCGCTAAGACTGAACAAGAATCCAGATAACCTAGGGCAGTAAGTGGGATTTTGGCCATTACAGCTTACAGGCTCTATACTGGCCTGAAATTGCACAACCTGACTTGGACAGGACTGAATTTAGCTGTTTAACTGCAACAACAGTCCAATGTCTGGTACTTGTTGCCTAAGCTTATTTTGGTTGACTTATAGTTTGTAGTTTAATGAATACCTGAGTTGTGTGGACCAAAGTGCCTCTGAGCTGCCTGGAATGAAATTGGTGTGGAAGATGGCAGGTGCAGGATCATACTGGAGCTCACAGATTATAAAACAAAACATGCTGATAAAGCCAGCAGTCCCTACAGGAGTGCAACCTTGCATTGCTCTGGGAAAAACAGTTCTAGCAGTAAGAAAAAAAATAGAAAAATAAAGTTAATGGAAAGCAGTGAACAGAGCAGAGAAACAAACTGCTACAAAAAGTAAACAAAATAAACCCAAGTAAACCCAAGAGAATAGTGCACAAAAACTTACCAGTATGTTTGTCCTGGCAAAGAGGATGGAGACAAGACACCTTTCTCTTCCCTGGTGAATGCTGCAGGGCACTGTCAGCTCTTCATAACCCACCCACAGGTACACACACTGAAACTCATGGCCTGTCAACTGGAGAAGCACTGCAAGGGTGAACATAAGAAATATACTAGGAAAGAGATTTTATTTTATCACATTTTAACTTTATTATCAAGGATTTACAGTACTAATTTGAATTAGATATATGGAGCATGAATATATAATATTGTAGCTGGACTAATAATGTTGTTATTATTATAAGATGCTAAAAACTTTCAACAATAAATTCTTATTTTCTCATATAGGTATGTTCTTCTTTTTGCTTATAAGAGGAGTTTGAGTGTAAGAGTAAAATCATCCTAAATGCTTCCCTCCTGGCTGCTGAGTTGCTTACCCAGACGATCTCCCATCTAGGCAAATTATACAGCATGTCTTACAAATAGTAACCTGTTATTAGATTGTTATTGAATCAATTTTGTGTTGTCTCAGACTCTCAAATGCCACTGTATTGTAGAGAATGACTCATTTGCACTGCATAGCAAATGCGTCTGAAAAAGCCAAAGGTGCTTGTTGGCAGCCACTGGGCAAGTGAAGCATTGGTCACATTGCAATCAAAGTCGGAGTTAAGAATTACTCACTACACACACAGGACCTGAGTGCAATCAGCCATTTCAGGAGTTTTATTCCTGGTAAACAAAGAAGTGGAGAGAAAGGGAGAAAGATAAGAGGAGCAGGAGCATGCAAGCAGAATCCAGAAAAGGGAGAAGGATCAAGACAGTAGAGAAATAAACTGTAAAGCAGTTTGAAGGATTATCCTGCATAGCATGTCTTGTACCTGGCAGTACAATTGACTCATGCTTGTATTATATATTCTCCTACATTCTTCATGAATATGACAAGCATAAGCCTGTCACCAGTTACCAAGCAACTGGTAACTGTAATATGAATTAATATTAATAAAAATTCAAAAACTCTACCATAAAAGTTAGGGGTTTGAGCTGTAAACAGGAAGCAGAGAAATATGCATAAATGAAGTGGTTTGGGTTTTTTTTAAAGTACTGCTTATTTCAAAGTGTGGATGGACTATTTATATTCAGAACTGTTTTAACAGTTTTTGACAGAGACAACATGATACAGTTCCTAGTGTAAGTCTGGAATGATAAAAGCAGTAATTCCATTAAGTGTTTCAAGTAGGAATCCTTCCTACACCAGGTAGAAAGACACTAGCAGTTCTAAGAAAGATACATTTCTGAGGAGCAACCTTGCAAGCTCTTAAATCAAACCGTAGATCCACTCTATGTGTTCTCTCCACTAACACAAATTCATTTAGAAACAACTACACATTCTTGATAGTCCAGAGGTTTTGCTGATTGTTTCAGGAAATGTGTATCCAAGGCTGGCAGGTCTGAGCCAGCTCTCTTTCACAGTGGAAGAGTCATTGAAGGTTAACATGTAGTTTAGCTCACAGGGAGTCATTTTGATTTGCACAGGGTTGCCAAAGCCCCCACGCAGACATGTACATATCAGAAATCTTGTGCATGCTAAGTCCAGCACCTTCCAGAAGCTTGGGACCCCCAAATCCCACTTGGTGTAGTCAATTTAATCATTTTAACCCCACCTTTCTAGACATAATATGTTTCAATTCCTATGACATTGTTCCTCGAATGATTTATTCTACTAAATTGAATGCAGGTAAAATTTCAGAATAAATATACGGATTTTATCTATTCTGTAGGGGCTTTGGGGTTTTAGTATTTTACCAATTTTTGGTGTGGTCAACTTTTAAGATAAAGCACCTGGGCTTTTTAAATAGCTGATTTGAAAATGAGTGAAGTCAGGTGGCATCATTCCTCGTTCACAAGGAGAAGGATCCATTCCAGGGCAGCTCTTGGGCCATAGGGTCTACGTTTGACTGTGCTCAGGAGCTGTGTAGTGGAGCTCCTCATGGTGTTAGACATGTATGCAGCTGAGTTGAGCAGTTAGAAACCCACTGGATGGTCTCCCAAAGGTAAAAAACAGAGCTCCTGCCTAATCAAAGGAGTGTGTAGCTTCCCATAATGCTCAGAAATTCCTGTATCAGCATTACTAAAAGTACTGTTAAGTATGGCTTAACATAGGCAGAACAGTCAGGTCAACCTCATGAAGCCCCTCCTAGAGCAAACTCAGCCATGGCCAAATCTTCCAAATCTGCCTAAGAAGCGCACAGCAGAGGATCTCTTGGCAAATTACAGAAGCCAACACACATCCTATTCTTTCGAGCCTTCAATTAAAATTTTAAAAAATCGGAAAGTAAAAGCGAAATATAAAACCTAACAATATGGAAATAACTTTAAAGTAATAAAAATAAAAATCAAAAAATAAAGTCATGAAACTAAAGACACAAAAGCAGGATTTTTTTTTAATTAGATCCTGAGCTCTTGCTCATTCTATGTTTCCCAAAAAACCCAAAATAGACTCACATTCTCAACTGAGAAAAGGTCTGGAACTAATTCCTGCCCTTCACACAATACCCCAGCTGGGGAAGTAGAGGATAGAGACTTATATTAAAGGTATAGAAATGTCTTCAGCAACTCTAAGGCCAAGGATAATTTTAATCTAAGCCCTGATACTGATGCATTAAAAAAAGATCTGTTGAAGGCTAAGGACCCGAGACTCCCCACAGATAATTACATAAGTTAAAAAAAGAAAAAGCAAGGGAAAAAGAGAAAGAAAATTGATAGAGTATTTAAAATTAATGACCTAAGGTTAACTGGTACTTCACTCACTCAATTTGCAAATGGATTATGAAGGAGAAAAGTGTCTTTCTGACACAGTTCACATATAGCAGTGATCCTGAGCACATACGTGGAATAAAAAGTACATTTCACTTTCTAGGGAAGAAACCATTTCCTTCTCACTTTACTAATGAGTTTCATCTCAAAAGCTTCTTTTGGAGGTTTTTGTATCTAATTGGAATTCAGCATTTGATTTACTATTTCAAAGCATATTTTTATGGAAGGTTGGATCTCAACATTTTGTTCAGGGTGTTTCTTGCCAATCCTTCCTTGCACTGTCAGTTTTTCCCTCACTGCCTTTTTGGTGGCTGAAGCTGGGCTCTGCCCCCTTCCTACTCTTTCTGTGATCCACTGGTGTTATGGAGAAACAATTCTGGACTTTCACTGCTTCAGTCCTCTTCCCTTTATCTCAGTCATAACAGCATCCTCCGTATTTTGGGATTTATTCCTTCCTACCTTTGAGAAACAGTGAAAGCTTCAGTCATATTCCTTTCTAGCCTAAGCCAGCACAGTGACACTGAGGCTATATTGTATCACAGCAGACGGTTAACTTCACAGGAAATCTCAGTGAAGAAAACCCAATAACCTTGTTTGCAAGACTGCAGGAAACAGGGACCCTCACCATTTCCTCTGGCCTTCGCATTTGTGGGTCATCCTATCCCTTACAGTGGGAATTTATCTTCCAAGCTGGCTGACAGAATTATTTAGCTTCTGGCTGGCATTGTGCCTTTCTATATTGAACTAAATGTCCCAATGTTCTGAAAACCTCCCATTTTCAGACACTTTAAACCTTGCTCAGGTTTCTTCCTCAGGTCTTCCAGCTAAGGGCACATGATTGAACCATGAGGGGACACTGGCAATGGCTTGGTTCCTGCTGGCTGCAAGGGCAACACCACCTGCTTGATCCCACCTCTTCTCCAGTACACGTAGAACTGTTTGGGAGCTTTAAATTTCACAGGGAAAGTACAGGCCACGGTGCTTCAGGAAAACCTTGAGGCCACATTTCTGAAGATGGTGGGATGTATACATGTACAACCAAACTGACTTTTGGGTAAAATGAAGGTTGGGGGAGGGTGGCTGAGTCAGAGAGAATGATCTGGCACAATGCATTAAAAAACCAGTCTGTCTTTTGTCCGTGAGCTATTGTGAGGAGCAAAAATAAAAGTGATTTCTCAGAGTAGTCCCTTTCCTTTTCAGATTATCTTGCAATTAGAAACTGCAATAGTAGTAATGAAATTCTAACTTTTCTTCCAAAGTGCATTCAGCTTTTTTGTAGCACCAATATGCCTCCTCTTCATTACCCCCAGTTATTTGGACCAGCCAAATTTTCACAAAATAGGCATTCTAAACAACAGACAATACACATACACCAGTTCTGCAAATTAAATACCCAGACAGGTATTTAATGCACAGTAAAGAATGACTGCTTATATAAACACAGTGTTTTCTGTACCTTCTAGAAGAAACTATTGAACATATTCTTCATTTTCATTCAATCGGTTTGAATACAAAATAATGATTTGAGATGAACGTGAATAACCAGGTATTAGGCTGACTTAACAGATCAGAGGGGAGGAACTAGAAGGGTTATTGTTCCCTCCATGGCAGGTGACAGAGTCCACTTTACTCAGTTGTCCTCCTACTCCTCTCCATATATTGGGGTAGATAATGGGAGATTCTGTCAAACATGCAGAGCATTTTGCATTTCTCTGGTCCCTCATTGTTTTAGACCTGAATCTGATCACCACAAAATCTATATAAAAAGTCATCCTTTTTGTAGTGGGATTTTTACCATTTGTTCCTCTCTTCAACCCAGGAACATATTGGAAATATGGTCTCTGCAAGGTGGTGACTCAGTTCAGCCTGCAGCCTGCTTACTCTTCTCAGTCTGTGTCCTAGACCTTGCTGATACCCTTGGTCAGCCTCCCTCCAAGGCTGGGATGGAAATGCTTCTGTAGCCAGAGCCCAAGCTCCAGCACGTGCTGAAAGTCAGGTCCCTATTGCCTCCTTGGAGCATTCCATTAAAACCAGGATTAGATTAATCAGATCGGATTAATTTCCTCCTTTGATTGTACTTGCATCTCCTCATCTGTCACTAGAAAAGAAAGGCTGGTGTTTCAGAGTGATGGCCTAATTCAAACTCCACTAATACAGAGGGCAGGCAGCAGAGACTGGCTGGTGATTTCATCAGGAGGAATGTCCTCCCTGGGCACTGTGGCAGAGAGCTTGTGACCCCGTGAGAGAGACACAGCCCTCTGTGTGGTCCCCCAGGCCATTCCCCTGCTTCAACAGCGTGGGGAAGGCAGTAAAACAAACCAGATTACTTTCTCTTGGCAGTCAGGTCTCCTCTGGTCACCAGCCCCCCGGTCCTTGTCATCCAGCCCAGGAGTTTTGCCCAATTTCTCCCAACGTTTCTTTGGCTCCCCATAGTGGTGGGGGCAGTTGCTTTGGCTGGCTGCCTCCATCACTTCCAGCCCTCTCCTTGGAAGATCCACACAGCCAGGATGGATGACACAATGCAGGTCACAGAGGTCCCATGAAGGCATGGCTCAACACCTTGACAATTGCAAGGCTGGATTCTGCTTTCCACTCCAAGGCCTGATATCTCCAGCCTCGCTGACACCAGTGCTAACCTGGCTATCTCGACAGAAGGCACTCTCAGGGTTCGTCTCCAGGGAGAGGGGAGAGAGGCGTCTCCACTGGATGACTTGACACCCCTTTGGAAGGAGAAATGAGGGGGATTCTGTGCTGTGGGTATACACAAGCTAACAGAGATTAGCCAAACTTGGCTGCAACCTATATTATTCTTAGATTCAAGCCCTACTGAGGCAACAGAAATCAGTAATTCCATATATTAACCGAAACCCCAGCAGGGTGATGATGGGGTCCATGAACAGAGCTCCCAAGTGCCGTTGGCAAGACTCATGTAAGTTGGAAGTGATGCCCAGGGAAAGGGCTTCCCCCCAGGCTGCCACTGACCATTAGCATGTTATTTTCGGTCTTGCAGTGTGCAGTAGAATGCAAAAGAAACAAAATGTCAAAAATTCACCTCTCAGCTGTGTGAAAAAGAAGCTAATGCTTTAATGTCCATTCTCCTCCATACTGTATAAGTAAAGCAAGGTAAACATATTAATAAAATATTTAAAGAAGCTCAGTGTTCTGCATTTTTTTGTAATTTTCTTTTCCTAAGAAATCAATGTTTATAAAAGAGCAAATATGAACACTACCCCATTTTCAGGAAAACATGTGAGAGTACAGAGTAGAAGAGCCCAGTCCAAAAATCCGTCACTGACCTCATGAAATAGTGAGAGCAGAAAGGTTCGTCATGAAGTACCACATAACCCCAGAGAATACTACACTTCTATCTTTCAGGTTGTGATACAGGCACATACTGACCTCCAGAAAATTATTTATCTACTCAAAGATTTATTTTCTCATTCCTACAAAGAGCACGGTTCAAAACATCCTGCATGCATGTCACTCATTCCAATTCCCAGCTTTACTGACCATTCATTAGAGGTTAATAAATGTGTTTTAATTATTCATACAATTCCCTTCTTTCAAATGCAGAAAACTGTAATTTAATACAGAAATGAGCTTCAACCTAAAGACATGAGATAAGAGCACCCAAGCTCATGGGTACTAATCATACAGAATCTTAAACGGAGCCTACCATCTTAGAGTCTGCACACTCACCCAGGCAACCAAAGCTAATCAATTTACTGCCTCAAAAAAAAGTCTCTAGAGATATTATCCCATCATTTCCCATTATTGAAGACATAGATCTTAAAAAGCATGGATAGGCATAGAAAAAAAGTTTCCCCAATCTCTTTACCTGATTATTTTATTTGTAAGTCTTAGATTTTGGCTTTACAAAAAAATATTATTTGTAAGAAAAAATAAATGCACAAGAATTTTATGTCCTAGTTTTCTTGTGAGCAAACAAGATCCTAAATCTCATCTACACTCTCCTTGTACCTCTTGGTCTAGCATTTTTGCATATTAATTCTGGTATTTAGGACTTAACTCAGTACCTTAAGAAAAATAACTTGAGCTTCAAGGAAAATAAAAAGGTGATCCACATTGGCTGTTCGCCTGTTGTTACCCTGTGAAAAGCAACAGTTCATGTTTCAGTTTCCCTGGGGTTAAGTCACCAATGGTCGCTAAAAGTACAGCTCGTGCCTATGGAGCCTTGGTCTAACAGCACCTCACAAAACATGACATAATGTCATTTCTTTTATACCTAGGGGAGTAAAGAACAGGAAAATATAACAAACTTCCCTATATCAGGCACTGAGACAGAGCAGAACCTGAATCAAAGCCCAGGATGAGTCTGTGACCTGGCTGCTGCGGTACGCAGTTCTAACTTTCTCTGATGTGCCACCCATGGGGGCATCCTTCTTCCCAGCCAGGGTAGCCACAAACACCACAAGTGCTCTTAGCACACAAGGCAAAAGCACTTCTGCATCACCCAGAGCTATGCATCTCACCGCAGATATTTTGAGCAATTGAAGGCAGAAGTAAACACCTCACTAAAAATAAACAGAACTCAGTATAAAGGTCTCAGAAGGAAATGCCTTTTCGAACAGCAGAGACACCAGCACAGTGCTGGGCTGCCTCTGCAAGGGGGGAAGGAAGGGCTAATGGCATTACAGCCATGATGCACCACCACTACTCATGGCAAAAATTTTCTCTAGTGAAATGTAGCACATTATAAACCACCCATGAACACTCAGCTGGTTGGAACATTTGGCTGCTTATATATTCTAACTGTGCTGGAGGAGACAGCTGAACTAGCTGTTCAGGGCCAGGAATCAGCCCCAGGTCAAACTCATTTACATAAATGACATTTTCCTACACTTCTAGAAATAAATGGTCCTGAAAATTCACAGATGCTTAGTACTGTGCTAATAACTGCATCAGGCATCTAAATTCCTGCATCTGTTGGGGTCTGAGGTTTCAAGAGGACAGCAAGCTGTCCCAAAGCAAGCTACATTTTCACCAGGGTGCCCTTCCACTGCATTTCAGCTCGCTCCACCCATGCCCTGACCCAGGAGTGTTGTGCATCTGAAACAAGTATCCTCCCCAAGCAGCCAGGACAGCAAGCATGACTATCCATGAGCTTTCCTTCGGGGCACGAGCAACATGCTCCACCAAGCGTCCAACCTGCTGCTTTCAATGTTTTGGGCTGTGCCGGAGCTCCTTTTCAGCAGGCTCACGCGTGGTGCTTCCTGCAGAGCACACATCAGCAGCACACACAGGCAGTGGCAGTGGGAGCAGAATGCTAACTCAGGTGTACTCAAAGCTCAGAATTCAAACCCAGATTATTACTTTATCCTCAATGGACACCCGATATTCCCACAAGGAAACACCTCTGCTCTACCTACCCAGGCTTCAGTGTCGGTGTCAGTGACAGCAGAGGAATCAATAGCATGTGTCCTGTTCAATTTTGCCGTTCTTTTTTTGTAGTCCCTTACACTGCACACAAAGCTCTGTGTGTGTATATATTTACACTACAATATATGGATAAATATCAAGGAACACAGTTTTATGGTGCATATTTCACATGCCATCCCTGCAGCTCTCAGACAGCAGCCCCAGGATGATTTTCCTGTACAAGGATCCTTTTTATTTTAAGGCTCAAGTGACATTTCTTTTCTATTGTTTACTGAAATACAATGAATGGGACAACCTTTTATGTATGAACAAAAATTATTAGCGATATAGCGCAGGAAATACATACAGGTACAAACCCTAGATTTATTTGTAAAAAAGATCTTCAGAAATACCTGCAGTCATTTTGCACATCTGATCATTCACTTTGTGCTTAGTGACAAGAGGTACCTCACTGCATCTTTCTCCCTAGATCATCAGCTTGCTTGTATACTTTGTTTTTCAAAGATCAACACATTTAGACAGTTATCTGAGAACTTTAAATCTGGCAATATTGAAATCTGTGCAAGATAATCTACAAATATAAGACAGATCTATACATCTCTGCTCTGAAAGTAGGGTTTTTTTCATGTATGTATCCAGATCCAGAGTTCCAGACCAAACCAGCACAGCTGAGGGATACTGCACAGATTTTGTTTAGCAGAATAGCAAAGTAGACTCGAGTTTAGTTCACACACAACCATTTTTCATTTAGCTTATATGTGTAAACTCTCTGGGACTGGACAAATTACTCCACAAAATTAAGCAGTGGATCTGCAACACAAAACCCAAGGTTACTCATGCAATCATTTGTTTCTCAGGCATGTATTTTATCATATGGCATGCTATTGATTTATACCTACTTTAAAAAAAAACAAAACACAACATGTGTTTGTGAAGTCCTGAGTATTACTTAAAGATGCTGCTCCACATTACACTTCATGATCTCATGGATGAGCAGAAGATCCTTAAAAACCAAGTCTGCTGTGATGAAAACCAGCTCTGCCAGTGCAAAAACAACACGCTCACAAATATCCTTAAATAGCCAGCAAGCACAGAAACCTTGCTGCTTGCAAATTGCATTATTTCCATATTTGCACCATAATCCTACTGCTTTATACTATGCTGTTTCAAGCAGTGGTTATAAATAAAATAGATACCATCAAAAACACAATAAATCTGCATTTTTTGTCCATCTCCATTTCTGTTATTTACAATATAGCAGGTCTCAAACAGGACAAGACCCCAAATGGATCACTTTCATAGTCAGAAGAGGAGATCCTTACAGTTTTGTGCGTTCTGTGACACAATAACAAGCAAAGAGCACAACCCACATCCACAGCTTTGCATTTGGTATCTATCATAAGACATACCTTTATCATTCACATCTGCAAAAAATTAAGAGGGAATGCAGACCTTTCACAGAAGCTTTGAGGCAGCCATTGATCATCCTCTTTTGTCCCCTAAGGGGATAAGGGCAAAGAAGGGAGGCTGTTCTTTCAGTGAACACAAGCTACAATCTACACTGCACATCCAGGGCTTGCTAAGCAGATCTGGACAGGGCCTAGTTTTTCCCACTGAAAATTAGAAGCGAGTCAATGGACATCCAGAACAGTCAGTGACCTGAAAATGTAATGAACACTCCTGATTGTGGTTCATGCAATTGCTCACCTTGACTCTGCATTCCAGTTATTTTACCTCTACCTTTTGCTAAGCAATAAAATTACAGTGACCTAAGCAGTTCAGGAGAAATTAAATGTGTTCAGCTCACCAAAGCTCTGGTAAAGATATTTGAATTTCTTATTTCATCCAAGAGAAGAAAATGGGAAGATATTTTACAGTAATAGTGTCCAATGTGTTTCTGCTTCTTCCGAGAGCTCTTGCTCAGGATTTGACTCCAGGGCAGACAGGCTGACGCAATAGTCCACACTTTCATTTGAACCACCTTTTTAATGAGGGTAAAAGTGATTCAGCTTCAACATATATGGTAACAAACCACTAAGCAAGTTTTAAACGGAACTAGGCAAGACAGCATGGTCAATAAAGAACAGTGTTAAATTTTGTTTTAAATCTTATTTCCTTTAAAATGCAGATAAACAAGGAAGTTGAATACCACACAGTCAATATCTAAAATGTAAATTCTATAATTCTTTTAAAACTATATACAGGCTTTCTCTAAACTCACACAATGATACTCAATACACTTCTGAAGAGGAAATTAGGCCACAGAAAAGAACAATTATGATGACTCCACGGGCCAATTTTCTGTCACTACATTACTGCTGACATTCACTATGTCCTAGTTCCCTCATGTCTGAATTAAAGTACAATGGCAAGTATGAATCCTGAACTGAGAATTTAGCATGTTGTACACATTGGTGGATTGCAGCCTACATAAATTATTTTACCTATTAGCTCAGTGTCTCCTTTAAAAAGATCTGAGAGCACTGCAAAAAGTTTATTGTGTAATTAAAAATAAAATTCCTGAAACTTTACACACTGAAAACCAAATGTAAACCTGAAAACTCCAGTGAAGTCAGTGATGCTCTGACAAACTGATTTCTAGGACACATATGCAGTCAAGCCATTTTACTCTGCTCAGGATCATTCAGGATGTCTACAGTGGAGCAGGAAACAGGAAGATTATCTTAGTATCAATCCAAAACTTCAGTCAGAAAAACATTATTCCAGCTCCCTGGCATTGCTGCTGACATTTTGCGTTGTTGAATTGGAAAAATAAAGTCTCACAAAGAAATCATATTAGCATACAATGTTTATTACCTTCTATTAATCTGAAGTCAATAATTTTGATATGACTAAATTAATTCTGAAATAAACAGACATTTTTAAATACATATGAAGATGACGGGCTTTAAAATGAGAGTACTTTGTTGATCTGCACTCTTAATCCACATGCAGGACACATCAATCAAATATTATACATATCCTTTCATTTTACACTTGCCCATAATACAGCACAATTTCTGAAAGTGAAAGCAGGGAGGAAAGAAATCATATTTTCAAGTAGCCCTTTTATTTAAAAAGAGCATCAATGATATATTAAGCCAATGTGTTTCTCTCTGATTTTGATTTTACTTACAGTATACACTTTTGCAAAATATACAGCTCATCAATGATACAGAAACAATGATACAAACAGTGGCCCTTTACCAAGGGCAAGTAACCGGAAAAAAACAAAAAAAAGAAAAAAAGGAAATACAACAGAAAAGAAATCTACAGATTAGAAAAGTCATATTTTAGAACATTATGTCACTTCAGAGTGCCTCCAATGTTGGTAAGAAAGGTCATGCACAACATTTCTAATGTTGTCATTAGTCCATGAAAGAAATGTCTGCGTGCTTCACATGAACAGAAAAAGGTACAAGTCAGAAAGAAAGCAGCTTTCTCCAGTTATCTCTTAGGCCTGTCTATGTCATCAATGGTAGCTAACAGCTTCTGTCTTGCCTTTTTGTTGATGTAGGTGCCCAGACAAATATTCACCAGATTGGTCAACTGCTTAGTGGAATATTCCTGGCAAACAAAAGCAGACCATGTCAGAGCAGAATAAAACACTAGACAAAGACAGAAAATTTTAAAAACCACAGGCATACTCAGTGTGGATTTTACAACTGATAGAAGCATCAGTACATAAGGGAGATTTAAAGCTGTAGTTCAGTCATGTCTGGATAGTTTTCATAGCTGAGGCAGAAGACAAAACTGTATTTTGCTACATGGCAGCTTATAATGGAAAATGTTTATGACTTTAAAAGTACTGGACAGAGTTCACAGAAAGTAACTCTGTGAACATGTGTACAAATCAATTTTTAATGTATTTTCCATTCTTTGGGAGGCTTGGTGGGAAATACGTATGCAAATGGTTAAGCTTTTAACACAAAAACTTTTTTTTAACAAACAATGATAAATGTTGATAATCTTTTTTATTTTGACTTCCCATTTCTAATAAGCTTCTAAATGCTTCTGTCTGCAGAGCCTCCAAACAATTTTGATTTCGGTACATGATAAAGGAAGAAAAAATGTCAAAAATGTGAAGAAAATAATTCTTAACACCTGTGAAAACACCCTATTTGCCAGTATTACCTTTATGTCTAATACTATCCAAAACACAGCTTCCACCAACGGGTTTAAAGAAGAGTTTTTCCCTGTACGTCATCAAACCCCGTAGCTCGCAATCTCTCTTGGGGCTCCAGGCAATACAAGGAAAATTCTATCAAAGACATATTTTTTCCTCCATTTCTAGTGAGATTTAAAGGAATCCCAAAATACAGATTTCAAGTGCTCCACTTTAAAAGACTTTTTACTTCAAAGATGGGTATCGCCAATAGCATATGACTATTACTTACACAGACCTGTTATAATTGTTAATTCATGCTATAGTGAAAGCATCTGAATGTTTTCAAAACACAAATACAGACATCTCAGCAAGAAATGCTGCCTAAGCATTATCAAATGAAGAAAGAAAAAGCAATGAGTCTTCTCCATTGTGCCTTACAACTTAGCTTAAGCAATCTACTCCTGAAGGCAATACAAAACCTAACGGTGTGATCCCAAACCATAATTCTTGATGATCAAGTTGTGCATTTTGGCATATTCTGAACAGCTCACAAATGTTTTCAATTTCCCTTTGCTCTAGTTCTCTACACTTTTTGATACAATAGGCAGGTGTGACTGGTTTAGTCACCCTCCCCAGCCACCAGATGTCGAACCAGTTCAAACACATACTAACTACACATGATAAAAATTAAAACGTACATGCACACATATGTTTATATTTATACCACCTCCTATAAAGGTTTTACGGTAATAAATTTAAATATACATACATATGCCTATATTCATTTTTAACACATAGAAGGATTGATTATTTATAGTTGTCAGCACATTTTTATCATCATGGTGAATTTTCTCAATAGACAGGAAAATAATGCAAATTTAACTCTTACCCTATGTTCCTTTATCCAGAATTCCATGTCATTTTCTGTCAGGTAGTATGCTTTAATGTAGGTCTCCACAAATTCTTTATCTGGAATAGGCCTAATGTCTGTTAACTTTTCTAGTTTCATTAAGAACTGTTGAAAATCCAGTTGCATCAAGGCACGTCCTTCATTGCTGCACTTCTTTACATTGGCATAACTAAAAAGAGAAACAGTGGAAAGCAAAACTTAGAAGGAAATAAAAATGAATTTTGCTTCTCAAAGTTAACTTAGTCTTTTGAATCTTAAGAAGGAGCAAAATTATGGTTTTAAATCAAAAGCAGACAAGAACTTCTCTTAGAATGTCTGCCGCAGAGCTTTATTTGCATTAGTATAACACACTTTAGCCCAGCCATCAAACAGAACCCCACTGTACCCGGTGATACTTAGAAAAACCACACTCTCCTCTCCCAAAAGCCACTAAAATCATCCTACATTGAACAACTTACTATAAGTAGGTTAGAGGAAATTAAACCAATGCTAATTAGCACACTGGACAGCGGTTTCAAGTGAGCACGACCGCTGGAGTCTGAAAGGTACCATGGCAGCTTTAGCAATGGTCACCAGGAGCTTGCTGAACCAAGCAGGAGCATCAAAGAAAGACACAAAGCTATTTGTTCAAAAACAGCCACAGCAACCAGAGGATAAAGGGTGGCAGCACCGGCTCATCTCTGTGAGAAGTTGATGTTTTAATGAGAAAACACTGACAGCAAACTAGTGACAGGTTAGAGGAGACAGTAGATGATCTTAAGGGCAGGGTAATACTAGCAAGGATCACAGTGGAGTGATAGGCAATAAATGAGGAAAATGATCTTTGCAGTTCTTTAAACAGATAAGGAATTGCATTTGTCAAGATCAAAGGAAATGACACTGCAATGCCCTTAAGAATGCCAGTTGCAGCTCTGTACAGGGTCTGGGGCACAGTGTCTTGAGAGGCTTAATCCAAGCTCATCCACCAGTTGCTCCCACAAGTGACAACCCCGTCTCTCTGTTTCCACTCTTCCCCTCAACCAAATCTAAAACGAGCTCAGTTTTCCACAGATTCATGAAGCTGATCCTAGTTATTATACAGTCCCTAGACTATTAGTATTGATGCAAAGGAGGCAGCAGAAACATGCAGCTGGGAACTGGATACACAGCAAGGTCAGGTTACGAATAAGAAGAAATTTCACACTTAGAGTAGGTACACAGAAAGAATTTGCAGAATGCAAAAATAACAGAGGCAAAAAGAGAGAGGACCAAGGCAAAAGTCCTCTGGAGCTTCATAGAAGACTAGAAGATGATCTTCAAGAGGCTCAAGAAGCCTGCAGGGAAACAGGAGAGAACATAGAACAAGGAGATAGAGAAGGACAAAATTTAAAGAAAGATATAGCTGACTGCAGTGGAGGTAATTCTTCATTCAGTGAAGAGCCTGATGAAAGCAATTTCAGTTGACTGCATGACTGGATGAGAAACATCTCCTTCATGGCTTTTAACTTCATACATTCATTGAATTCAGAGATAAAAGAAGTTATGAAGGTATTCAGAGAGTCAGCTATTCAGAACACCTTCCTTCCCTTTCCACAGCGGGAAAAGAACTTACAAGATATGTAAAAATAACAGAACTGGCCAAGAATAAGAAATTACAGGCAAATATTTGGTAGAAGACAATAATGACTACCTTTTACACCTTCAGAAATGGTACAGGACAAATTCTATCAGCAAAGTATTCCTAGTTCACCCTGCTTAGGTGAAAGTAAAGGCCAAAGTTCCATAGTAAGTCACAAGCATAAACCTAAACTGCAGCATGGAGCAAGACATATGAGTGATGATCTTCAGAGCTAAGGATTAAATGGTTCATGAACACCGAAGCCACAAAAGATGAATGAGATGTGATGTAAGAAAAGGCAACAAGTTGAAAACAAACACAAAGGCTCAGGTAGAGGAGGTTGATAGTGACTGACAGTGTTATTGACTTGAAAGGTAAGAGGAACAGGGGGAGAAGAGATATGCCTTTGTTTCACTTCCTTTTATTTGAGGCATGGTAAGTGGAAAATAAAATTTCAAGAAGCAAAGCTAGTTGTATAGGTCATCCGAAGGAACTGAGAAGCCAGAGACAGGTCATGGAAGGACTTAGTCACCCTGAACATGAATTTGATTTCTCTAGAGACTGCAAAAGGATGATGGCATGAAAACAAACGGCATGAGATAAAAAATGATGGCTTCATGGAAGCAGTGGAAGCTGATGATCCTCAATAGGCAGCTAACACTTGGAAAAGAAGGGTGTTTTATTGAGGTCCTAATTTAGAGCAGACAGCAGGACAGTGGGATGGAAAGAAGTAAAATAGGTAGTATAAGGAGTGAACAGGGTAAAGATAACCAGGAAAGAAGGATGGAAACATATGTAGAAAGAGTGGAAGACAGCACATATTCTATGATGCAGAAGAAGCTCCAATAAGAGCCCAAACATATGTACCAAGGGGACAAAACCATAAAAATAAATGCAGTGGATGAAAAGTCTGCAATACTCAGACTACAAAATTGCATCTGAAAAGTCTGGGACACTAATTAAAAGAGAGAAGGATGAGCAAGGTGTAGCAGCTCCTGGCTAAGGTGCTCAAGCCTCTGTTGACCAAGCCAACTAAGACATCTCTCTGTTCTTGATGAATTTGGAAAAATCATATTCCATGGCTACTTTATGATAACTGATAGTGTTGATAACTCCATCTTTCTTCCTGGCAAAGACAAATGGCATCATCACAGAAGTAGCGACAATTTTATTTTAACTTCCTTCTTTGCTCTGCTGGGAAATGATAATTTTCATATAGAAATTTCTTTGAAAGAGTACTGTATTTTCATATACTTCAGTAAAACATTCAGTGTCAGTCTTCAGCAGTATCTAGGAACAAGACCACCCCCTTTAGGCTTAATGCTGCACCAGACTCTGCGAAACAACTGCTAAGGAGTATGTTAAGCATTGATAATTTTCAGAGTCCCCAAAAGAACATGAACTCACAAGGACACTATAAAATTAGAATTTTTAACTCTATAAAATAAACATTATGATTATAGACACACTTACCCAAAAGCAGGACTTTCATAAATACTTACCCTTCCACAAGAGTTCTATTGGCCAAGCGTATGCAGTGCTCCCAAAGGATGTTGGAGACTGGCAATGGAATACGGACTCTCTTAGACACATCATTCAACCTCCTGTTAAATTCTTCAAATTCCTGATAAAACATAAAAGATGCTTATTCCTTTAGCATAAAATGGATCATACTCTATACATACAACAACAGCAACAACTAATTAGAAATGCCCATGAAAGAGAATACTGAAAAATAAGAGCAAATCAGAGAGGTTTAATAGGCACAAACTGTAGACAACTCAATGTGTAAAGTAGAAAGCATATCACTTTCTAGTATATCACTCACAACATTTCCTCAGTGATTTTTTTTAAAGGAACTGCTGCTCTGTTCCCCAGAGCTGTAGCTCTCTGCGAAACTGACCTCTGAAAATGAACCAAGTAGCTTATCCTTCAAATGCCATTTTCATTGCCTCACTCCCTACACTCATATTTCACTTCTTTAAGTCAATATACAGCCACTGAAGAAAATCCAGTGATGATCTCTTTATCCCTCTAAATACCCGCCCCACCAGCTTTCAAAGAGAAGCTCAGAAATATCGTAACCACTTTTCATTCTTCAACCTTTCACGTTAGATAATTTCTCAGCGCTTTAGAAGGAGCTGAGAGCACCCACTGAAAGAGGCCAGATCTAACAGTTTAGGACCACACTGCAGCACCAGATAACAATCCAGACTAAGGGACACCTGCTTCCATATGAATCATCAACGGCCTGGATGGATTCGAGCTGATACTATGAGTGAGAAACTAGTAATGACTGAATGCAATTATTGCTACAATGATTTTGTGACTTAAATAAAGTGAAACAGAAGTCCTCTGCCAATGGTTAGAGCCTTTATCATTTAAAAAAGTATCAAATGACTTCAATATCAAGCAGACTGGTAATGAACTCCTCTGTATAACCAGCAAAAGCCATTTGCAGTGCAGTCTTTTAAGAGCGTACTTGCCCCACAGAGATTTTATTTCCAAGGCTGTTAATCTAGGGTCTTTTCCTTTTCCTTTTTTACACCCCCCCTCAAAAATTCAGTAAGTGAAGGAAATCAGAAGAGAACCTCAGTAACCAACTGGCATTTAACACAAATTTTCTGAAAGATGAATTTGGCAAGAAGATGCAGGGTACCAAAATGTCATGCTTTAACAGGCATACAGCTCACTCTTCTGAGGATGCCTAATGCTCCATGATAATCAATTTCTTCAACAATCTCTTTCCCCACTTTATCTGCTTCCAACATACTATGACTGAATATTGAACTTTGTGTATGTGTGCACATGACTGAAAGTAGTTGATTATTACTTTAAACACTGTGCTTACATCTGACATTCCTGGAGTCCCAGTGTACACAGAAAAATCACTTACTGCTTAGCAGTTATCTAAAAGCTTTTGTAGCAACCAGTACTAGCTATAGAGTAGAGAGACCAAAATTGGTTTTAAATGGTATTAGCTCTGATTGTGCTGAAGCAAATTCATCAGCAGCTGCATACGCACAGAAGGAAAAAGTTTTGCCCCAGAGATCAACTATTTTAAGCACAAACTGGTATCAAAAAGTCATGGCATCATAAACAAGGATAACCACAAGGATTCCATCAAATTCAGTGCAATGATACATCCTCTGTCAAATTCTTCCTTCTTTGCCGTGATTTTTTTTTAAGCAGAGAAGAGCTACAAAGTACAAAGGTGTTATCCAAACTGTTATTCCACACAGATGTGTAGCTTTTTCTGTGATTCACACTTCACACATCTTTAAAATGAAATTTTCAGTTTCTCTGAAAAGAATTAGTAATTAATAAAGTATAATTACTTAGCATAATTCTACCACTGCCAGAACTTCCCTCTGAAGACTTTTAGAAACATTATTTAGGCATATACAAAAGGATGAGGAAGGGCTTGTCCTAAGAACTAGTTCTGTATGCCATAAGACATGGCAACTGTATAATGACATCTACTGAATGCAATTGACAAGTTGGGTGAATAACTTCCCTTTACCTTCCTTTTCAAATGTGAACCTCTAAATATAGCAACTTCAATTAGATGCTGCATGATCATTTTTGGTGCTGAATTGACCTACAGCTCAAAGAGAATCAGCAAAATTAGTTGGAACGGCAAATAGTGTGTTTTGGGCTTTTTTAACACAGGCTATCTCTGGCCACTGGATTTCCCTCAGTGTTACTCTGTTTACTACACATTTCTCTACCATTCAAGACTTAGAGGTGAGACTCATTAAACTTCTGTGGTTACTTTCACACACCATGTACTCAAAAAAATCACCCCTGAAAATAATGCTTTAGAAGCAAGAATAATGAAACTTCTGGACAGACCTCATAGTAATTTCCCATTTGTCAGGAACACGTATTGTCCTATCCATGCCACTTTAATAGTTTTAGTGAAGTATTACAGCAATTTGGTGTTTATATAAACTCTAGCACACCATTTCCCATAAACTATTCACCTTTAAAAGAGCATCTACATATATGTTGTGCTGTGACATGATTTCCTTCACATCCCATTTCACATTAGCCATGAGAAGCAGCATTTGTTCATAGTCAATGGCTTTAGCAGCAACAATCCAATAAACTGGTTTACGTAGTTCACTGGCAGTTGACACCGTCTGAAATAGAAAATAAATAAAATTCAATGCTGTAAATTTCTGGCTAGTAGGAGCAATATATAACTATGATGCACAAGTATTTGCACCATAATGTACAAGTTTCAAACCTTCTGTATGAAAATCAGCTGTGAATTACACAATTCTGACCTGAGAATAGAACTGCTGAAGAAATGGCTTCTTGGCAGCTGGCATCACTGCATCAAGATGAGGCTGAAGAAATTCAAACTGCTCAGCCAGAAACACCCTTTGAAAGCAAAGAAAATTTACTGTGAACTAAGTGCAACGTTTGGCATGTCTCTTTACAATTTTTACTCGACAGTTGACATACTTGGCAATAACAATATGCAACTTTGGAAAATTTAGTCCTGAGAAGAACCGTATCAGTTGCATGCCAGCGTATCAACTAGCATTCTCAATTCTGACAATTTTAAAATGTACTTGCGAACAAGAAAACACTTCAATAAAGTGACTAAGGCTTGAATATCAACAATTCATATTTCTGTTTTACTGAGGATATGCTGCAAAAGTCTGAGCCAAGGTCTAGTAAAGTCAGTGACCAAGAGTCATGCAATTTCCATTGCAGGACAGTCAACATAGATATTAATAAATCCATCCCAGAATTTCAAAATAACATTCCTAATTAATTTTATCCTAGTGAATCTATAAAATGGAACTTGATCTCATATTCCTTCTCAGGGTAGAATTTGTTAGTAACAACATAATAAGGAAAGACATTTCTATCTAAGCATAAATGAAAAAAATATTTTTAAAATTAATTTCTAATCTTTACACGTCATCTTGTGTGAGGAAAAAATAATTCCTATCTGACTCTTACTATTATTCTTATCATATAAAAGTCACTTTGTACAGTTTGTATTAATTGCTGGTTATAATCTCTTCTTCTCCTGTGGTGTGACATAGGTACACTTCTACCCATTGCAAAGAAACCGACTTGAACTAAGCAGTTTCGAGTCATGTATTTAATATAAGGTGAAAATGAACCATACAGATCAAATATTCCCATTAGAAACTTTTTCCTGTTAGATTTGGCCATGTATTGTCACAAATTACTGGATCATCTGCAGTAAAATTTCATTCCTTGTGCTTGCATGTTGCTAGACCAAAGAATTAGACTCCAGTACCTTTCATAAAGAAACCACCTTCATCACTCATATTTAAAATCACATTTAGAGATAGGATTATTGACCTGTCAAGAAGGCTTTGGATTGTAACCACAATTTCTTAAGCAATCAAAAGCTTTCAGTGATCACAAATACAATGTGTACAATAAACAACCTACAAGGATTCTGTGGCCACCACTCTCTCTGCCAAACCATACAGCGAATTGCCAGATGTCAAAACTACGAGATGACTGAGATGTGGGCTTGGCACCTTCTCTTTTCTCTCTTCAGCAGCTGTGAGAGTTCCTGAAGGATCAGCAGACACCTCCTGAAACAAAGAATTAAACAAATTAAACCCCACAAAACCAGCAAGGATGGCTCCAGCTGAACAGTTTCAGATGACAGATAAGACGAAGGAATGTCTCAAATTCTAAGGTGTAATTTAAAGTCTATTTCTATTTGAACAGTATAGTAAAATGAGTGAAAAAAAATCACATTATATAAATCAGTATCCAAGAAAAAAAAAATTAAAAGAAAAAGGCAGCAAACAATCTTCTCACTACACCTTAACACCCAAACAGGCTTTAGCCCAATTGCCTTTTGAGAGACTGACTTCTCATCCTTGGAGACAGCATCTTCAATCTGACAGCAACCAAACAGAGACATATCAAAGGAATGTTACTTATGCATGGGCTTTACTGCTTATATGAGCTGTGGCTAACTTAGGTAAAATACAATTGATGTTCTCAATCAAGCTACCATTCCATGAAAATGTCTATCCTGCAGACATCTTGATGCTAGAAAGCAAGGAAATATTCACAGCAAAGGAATAGAATCTGTAGCGAGAAACAGGTTACACCACTGCCTTGTTGCAAAATTAAAGCAAAAAAATAGAGGAAAAATTCTACCCCCCCGTTTAAGGAATGTAAGTACAGGGTACAGCTAGTAGAGGAATCCCAGAAGGAAGAAATTCCCAGAGCAGGTGTACAAAGGGACACCCTCTGAAGCCTGGCTATTTCCCCAAACTGTTTCAGGGCATGAAAACATGAAAACATAAAGGTAGTTCTGGCTGGCTTGGATTAATTATTCAGACCATGCTTATACACAGGCCACGAGAAGATGAGAAATGCTATGAAGTAAAGGTAATACAGCACCCAGAACAGGTAAGAAGACAGGCAGGATTTGGCACTGATTTAATAAGGGCCTCTCAAAGACCCTGGAGATAGAAACTGTGGCCAGAGTCTACCGTCTACAGATGCTACAACATATCAGTCTGTATGTATGGAATGAACAAAAATAACAGTAACACAGTGACAAAGCAGTGGAAAAAATAACTTTTACAAAAGTAAAGTCAGCGGCCTAACACGGCTGCTGTAAACATAGCAGTGCAGGAACAACCAACCAATAGGACAATAACAATGCTTAAATGTAACATTTACAGCTGGACTTAAAAAAACAAATTAGTGTAATTCTGAAATTGCTGTTAAAAAATGGAAAAAGATAAAGCCAAAAACAACACTATGAAAAAAAGCAGCTTTCAAGTTTGTGAATTGTTTGTTTCAACTAGAGATAGAAATACAAATAGAAGAAATTGCAGTGAAGTAACTAAGGAAGGAGGGAGAAAAATAGACTCAAGCTAAACACAACAATAGCCATGAATTTCTTCTGGGCTTCACAGCAGAGAACAACTGTGAGAAGTGACCTGAAATAGAGCACTTGCTATTCAAACAGGGGTTTTTTCAGACACTTTTGCTTAAGGAGAAGAGGAGAGCCCTGGCGGAACTTAGTAGTGGTGTCACTCATTCTGTATGTCAGGATTGAGACAAAGAGGAATATTTCATTGCAGACCTTGAAATGCCAAGAGAAAAAGTATTGCACATACAATCAGGTGAAAACTGGAAAACCAACAGGGCAGTTATTCTGATAGCAAAATATCTGACAGACCCATTGTGGTTGTATTGCAGCAATTAAAGGTAGGGCAGGTGAAAATTGATTATGTCAAAATGTGTAAGGACCTGGTGAGAATTTAAGTGATACAGGATGAGCAGAAAGATCAAAACTTTGCTGCTATAGACAGAGCAGCACCAGAATGTGTTTACTGCTTGGATGAAAGCCAAACCAAAAGTGACATTAAGAATATAAGACAACTGAGAAGATAATAACATCCAAGGTGTTAAAAGTGGTTTGAGGTGTGGAGGAACAAAAATTCACAAGTTCCACTTTAACTCTCTTGGATTTTATTTGGCAGTTTCCTGGGTGTGACAGCCCAAGGCAATAGGGAGGTGGATTTGCTATATCAGAAAGGTTCTTTCAGTTCTGCATCTCCAGAGACGTCAAACACAAATATAAAAATGGGCTGCAGCAGATGGAACAATGCACAGTCTGGGAAAGCAGAGTTCTCACTAACAAGGGTGAGGAAGTACCTTCAGACTTATAAAACAATGTTGTAATAAGGTTACAGATGTAAAAAGCCAATAAAGCAGGGAACCTTGATGGTTCCCCACAGAAATTCTGACATTAAAAACAAGGACTGCTGACTGAGCAATACCATCAGCACATCATTTGTAGCACTAAAAAAATCTCACAGAAATACATCAATGAGCAGAAGATAAAACTTGTAGAAGAAGCTTATGGCAAATGCAATCAGATACAGTTGCACTGAGCACAGGAACAATTATAAAGGCTAGCTACAATGTTACGTTACTTGAAAAATTATTTTTTTTTGCTCTGATCTGTGTTCATATTCAGCCAGATAAACCTGGAATTAAACTGACTAGATGCTTCACCATACTATGAAGGATGCATTCTGCTGAGTCTATCAGAATGGATAAGCAAGCCAAAAGGCCTGGACATTTGCTAAAGCTCATGTAACCTCTTTCAGAGAGCTCTAAGGTACTTCCCGAGCACATCCACATTTTTACTGCAGATAGGCAGTGACATCTAACCATCTAGCCACAACAATCAATTCTCAAAAACATTAACTAAGCCAAAGACCATATTGATTAACTATTAAAATTCCCTCTTTGTCTGCTCAGTCTTTTTTTTTCCACTTCATTCCATTCCCAAAAACCCAGATTAAAACAAAAAAAACCAAAACAAAACCAAAACAAAAACCAAACAAACACACATACAGAAGCATTGAAGTGTTTACACAGAACAAAAATAGCCAAACCCACAGCCCACCAAGCAATGCTTATCCTTAGAAGAGACAGTGAGTGACAGAGCTGGGGGAAGAGTATCAGTAGTAAACATTTAAGAAGCTTTTTTCTTTCAAAGACTAATTACAAATTATGTAAAAACCAAATATTATGAAGACTTCACTTCTTATTTATCACACTTTAAAGTTGCCTGCCACTTTGGACACATTTTAAACATTTTTTTTCTTCCTTTCTGCTTCCCATGAAGGTGAGTAACTTACGAATCTTTTAAAAGCCAAAATTGTGTTGCATCTGAAGAACATAAAAGGTACGTGAGAACTGGCTAAGTCAAAGATATGCTGGCTTCAACTAGGGAGTCAAACTCTGGTTCAAATAACATGGCCAAACAGCATGAGCATTTCATTCTCCTAATTTGTTCTAAAAAGCAGGCACTGCAAAAGCATGTTGATAGCAAAAAGAAACAGCCAGTGTGCCAATACACCAAAAAAGCACAAGATCACTCTGAAAGGGCCTCAGTGATGCATGTGTTTTTTCCTCCTGCCTTCATTAACAGAAATGATCAGATGACTGGAAGCAGCAAATAAAGGGGCAAAACATACAGGTTGGAACAGGAAATAAGGCTACAGACTATTTAAAGAAATCAGATGTTTTTCAGTATACTGGACTTGTTAAAGTTAACCCTTCCAGTAATGAAGAAAATCTGTAACAAAAATGTCTGTTGCCAGAGATTCCCTTTGTGTACCACAGCAAACAATCATTAGTCCTGTAAAATTGCCAGCCTCAAAAGGAAGAGGAGAGGAGGGGAGTAGAAGCCAGAAAATTAAACAGCAGCCAGCCAAACTTTAATTTCAAGAAATGCCAAGTTACACTGAGAACATATTGTACAGTATTAAGCATGCAGAGAGCAATACTAAAGCAGAATAAACTTGCTTAGCCTTTCCCTGCATCAGACTAGCAGGTCTTGATGATCCAGCAGAACCATGATATGTCAAAGATATATCACAGCCCACAAAACATCCTTGTAAGAAAACTGTAAGAAAAATAGATTTAATAAAATAATTTCAAAGTATACATGGAACTGATGCGAACTACAAGATGCTCTTCTCCTTCCTTGCCAAAAAGGAAAAAACCCAAAGTGTTAAATTTTTTTTTTCAATGTTTAAAAAATTATTAAAAGCACCAGACTTATCTGAACAATAACCCAATGAACTGTAGCAGGCACAGCAGGACAGGTTAACCAGCACTGCCTTCAGACACCTTACAGCAGATCTTACCTATTAAATTTTCTCTATTCTTAGTTTCCTTTCTTCATACTGTCATAGGAAAAGAACTGAGTTTTCTAATGCTATACATGATAGGCATACCCAACTAGCAATTATTTATAAAAGCTGATTTGCTATAAAGGCCTGAAAATATCAGGATGAAGCATTAAAGCAGGCTTACGACTGCTTTGCCTATTTAAGGGTTGCTAATAACAGTAGTGTGAGCTACAGTGGGTGCTCTGTGAAGTATCATTGCAAGATAATCAAAATTCACCTGGAACATGTTTTTACAACAAAAAGGTATGTATTAGCAAATAACAGGTATCAGATGAATGGGAGCATGATACTGTTTAATTGTTGGGTATTTCACTTTCTCATTTAATTGCTTACTCCCAAGAAGAAAATTTTTAATGAACAGGTAGAAAAATAAAATCTATCTATATAAGGAATAAGCCTCTCCTTCAATCTCTTCTGCTAAAAATGTCATCTGTAAAAGAACGTTTTCATTTCAAGTTTGGCTGAACCCAGTGGCAAACCTCTGTTAGGCTTTCCATCTCAATGGGAAGAGGAAACTATAAAATAATTACCTAAATTAGAAGTATAAACTACATAAGCCAATTATCTAAGTTAAAAATTTGACATTCAATTTGCAAGAGAGACATTTTTACAGGTCTGATCTCATCGTGAGAACCAAAACAGTTTTATTTCAGTTATCCAAAAGAACTTATAACTGAAGTAACTGATTATCTGCCAATTATGGTGAAATAGTTGACAGTTAATTACAATCATCCACTTTCACTAACTTTAAACAAAAAACAGTAAACTCTGTTTTAAAAACTCTGTTTAAAAAACCTGTCCCCAGCATATAAAGTGCTGCAGATCACACCCATAACCAATAATCTTTTAAAACTGCACTTCTTCTGGTCCAATACTTTTTGCACAAGATTTCAGTTTTAGAATTGTTTTGATTTAATATACATACACAATAGCAAAACTTTTAGGTTTGATTTTGTAATAACTCTAAATGTTACTGAAGAAATCCTGATCTTAAAGGAGTCAGTGGTGACACCAACACTGTTACCAAGAATTTGATGTGTGCTGATGGACACGGAAAAGCAGACTAACCCCAAACATTTACATAAAACAAGATAGCTCTATCATCTCTGTTTATAAAACTGTAATTAATAGTTTCTGTAATATCATGAGCATAGATTACAAGAAAACAAACGGATCAAAGAAACCATACCTCCTTATTGTATTCAAAAGCTGTCTGAAAATAGTTCAACTAACTCCAAGCAGATGTTTAATATACAAGAATTTTTTATCACAAGAAATGTACTGAAAACAACCAATCAGGCTATTTTCCTCCCCTTTGAGCTTACACATCCCTAACTGCTCTTGAAACTGAATGCTGAAAATGATAGTTAGGGCCAACTGCAAAAGCACATTGCTTTCAAGGTAAAAGTACTTCTTGAATAAGTTGTAAACGTGTTAAGGTTTTAAAATGGTACTTTACAATACTCCTACTACGTTTTAAGCTGCAAGATTAGTATTTTCTTGCTGAGGGGCACAAAACTTTCCAAGCAGGTAATCTTGCCTCAGCCCTCAGGAAAGTAAATCAAACACAAACAATGCAAGCTACCACAACGATCTCCACTCTACAGACTGTAAGCAAGCAGATCTTTAAAAAACCAAACAAACCATTTTGAGAAACCATGCTTTTAATATTCTATTATTTACAATCCTTTCCATGCAAGTGATATCTTTATAGCATTATTGAAGAGCAATAAAAGGGATCCCCAAGCTTCCCAACACTTCCAGCGCACACATTTCACATTGTCCCCAGGGTTGATTTGATCAGCATTGCCTCACAGCAGGCATGTGGTTCTGATTTCAAGAGTGTGGATCCTCCATACTCTTTGTCACAAAACAAGCATGTCCTAAACTTCAGTTGGGTCAGCCCATTGACTTCAGTAAAAGAGTTCAATAAAGTTTGCACTGAAACTTCTGGGATCTTTGCATTTCTTTTATTTTTTAATATTCAAAGTTAAATGGCAGATTTCTTGCATAAAAAATTACAAGGAGTTAGAAGGTTTATTTACTATCTTGTCTCAACCAATGCAACAATGCCTCTATCGGGAACCACTGCGTGCTGATACACGGCTGAGAAAATGAGTCATTAACTACACCCTAAAAAGTAAATGTCAAATGAGACTCCACAGAAAAGCACATACACACAGGCAGCCTTAGGAACCTGAACCACTACCTTGCAAAAAACCCACCTAAGCTGGTCTGGTCTGCTCATACACATTTTTACTGCAGCACTTTCTTGTACAAAGAAAGTTTCTCAGGAAGAGCTGCTGCTGGTTCCCAGGTGCTCAGCTGTGACTCTGTGGGCACCTGCACTCCTCTGGAACCAGCCCATTTTGGGTGCCCAGCAAGAAGAGTGTGACATGACTAAAATGAGATGCCCCCAGAGACTGCTTAAAGAGAGACCAAGCAATTGCCAAAACCCAGAAAATGTATCCAAGTAAATAAGCTCAAAAACATCAGTAAATTATTCCAGTCTACTTGGTAATACAGTCAAGCAAACAAAAAAAAAAAAAAGCTGCATGAAGAACTCTAAATGAATAACGTGAGGAAGGAAAACACCTGCAGAAGTCCCAGCATAATTTCAAAGTTCTTGTCATGTCAGAACTTTGTATACACACAGTTCTCTTCCCTTGACAAGCAATTCATACAACACCTTAAAAATTGTCATCATGTGCACGTAGAAATCTCTTTTAAAGAGAGAAAAGAGAAAACCCACAAACTGTGTTTTCTTCCTTTTTTCTTCAGGTTTTCTTTTCCTTTTAAGGAGCAGGAGACCAAGCATGGATTAGAAATATTGCACAAGTCAACTTCAGCCAAATAAAACCTCACCAAGAACGACAGCTACCATTTCACTGAGGACTTCAGCTATGCCCTTTAGGAGCTGCACCCTGTGCTAGGCACAGCCATGTCAGGTAAACAATTCCACAGCCAAGACTCTCCAGAGCTTGCCATTAGTATTTTGCCAAACCATACGTAACAGGGCACCCGTCCACACTAGGTAATGCCAAAACCTGATGTGACATTTTAAGTAAAACCAAACTGTTTCCAGGACTGGGACTAACGTAACTGAATTGTACCATTCCACAGGATCAAAGAGTCGAAGCCAAAATGGGATGGGAAGTCAGGCAAGAAGAAAAAAAATTATTCCTACCAATCTTTCTCTTATTTGCACAGCTGAAAAATCTACATTTTCCATCTCTGCACCACCAATCTTTAACCTGACTCTGTCAAAAGACATATACTTTCTGGGGAAGGAGTCCAAAAGGCAAAGTAAAGACAGATTCTAAAATACATTGACCAGTACTCCTTTATATCAGTAGTTCCTTCCATCTACTCTTCTATATATTGCATTGCAATGCTTAGATACTTTACTACATTGATTTATTTTCTACTGCTGTAAGACACAGTAACTCTAAAACTTCATTCTAAATTTCAGTTTTGCTTGAGGAAGCCTGTTTGCAATGAATTATTTATGAGTATTCCATGGTTATTTGCCCCCCAAATCTCTTTTTGCATCAATATCACTCAAAGCAGCTATTTATATGCACAGGACATTCACAAACAACATCTAGGCAATGGCAGTATCACAATTACATTACATTTTGTGAGGATAAGGAAGCTGCTTAAAAACAAAAAAAGCAAGGAATCGGGAGTAGGTATTTTCCTTCCAAAGCACCAACTGCCATAGATCACAGAACAAACTGATCGATGCCTTGTACCTGGGGGCTTACAGGTCTCAGTGAACTAATATGGACATCATTTCTGCATAAAAACACATTCCTGTTAGAAATGACAAACACAAGGACATAATGTGTATAGGTACCTCTACATACCCGACTCAGAAACTGCCAGTAAGGAGATATAAGCAACTCAAAACAGTTTTTTTTTTCTCAAACAGGGCTTGTTTTGATGTATTCAGCCTAATCTAAACCACATCTGAGTAAGGCTGAAAGAACAGCACTCCTTCATCCCCTTTCCACTCTTCTCTTTCTGTGTTTTCTTTTTAATACAATCTGCCTATATGGATGAGCAGAGTGTTTGCAGAGTGCTACTGCTGGAGGATCCAGAAGTAATTATAAAATTATTAACTCTGAAGCTGCTGTATAGCAGAAATCTGTATGAAAGCTTTCTGCTAGCTGTGCAAAGACCTGACTATGAAGTTCAGATACACATATGAAATTCAATACAGTCTAGCCAAATAAATCTTTTAAAGTCATACTGTTCTCTTCACTCTCAGACATGAAATTGGACCCTAGACTCCTTTAAAAAAATACTCATAGTGTTTTTATTTTTTCTACTTTTGATTTAGCCTAAAGGTATTTCTTTAAGGCTAAGACAAGTAGGTTATCTACAGAAAACTGCTTCCTCCATCACTGTAAGCTGTCAGCACACTTCCACATAACTTATTAGAAGAAAGAAAATAAAGTTTCCCTAATTCGTAGGCCCGTTTTATTTTTTTTAAATTAAGCCTATCTATTTATCAAAAGAAATTCCAGATCATACTTAAACCAGTATCTGTATTAGCAGTGCAGAGATTTAAAAAATAGCCACAATTGGACTTCATCATTACTAAATTTGTAACAGTTTGAAATTGGGAGCATATCTAAAGCAGTAGTGTTTCAAGAACTGCTTGCTCATTTAAGTCCTTCCACCATTGTCATCATAAAGTCCTTCATCACTGTTATTTTGGTTACATCATACAGAACACCCAAATTTTTTAAGAAGTTCAAACTAAAAATGTTTTTGTATCACAATTACAACCAGCAGGGGCACATTTACTACCAACTGAAGTGGTTCGGCTTCTTTTTGTTTGACCTTTTTTTGTTTACCATAATGTGATTTATCATTCATAAGTGTAGGAGACATACTGACATTGAATAATATGTATCACAGCTGAGGTGTCACACTATTGCCTTGCAAAGAAGCTAACAGGACTAAACACCTTCGCATCTCAGCTATTTCCTGTTCACTGTCTAATACATTAATCTAAACTGCAGGAGGACTTGCTGCAGTTTATAAAGTAGAGTTGGATTTGCTATGAAATTTTTGCTATGAATTTTTAGACTGCAAAACAGCGGAGAAGTCATTCAGCTATAGTTGAATACTGCTCAGAGGGGACAAGGACCCCCAGCAGAAGCAGGAGGCATGTGATGCATGAGAAGGGAAGGACGGAAGTAGAGGAAGTGCTTTAAATTGCTGCAGCCTTTTGCACACTGGCCACGAGTCAGAAATTCGACTTAGTCTCTCAGTGGTCCAAATAAAAACCAGAATAGTACTTCTTTTCCAAGTATGGTTAGTATGCTGTAAGCACAGTATATGTTAAAGGACAGAAACTTCTTGCACTGTAACAATGGGAAAATAGAGCAGCTCCATAAGGAGTTACAGGGAATGCCTCCAATCGACCTCCATACTCTTCATACTGAACATGCTACAAAAATGCCAGAAAGAACACTTAGTGCTTTAACTTGCCAGAAGTGGAACTCCCATTCCACATTGCTTTTTCCTTCACAAAGGAAGCTTAAAATTCAGCTGAATAACAATAAAGTAGTAGTCTAAAAAAAAAGGTATCTGGTATAAACTAGCTGGCATTAATTCAATCCCAAACAGAAACTCACGGAATTCTACACAAAGCTGGAGGGGGTGGCTACTAAATCCTCCAATTATTCCTCTAACTCCTGACAATAAATATGGAGTTAAGAGGCCTTCATCCACTGATATCACAAGAAAAAGAATGGACAAAGTCCAAGAGGAAAGTCAGAAACGATCTAGACTAAATTACTGAAGGGTCTTGATACGGATCATGTAGCTCAACCTTCACAGACACTGACAGATTCATGAAATTATTCTGGTCCACACGCAAGTCTGGCTGAGCTTTGGTGACAGACTCAGAATTGTCAGATTCAGACTATCTTTATGGAAATAATATATTGATGCTGCCATCAGGAACTGAAATGTGACAGAAATTAAGCCCTTAATAAAGTTACCATGGATAAAAGACAAGGCAACAACCTTAAATTCCCAACAGGCCATGAGACTGAATGCCACAACATAAACGAATACTTTCAGAAAGCAATTTACAAAAATCTAAAATAAGATAGGAGAATCCCTTGAGCAGTTCAGAACTATCCATACAGTCTTGAGAAATACCCTTTTTATGACACAATGAAAATGAACCCTGATTTTCACAAACTCTTAAAAATAAAAATAAGAAAACAATATAAACAAAAATACCCGGAACACTTTTACTTCCTCATAAATCAAAAAGTGAAAAATTTCCATTTATAGTATAAGACTGGCATAATTTCATAAGATATTAATGAATTTCATGGAATGTCTTAAAGTTAATAGCAGTTAGCTACGATTTCTTTCTTCTTTCAAATCTCACATTGAATATAGCTATTAATTTCAACTGGCAATAACATTATCTTTTACAAAACTATTAACGACCGAGGAAGAAAACAAACTGCTGTTATTTTCTATTTCAGTCCTAGAAATGGGTTTTTTTGTTTTTTAATTATTTTAACTGCTAAAAAAAATGAAGTCTGTAAAGCACTGTCAGGAACCATCACTATAATAGAGAAATTTAAAAATTTAATTCCATAACTTGCCATTTTTCCATAATCTTTAACTGATTCATTTTCAAGTTCTTCTTAGAATTAATTTTCCTTTCTGCATACACTGCCTTTGAGAAGAATATCAAGAAGCCTTTTTCTGTTTTACAGAGGCCTAGGGTTATTAGTTATCTCGTGCTCCCTCTACTGACTGTATAAGAAATGGCCCCCAAACCATTCACGACGCTTCTCTGAGAGAACAGTTTAGGATTCGATATAATGCTTCAAGGAATTAAAAAAGCATAAAATACATTTCTGTGGAGTGTCAAATCGTTGTGCCAGTCAGAGTAGAACATCTTTTTTCTTCTTTCTAAGATAGAAGCCTCAGAAAATAAAACCTTCCTGCAGCATCCATGGTATTAACTACTATACAAGCCATTTTTGATACCCTTAGGAAATTTCTTCACAATGTTTCAAGGGTTTTATATTTATGTGAAATACGAGAACTTCAAACTTCCATTTCTGATGTAGTTTTTAGCAATATCTCTTTATAATCTGCTGTTCAGTTGAATCCACAAAAACTACCTACAGTCACCTTTACCATCCTCCCGTGAAGGACAGTAATCTACTGCCAGTGGGACACAAGCACCATATTTACTCCACATTCTGAAAATAAATCATGAAATGACCAATGCGATATAATGTAAAAAATACCTCAGGGAATGTTCCTCAGAATCAAGGAAGGACTTAGTATACTGCCTCTATTTCGAAAGGCAAATAATCTTCAGGATAGCTTACTGTTTTGCTATTCTTTAAATGAAGAAAAATGAATCATCTATTTCTTTTTATAAAATGTGTCTCAGTAAGGATAATACTGAATGCCTCTCTTTATTACACAAACCATAACAGAAGATTTAAATGAAGAATTTCATTGTTACATTCAGCAAAATCTATTTAATTAGTTTTGCTGTACATTAGAAACAAGTGATTTCACACAATAATGACCTCTACATCATGAAACAGCCTTTGTTACTAGACACCAAATGCAAAAAGAGAAAAAAAATCAAAAAGCCATGATGAAATATAATTCCTGAATGTTGCACACAGACCTCTACCCCACTGAGCGTTAACAAAATCCAGGTACTTACCAGATCGATGAGACTCTCCTGGATTCTGTTCAGTGTGGTGCGTAATCTGCTGCTACTGAGGCCCAGTCCTGTTGATTCAAACTGGAAGAAATACATTCTACTTAAGCTGGGAAAGGATATCTCACTGGCTAAAACTTTAAAGTTACACAGCAAAACTTAAGTTTGCAAAGTTTATCTACAACTTACATTAACATTTTAGCATAGAATCACAACCATACAAAATGAAAAGAAAATTGACAGAGGTCACAGCATTCAACACTGCACTGGTGTGAAGAATGACCTAAGTATCTTTCATGAAGATGACAGTGTATCATTCATACCAATAAAACATCCAGTATCTTTTATTGTTGTAATTCTGTATTTGGCTGCAGGACTCCACATTTTTCTCATTTGGGTGATGAGCCCAAAATGGTACCCCACAATGCCCCCTCCAAGCCTTACATTCACACCATACCCAAGTCAAATGGGTTTCACTCCTCTTTCTAGCTATAAAATCTCTTGTATCATCAAATATGTATCTTGCATATGTAAAAATTGTAACTACTGATCTTTATAAAACAGTCATTATTACTTAATGCCTATAAAGATCTCCCTCAGATATGTGCCATCTTCATGTTCATGGCTCAGGAGTGTATGGGGCAGATGCTCAGCTGGGATACACAGTTATATATATACTTATGCTATATATATGTCTTTATTGCATTTACATATATAAATATATATACATACATATATATATATATATATACGCACATATATATAGCTACACTAATTTCCTGCTAAGCGCAATGGATTATACCAGCTGAGGGTCTGATTTGACATGCATAATCATTGTAACTACCTTTCCTCTACTGTTAATAAAAAAACCCCAACAAACTAACACAACAAAGAAAGTGGAAATGGGACGCGTAAGAAACACACATTTAAGTCAACAACCTGAAAGGATTTGAATACAGTTCCGGTATGTGATTCACACCAAAGGGCAATTTGCTGAATAATATTCAGGGCACTGTTGTTCACTGCATTATTAGACTTCCTTTCCGTGGGCTGAATCAGGGAAGGAAGTATTTGAGTTCATGTGACCTCCTCCTCTCCTTTTGAATACAAACAGGTATAATTTAGGTCCCCATTTACTGCACCTAAAGTTTCTGATTTAAGATGTCCATCTGCCCCAATCCTTCTATATATTAAATGACAATTTACATCTGAGTTGAATTCCCAATGGAAGTACACTCTGATAAAATCTAAAACCTGATCCAGGAGACATGTCCACATTTGATAAACTCATAAATGGAAATGTTCGTGTCTTTATTTTATTGCAAGTGAAGTAACCTTTTTAAAAAAAACAATTTGTATTTTTCTTCAAATATTTACTGTGGAAGCATCAGTTCTAAACTGTCTTTGATTTTGCAGTTGCATGGGTGAAAAAGAAAATAACTTTTTTCCTTAAAGGAACCCATCCTTAATTCTCCATGTTATCTTTTTTCCCTTCTTAACATCATATAGTACTTTTTCAAGATATGGACATAAGGACTGCAAATTCAAGACTGACTATTCCCTCTGTAAAGGTAAGAACAAACAGGAAAAAACCCCTGCTTAAAGGTTAAAAACCTACATACGTTAAAAATGTATTTGCAAGTTTCAGCCATTTAAGGAATTTGCAGTATCAAATCCACCATTAATTCTTTCTCTTTCTGCCTTTCAGTTGCTAACTTTCAATTCCTATCACTAGCTTCCACTTATCTATTCTATAATGATATATTTCTTTCTACAAAATGGTAATTTCATATTGGAAACATATCTGAAAGAAAAGGAAAGTAAAAACAAACATAAATTTCCATGCAACATTACATGTTTACAGCACTCCAGATTTATCAGGCAACCAGTTACACCCTGAAGTCAGAATTGTGCGTCCACATGTATGAGGGAGGGAAAAAAAACAAGAAGCAAAGAAAAAACCCCTCAAGTAATTGTTGCTCTGAATTTTTCCACAAGGACAGAACCTCATGGCTTCACAATGAACGTTTCACTCATCATTACATCCGACTTGCTTCATACCAGATTCTGCAGTCTCTATATGCAGAATTATAGATTTCTAAATTCCACAAATTGATGACCTAGTAAGGCTAGTAAGCAGAGCATTAAACAATTTGAAGAATAATTCTATTCATCACCAATTTACATAGTTATTAAAAAAAATTAAGTTTACAAATTAGTGCAAGGTCCTGTCAAAAAAAAGGTAACTCACCTCAATTTTTTTCTGCTAAGGAAGACTATTTTGTGGCATGCTCATTATGGCTTAAGTTTTAGCGAGCAGATGTTAAATACAAGCAATTCCTTTTAATTTTATTTTGTCTTGCTCCATAATTTGAGATAAGGCAGGCTTAGTTTGCATCCCACAAATAAAAAATGTTTTGAAAGCAATTCTGGTTACAACATTGTTCAATTTTTGGTAACGAAGAAAGCTAAATACTGACTACATAGGATAATGATTCTAAAGAGGTCTGGAAACAGCAATGACAGCATCATGAATGGATATAGAACTCAACATGTGTATTTTAAATCCCTGGTTTTCACTGACCTGGCAATGAACTCTGTATAATCAATCACTCCCTTTATGTGTGTACTAACTCACATATACAACATAACCACAACATTCACAAATAATTTTAAACGCTTAAGGAAGTTACACCAGCATACTCTAAGAATCCCATCTGACATTATTTTCTAAATAAAAATAAAACAGGAACACTCTGAGTGGTCTAAATCACATGCCATCACCCATCTTTACTTTCTAAAGGTTTAGAAACACTACAGGGAGTGAGGACATTTAAGCAGCATTACAAGAGGGTTTATTACAATCATAAACCCTTGTAAGCATTGCGTTTCCCACAAAAAACAATCTGTCAAAACAAACACTAGGCACACTACCAAAACATCACCATTTTACCACCCTTCTGCTGTAACGTTTACCTGCCTAGCACTGTGCTGTTCTCTGTTAGAAGCACAGAGTGAGGAAGTCGGTATGGGCTTTAGAAACACAAAACAGGAGGTGAAAAAAAAATATCAATAAATGCAACACAATGTGAATACCAGAGCAACTAAGCCAACGAAAATCAATTATCTTAACAAAAAAAACTTTAAAAACCCAAACCACAAACAAACAATAAACCAAAAAGAACCCCAACAGAAACAAAAAACCCCACCCATCTTGTAAACAAAAATTACATATACATCTGTCCTGCCAACTAGAACACTTCAAAACCTTATAGAACCATATGTTGAGTCTGAAAATTCCTTACAATCTGCCAACACATGATGATGGATTTGGAACCCCTCAGTAGTGTTACTTGTGGAGTAATTTAGGGGTCAAGAAAGGAGAAAGTTGTTTTTACATACAGCTATCAAGACTATTCTATTGAAAGTTGATCCATGTCATGTAAAGACATTGCCAACAAGCATCTATTTAAACTGTAAGATCACTCAGAAAAATGTTGCTATCATTAATGCAAATAGTTTGACAGAAGAATACTAGATCTGAAGAAGTGTCTTTCAAACATCTTAAACTTGAGTTACTACTTAACTTTCAAGGCCCCCTTTTCCTACATTTGCTATTCTTATGTAAACTAGAGAAATACATATAGAAAAATTCAATCACCTTACACTGTCTAGGCTCAAACCACCCTCCTTGTGCAGACTGCTCCTTTACTACCTACTTTCTACCACTACTTCTAGGTATTTCACATTGTCTTTCCTCCTTTTCAATAGTGCTGGAAAATAAATAGAGAATCTAGCTATTCAAAACATAATAATTGATGATTAATGCCTCAGTGACAATAATGCTCCCAATACTTCTTTCCCATATTGCTGATCTATTCAGCCTTTTCTTACTCCTACATTCAAATCGGTTCTCTTGACACTAATTTTTCTGGGGATTACATATTAGGTAGTATTTTAAGCAAAGAGATCTCCTCTGGATTTTTATTCTGTGTGTACAGTAATACATGAAAAAGAAAAATGCTTCCACCTACCGTGTCATTTCGGCCAAAAAATGTATAGACTGCATACAGATAGTAATCAAAGAGCTGGGACATGAAGTGGATCACATCAAATGCAATCGGTTTCAGAATATTCATCATCTGCATGTATTTCCCTTAAAAATTAAATACAGAAGATCAGTTTCCTCAGCGCAAGTGCTAAAAAGACAGTGCCAGTTTTGACACTCAAAACCAGCTTTACAAAGCGTATTATTTAGCCTTCAACATTGATTAACAACAACTTAATAATAGTTTACAGATTGGGAAGTTTAAAAACAAAGCTAAAATGATGGCTTAGACACCACAATCATCTCAAGACTTCTCAAAATGTAGATATTAATCCACACCAAAATGTCTTCAACCATTCTTGGCCTTCTAGTACCAAACTCAAAACATACAACTTTCTGGATCTTCTACAAGTTTCAGCTTCATTTATCTAAAAAATAACAATCTGCTAAAGTAGTCTCTGGCAAATGCCATACAGAGCCACTGAAGATTTTATGCATTAGTGTATTTATATATGCACATATGGATTTTTTTCAAGCAACAGAAAAACACAGTATAAAAAAATGATACGTCCAAGATTGGATTTTACCCAACAACTCCAGGAATTATGCGTTTCACATCAGTGATACAGCATTTTCTGCTCTCCTTCCTTTTTATTGTGTGGTAAGAATCCCTAGACCTAGTTCATAGGGCCTACAGTTTTCAGTTATTTTTGTTTTCCAGCATAGGACATGGCTCTTCAATGGGTCATAAAAGCAGCATACTTAATGAAAGCCCTGATATTGCAGAGACCCCACATTTCCTGCTGGCTGCCTCCAAAATGACATCCTACTTGCCCTTTTAGTGTTTTAAAAACATAAAGAACATATAACAAGCTTTCGGTTACTACAGTAAGAAACAGACAGCAATTTTTGAACCAAAACACAAATGCAGTCCACCCAGCATGTAGGATACAGCAGGTCATTTCACAAATTGTCATATTCACATGTTTTGATGTGAAAGATTGGAAAAATTACAGGAAGGTGCTAAAACAATTTCTTTTTCCTGTAGTCAGCAACACTCATTTTCAAGTTAATACTGTGCCCAGAAAAGTAATTTACTAATAGATAGAGAAAATATTGGTTTAATCAGAGAAACTGGGTAACAAAGAAACAAAAGCTAGCTTTTAGTAATGGGGGAGTTATTTGAATTCTTCAAGCAAGTAACTGTGTAGGTCAGCAAAGATAACTAAGTTGAAAAATACATGATACAGCTACATACCTGATAAAATGGAAGGGCACTAGAATAAGAACCAAGCAACAGCCTGACATGGCTACCTTCCAGGTTTCTATCTAATTTAGACTCCCTATTGAATACTATGTGACTATGCCCCTGTTTGCTAAGACACACAAGAATATATTTTGTTATTTTTGGAGATTTGACATAGGCTGTAGTAATTAATATTTGTCAGTTTAGCCCATTTGTTAAGTCTGTACTACTTAATTATTAATGTTTTGACCCATAGCATTATGAACAAACTGAAAAGTGGACTCAAAAAATTCTGTCTTCCAAAAGCGAAAAACAAATGCACAGTCCAATAGGGAAATTTTTGGATGTTTGTGAAATGATGGTACTGGTACCCTAATTAAAGCAAGCGTCACCTTCATCTGGGCTATCTGAATATTGTGCATCGCCACAGGCTGACTTTTTCCACTTACTCTGTGATAAACACGTTTTTAAACCTGCCTGCAACCCAAACACAATATAAGAGTGATGAGTCACATTCTGGACAGTTAAGACTTCCAAGTATCTGCACAGCTGGCATGAATATTGAAGGTAATCTCTTGGGCAGTGTCATATGCTTTTCCAAATGGCTGTGCACTGTACACTGCCCAAGTATTGTCCCTATAAAAATCTTCCCATGCCAAGAACATTTCTCTATTACTACATCACTCAGCATCTTGACACAACAAGCGTTCCAAGAACATTTCCCCCTCGTTGCTCTCTCTAACAGGACACCAATTTTTAATGTCTATGCATTGTTACCCACTTGAGCTAAAGTAACTATTTTGGGTTAAAAAGGGATATATAAGAACATTTCCAAAGAGCACGAACACAGTCCAAATCCATATCAAAATGGAAACTTTCAGAAATACTTGAAAACAACACTTAACATTTCAGCAACTGAAAGTAGCTTGAATTTCTAGAGGCTCTAGATGGCTAAAACTGCTGAACATTTGCCAGGTTTCTTTTGAAGCACTGCTTGTAGAACTCCTATTGTCCTTAAGGATAGCAAGTAGACAGTATTCTTTATCAGACTAATCTATATAAAACTAACACACCTCACAAATTAGCACACACAAATCTTTGCCAATAAATCTTTACCGGGCCAACCTGGTAAAGTGAGCTTTAAACTAGGAAAGATGGGGTAACGGGAGCATTATAGTGACCACGGATGCAGCAAAATAAGGTTTAAGTGGGGATACCCCCAGCAAGTACAAGCAGCCAAAGATATGAGTATAAGCCAGGGCTATGGGACATCCCCTTGCACTCCCACTGGGATACTGACACACTCAAATACCTCTATAAAGTGCCTGTACACCAATGTACACAGTGTAGGGAACAAACAGGAGGAATTAGAGATGTGTGTGCAGTCACAGGGCTTTGATCTCATTGCAGTCAAGCAGGCATGTTGGGATAGCTTGTGTGACTGGAACATTGCCATGAAGGGCTACATGCTGCTTATGAAAGACAGACCTGGAAAGCACGGCGGTGGAGTTGCCCTATATGTGAGGCAACACTTGGAATGTATCAAGCTCTGTCTTGGGGTGGATGATGAGTCAGTCGAGAGCTTAAGTGTTAGGGTAACAGGGCAGACTGACATGGGTGATACTGTCGGGGGTGTTTGCTACAGGCCACCTGATCAGGAGAAGCAAGCGGATGAAGTCTTTTAACAGACAAGTAGAAGTAGCCTCACGGTCACAGGCCCTGGTTCTCAGAGGGGACTTCAATCATCCTGATATCTGCTAGAAGAACAAAACAACAAAGCACAAACAGTAGAGCACTGACAACTTCCTGACAGAGATGGAGAAAGATACCAACGAGGAATTGTGTGCTGCTCAACCTTATACAAATGAACAAGGAAGGCCTCATTAGAGGTGTGAAGGTTGAGGACAGCCTTGGATACAGTGAACATGAGATTGTGGAGTTCAGTATCCTGCATGAAGGAAGCAGGACAGCAAGCAAAATTGCAACCCTGGACTTCTGGAGAGCTAACTTTAGCTTCTTTGGGGATGTTTTGGAAGAATCCCATGGGGACAGGCCCTGCAGGAAAAAAGAGTCCAAGAGAGATGGTCAGTTTTCAAGAGCCAGTTCCTCCAGGCTCAAGAATAGTGCACCTTGATCAGCAAGTAATTGGGCAGAGAGCAAGAGGCCAGCATGGACAAACAAGGAACGTCTGTCAAAACTCAGTAATAAGCAGGAGATATAAAGGAGGTGGAAGCAGGGACGGGCCACTTGGAACGAATATAGAGATGTTGCTGGAGTGAGTAGAAGTAAGATAAGAAATGCCAAGGCCCACCTGGAATTAAATCTGGTCAAGAACATCATGGACAACAAGGGCTTCTTCAAATACATCAATGACAAAAGGCCTGCTACTAAATGTAGAAGTAACCCCGGTGACAGGATGCACAGAAGGCTGACATACCAACTGCCTTCTGTGCATTAGTCTTCAATGACAAGACCATCCCTTGGGAATCTCAGACCCAGGTGATGAGGAAAAAGGAATGGCAGAAGGAACACATACATTAACAGCTAAGACGCCAGTCTGAAGAAAAAAGTGCAAAGTCCGTTGCAGCTACATAATTTTGAAAGACTACATGATTTAAGGTTTTTTAAGTTGCATGAGGTTCTGTGTTATGTGACCAATCACTCACTTCAGCTAAAGACTTCTGTGATGTTTGTCGTCACCATTATTATTTTCTTAAAAGATAATGGGGTTTAAAGCAAGCAAAATCTAAGAATTTGTCCTCAAAACCCATTCACAACATAAGCAAAAATGAGGCCAAAAAAGCATTAAAACCCATCAACATAAGAAATACCCATTAAACTATTTCTTAGGTCAGAACAATATTACTTAAGAGATTGCGGAATCAATATATATGATGACATAGTCCTTAATTATTCTTGTTGATGTATAGTGCTTAGTCAAAATATTTCATACAAATTTGACACAAGTTTGTTCTTCTTTTACATTTTAAGTCAACAGGCAATGGCTTGATAGGAAAAATTAACATTATAAATTTGTCTAATGGCTACTTTATACTGGAAGCAGAGAAATAATTACCTTCGTTTATTAATGTGGGGGAAAACCTGAAATTTTGAACTGTTCACTTGAAATTCAAACACAATTGTAGCAGTTCCCACTTCAATTATACATTAGCAACTCATTTATGTAGTTCATAAATATTAAGCTACATTTTGTTTTATTCATCTAGCCTCCATGCAAAGCATACAGCATATAGAAATAGCTCAAAATGTTTAATAAACACTGTCATACTCATTCAGTGGGTACTACTACATTCCTAAAAAATAAGGCAATGATTTCTGTTACTTGATTGAGCAACTTAAAACTGCGTCTTCACCACTAAGACTGAAAAACAGCAAAGGAAAACACATTCAAGAGGGAAAATAGTCATCCAAATAACTACTGATCCACTGTTTTAATGCTTAGGATGCAGAATTTCAGATTGTTTTGAAACAAGTATGGAAAAGACAGAAACAGAAATATGGAGGCAAAATTAAGATAAATCATGGATCTAACAGAAGTGAACTGTACCAGACTAAGGTACGTGGTTTTCTAGACAAAGGACACAGTACATTTTATCTGACTGGGATTTAGTGAAAGCATTCATTTAACAACATTGCACAGTAAGTAAGTGAAGCTAGAGAGTGTTGAAAAGGGAAGTAACTGAAAAAGCTACTAGTGGAGTTCCCAGCATAGGCCATTTCTTTAATATTTTCATGAATTATGCTGGCACAAAAATAAGAGTGATAATAGAAAAAAAATAAAGAGGCACCATCAAAACAGAAGAAGACTGACATAACATACAGGAGTACTTGATGACTGTTGTAATAAAAATTGGACGAAATTCAGTAACACAAATTGTAAATGCATGCGTTTAGAGGACAATTAATGAAAAAACATGTATCTTTCTACTATAAACTAGCAGCTTTTCTCTTGGAAAAAACTGGGAAAGTGGAGGATCTGATGGCTGTACAAGGTCATTACACACAGATTGAACTGCCAGTACAAGGAAGCTGCAAGAAATCAAGAGGTGCAAAATGGAAGGAACTTGTGACCAGGATGCAATGATAGAACAATTAGATAATGCATGAAGATCTCATCCGAAATATTCCACATTATTTTGGCAAAATTATAAGAAGAGCAGAAAATTTAAGTTTCTGGCAGATAAACACAGAGGATACTAAAAATCTTGGCACATTGTTCAGCAAATCAAAGACTGAGAAGAAATAGGATTGCTTTCTGTAAAAACAGAAGAGCAGTTTGCATGGAAAAACAACATGATCTACTAAACCTCAAAATTTCTTTTGTCATAAGATCAAGTTGGCAGAAAATAGGTGGATTTTTTTTTTAATCTACAGGCTGACAAGGCTTCTGGAACAGAATTCCTATTAGACAGAGTGGTGGGAACAGAAGTATTTTTAAGATGGAGCTCAAAACAAGCCTATTTACAGGCAGTGTTAAACGACATCTTCCTCCTGCAGGAGGTCCCTTTCCAATTCCATTTTTCAAATAGCACTACTATCACTCATAACAAAAACAATATAAAACACCCCAAACAGCAGAAGAATTGAAAATTAATAATAATTCCAGAAGGAGAAAAAAAGCATATATATGAGCTTTTAAACTAATGTTTAATTTTGGGGTTATGAACATAATCCACAAGTAGAAAGACTCCTCACGTAAAATTGGAAAACCAGAACTACTGCTTCACCTACTCGGACACTGTTTTATGGCAGGGACAGAGGCTGGAGTTTGCATAAAAGTGCCATGAGTGGTTTCCAGATTCAATCCTAAATTTTCTTAGAGCAAAATCTTATAGAAAGCAGCAAACAAGTCTCTCCAACCTAAGTCACAGATCAGTGCCAGAAAAGCCACAACAGAATGAACTCTCATTTCAGGTCTATATGGTAAACGCTCAAGGGAAAAAAATGGTTTTAGCAAACCTGGAAAAAAGGTTTAGAAAATTATTTTCTGACTTTCATGCTGCTCTCAAAGACAGCAAAAGGTACTAACCAGGTGCTGGAGTAACCTTTTTTAAAAGGGCTTACTCTGAAGTGCAACAATCATTTTCAAGCACATTAACATTGAAGGCAAACCTCATTAATGCAACACATACAGAATTCCTCTCCCTTCTGCCTACTCAGATAAATTTAGCAGTTACTTCCTCTTCTCTATAAATAAAACAGAAGTCAGTAGCAGAAAATTGCTATTGTACAATTATCTAGATCATCACACAGAAGGCATGATCATGAAAAATCAATCCCATCACATCTGGAACTAGAGGCCAGTGTTTTCACAGAAAAGTTTGGCAAGAAAAGACCTCAAGAAGTGGCCTAGTGCAACCTCCTGCTCAGAGCAGGTCTAAAGAGATGAGGCTGTTCAGCACGTCTCGATCACCTCCAGGGATAGAGATCCCCAAACTCCCTAGGGATTACTAGGATGTATGAGAGGGCTCTTTTCTTCTAGCTGATTACTATGTAGTAAAAACAGTTATTCAGAGTGTGAGAATTTGAGTAATGAAATGGAAAACCCCCCCAGTCTTAAGGTTCCAACTTCTGCAACTATTCTACTTTAAAATAAAGCATTTATAAAACACATCAGCAACATACAGCATTAATCTTTTTGCTTGCTATCTCCACTCTTCTATCACATTCAAGATTTTAGACAAATAAACTGCCATTATAGGTTAAAACCAACATATGTATGCAGATTAATTTTCCAGGTAAATATAACTCACGAGATATAAGAAAATTTGTGTATTTAATTAAAAGTATTTGTTTAGTGCTTTATTTCTATTTTATTAACATTTTCAAAGAGTAGAAGTAGGGCCAACTGGGTATATTCTTCAGGGCCTTAAATGTCATTTAACATATTTGCTATAATCCGTAAGTTTGCACAAAAATCAAAAATACTTTATAAAAAACTACAATTATTCTACATACCAACAAGCCTTATTACATTCAGGGTAGTGTTTGTTAGAATAGGTGCATTCACTTTATTGAGGTTATAATCTGATCTCTTTCTGCTCCTCAGAGTCTCTCGAGAAACACTTGAAAGAAAACAGAATAAAATACACCAAATGTGAAAACATTCAAAGACATACAAATGAAATTTAGTGGAAAATGCATCATTCCTCCCCGCTTCTTTCACATGACAGTATGTCTTCCAGTGCATTATTTTATTTATGCCAAAGCACAACTGGGTTAGGATTCTAACATTTAACAGTGAAGCCTGACCGAATTTACATTGAATTGTGCTAGAGAAAGGAATTTTTGACTTTTATTCTAATGCTGGAGTTCTGCAGGCCTCTGTCTTTCCCCAACGGCCATTTTAATCACTCTGACTCAAATTCATAATTCATGAAGTAAAGAGAACAAAAACAACGCAAGTCACAACAAAAAGAGGCAGATTAGTCACCTACAGCTGAAAGTTACTATCTAGGATTAGAAGCAAAATTGAGGAAGGTGAAACTAAAGAAGTCATTAAATTTTTCATAAATTTGATGCCTGAAAGATGAAGGAAATTAGACTCAGTGATATTTATCCAACTAGAGACATTTTAATTTTCTACAGGAGAAACCTTCTGCCAGCTGCCATACCTCAAAATCATATTCTTCGAAAAATTTCAATTTCACAGCACAAACCTATGGACAGCAACTCTGATACATTACTCTGCTTTGACCCAAGTGATGGCATTCTAGTTGTCCTGCAAACCCTACATTAAAAAATGTTAGCCTGCTTCACAAAGTCTGAATGTACATCTAAGTTGTACAGAGTCCTAAACAGAAACTTGCTTTCAGATCTTTTTAAAGTATACAAAGTTGGCTTTGTTTATATTAATATATATAAATAAAATACTTTTTTATATACATCAAAATAGAATATTTATATTCATTTATATATCTATGTGTGTATTCTCAAAGAAAAAGAGAATTTAAAATTCAAAATTACTGTCTTCAAGCCATGGCAGAATCTATTTTTTTTTCTTAATCTGTAGAAGTTCACTGTTCTGCAGAAGCAGAAGCCCAAAACTCAAACCATTTGTCTGCAAACAACTGCTTTTAACACAACAGAAATTACACATATATACAACAGCTGCTGTAGAAGAACCTTCAAGTTAACATCTAATCCTCACTACCTGCTTCAGAAAGCCTTTATCTGCTTTCAAAATGTTCCTTTCTTTAGGTTTTGTCTGCAATAATGATGAGAGGTTTAATGCTCCTCCCCATTCTGGAGATCTAAGTGCTGAGCCTTCCAACTGTGCAGGCAGCATAATGATTATCTGATTATTATTCCACTGTTGTAGATTATACAAACTGAACTAATTAGCATACTGAGATGAAAAGCAGGTAAATTAGACCAAGGATGTACACTGCCTGCTTACCTTTTTATCGGGGCATCTCCTGTCTGCTCATCCACGTAATCTCTTTTCAACTCTTCAGGAACATCACTGTCACTATCATACTCTTGATATGCACTTTTTTCTTGTTCATCTGATTCATACTGTAAAAAAATTAAAAAAAGACAATAATAAATTGACTATGATTATTTTTCTTATAATATTTAATTATAATTAATGTATATATGTCACTCATTTAATGTTGCACTTTGGTCACTTTTTGGCATTTACCTTGATTGCAATACAAATAACTGCTGGTTGAAAGGCTGCTGACAATGCTCTTTAAGAATGCAGCAGGCAAATTACATTATGTTGGTTGAGTAAATATTGGCATCATTCTGTTTAGCTACTGATAGTTTGTTTTGCTTTCTAGTTGATGCATAAAGTACCCATATATTTGAGCTTTTATTATGTGCTTTATAATCTGAAAAAAACAAGTAATAAATCCTCAAAATTCATCCATACAGTGGCAGTAAAACAAACAACCAAAAAAAACCCAAAACCCTGGCACTGCATAATACTTATCACTGCAAGAAGTAATTGCTTCACAACTATTAACTATGAATACTATAGTATTAACTATTGCTAATAAACCATTGCTTCACAAAAATACTTGTTTGTATTGCACACATTTAATTAAGCTTCTTAATTAAAATTCAAAACCAAAAAAAACCTTGCAGTTTTTTGCACAATTCCAGAATGCACCTGCACTCGAAGAGAGAGACTTTTCCTTAACACACACGTTGCTTTGAAGCCACTTTATACACACAGCCTATAGTGACACAGGTAACACACTCTAGTTCCAGCATCCTTAAGAAATGGCAGCCAAAACACACTAGGACATGTATTTTTTCAGTCATGCATGCCCCGACCCCAAGCTGCTGAGACTTTTAAAGGCTAGCACTATGAAAGTACTATGTTATAAAAGCGAGACTCACAGTACAAACAAATTCAAAACAAAACAGCTCAGATAGAAAAAAAAAGAACGTAGTATGAGACACTCAAGAGAAATGTTCAGACCATTAGTATTCCCAGGTAAAATATCTGCTCCATGAACATTTTAGACAAAAGAAAGTTGTAATGAAAGCAGCTCAGTTTATTTCAAAAATGAGCCAAGGTCAGCCATGACTAAGGACAAAAAGAACCACAGTTTAACTAACTTGGCTGGAACATTAGCACAGAGAATTACCACCACTTATTATGCATTAATATATAATAAATGACATGCTGATTCAAATAAAATCCAGCGACAGTAAAACAATAAATTGACTACAAACTGTTAAGTATAATTCCTATTGATATAAGAATCTGACAGTTGACATTAATTAACTGTCTTAACATCATAGAAAAAGAGGGATTTTGAGAAATTTTTTTTAACATGGAAAAATACTTTAAGTTTCCTCAATCTAATGCTATTAATGATCTGGAAAAGCTATTTATGAGATAAACGCATCTGTATTTTAAAGTATGCATTAACTCACAAATATATTAAAGTGACCTCAACCTGCAGAGATCTTATAAATCTATTTTGAATATGCACAGTCTGCAGTAAATTTTAAAGTGCTAAAATGAATTCAGACATCTTGTAGCAATAATCAGTTACAAGTGTTTAGGCAATCCGCTCAAACCAAACCATAAGCAGTGGTAAGATTCATGAAAGTTGAAGAGTGTTACAATACTGGAAGTTAACTGTATCATAACAAAGACATTTTAAGAAGCTACAGAAAAGGGACATAAAGCATCTTACTGAAGCTCAAGATATATAGCTGAGGTGACTGGGTCCACAGGCAACAACTAAACACTTAAAAGGACTTTAAAATTCTCAAAAGAAATCCTGACAGTTCTTCCCACCCTACAGAAAAACTGACAAGTAAATTAACTGTCTATGTCTTTATCATGCTACTTCTTTCTATATTTGGCAACATGCCTGCATTCTCTGGAAACAAAATTTTGCAACTTCCATCTGAAAGAATTCCAATTTTCAGTGCTGATATGTGCCTCCACCTTAACTGGTCAGCTAAGACACTGTAACACAAAACCTCAGTAAACATTTTATCCTACATTGTCTAAGCAGGTTATTTAACTATGTAAAGAATAACAAAATAGGTGTACCTTCTACTTTTTATATAGGAGTTCTTTCAGTGTCTGCACTTTGGAACAGACAGTTGTGAGAGACTGAAACGTTAAAGGTTAATGGCTCGAACAACCGGCAATTTGCAAGAGCAGCAGGCGCTCTGCTGAGGCCAGGTTTGCACACCCCAGCTGTGTGGTGGCAAAACCTCTGATCTACACAAGACAGAGGGGGTGCACACCCACCACCAGAGGATGACCACAACAAACCAGCCTTTGTTTAGTAACAAACCGTTTTTTGAGCCAGATAAGGGAAAAGGCCAATAATAAGCAGATCCTGAGAGACAGGATAATGCTTTTTATCATGCCAATGTCCTTCCCATGAGGAGGTATCACGTAAGCCTCAAGGTATTCACCCCTTCTGATAAGGCATAACTGGGTCAACTAAGCAGGGTCAAATAGCAGTCAGGTCATTAAGAAGGGGCCACAAACCATCAAAGATCCTCACAGTGCCCCCAGACTCATTTCTAGGGCCCTCCACCGGACGACTGCACATGATCCAGAGTGTTACAGCAGACCATGTAAAACACCCCCCCAGGGAAGGTACCTGGGTGCTCCCCCCTGAATGTGAATGTCTATTAACCCAGTGAACTTTATGTTTGGTGGGTTTCCCTCAGCCCCGACAGATCAAGATTGTGACCATCACTTTGACCAATGGACACTGAAATTGCTAAAATCAAGTCTCGGTTGGATCCACGAGTGATGTTATTTTTCCACTATCTACTCTTATCTTTTCCTTCTTTCTTTTCACTGTATAGTTTCTTAAATTATAACGTGATACTTCTGTATTGTTATATTACTATGGAAGATAACATGCTAGATAAAACTGCTACATACCTCATTTCCACTGAAACCAAATGGTTCTAAAATACATCTGCCATTTATATGTATGCATAAACACTGATCATTCAGTGCTTTTTCACTCTAATCCATCCCAAGGGATCTATTAACAAGAACTTCAGTTCCTCTGCCTCTGGGACAGTAATGCAGAGAGAAGATTAAAAATGTCAAAATGGAAAGTAGGATGGTCATCTGTAGAGTATAGTCACCTCAGTCACAAAACACCTTCATTCCAGTACCAGCCCTGGTAGATGTCCTGTACACCTACTGACAAGTTAGTTAACCTGTCCTGTGTCTCCATTCAGAGAGACAAATTTCTTTCTGATTTACATTTATGTTTTGTAACTCATGCAGGTTACAAAGAATGCCAGAAAGACCTGCAGGACCACTACCTCTCATAAGCCTGTAGTGTCTGTGCCAGATGGTACCTAAAGTGGGATGCCGTAAGAGACTTCAAGCTCTATTACTTCTCAAAAAAGGTTCATCTTTGGAGAAAAGAGGGAAAAGATACTATACAACTGAAGCCAGAAGAACGTATTACAACGAGCTACTGGAGAGAGTCCAGCGGAGGGCCACAAACATGATTAGGGGTCTCTCTTATGAGGAGAGACTGTGGGAACTGGGCCTGTTTAGTCTGGAGAAGACAGAGAGCAGACCTCATCAATGCATATAAACATCTCAAAGGCAGGTGCCAAGAGGATGGTGCCAGGCTCTTTTCAGTGGTGCCCAGAGACAGGATGAGGAGCAATGGCCATAAACTGAAACACAAGAAGTTTCATGTCAACATAAGGAAGTGGCAGAGAACTGGAACAGGCTGCCCAGGGTAGTCATCGAGTCTCCCTCTGGGGGACATTCAAAACCCACCTGGACATGTTCCTGTGTGACCCACTCCAGGCACCTTCGCAAGGAGGCTGGGCTAGATGATCTCCAGAGGTCCCTTCCAACACTAACAATTCACTGATGCTGTGATTCTGTCTTACTGATAGAAGTCTGCCTGGCAGCAATGTGACACTTCATGCTGGCAAAAGCCAACAAAACAGTGTCTCCAACATATTCATCAGCATTTTCCATCTAGCTTTTTCATCAAATGATTTCATGCTTGTAAAAGCAAAAGCTTAGTACAGAGTAAGACAACGTCTTTTAAATTTTTCTTCAAGCTAGGAGAAACAGATTCTGAAGGGTAAAATGTTCGAAAGGGAAAGACCAAAGAAGGTCTGTTCTGACTGGTTTGCAGAGTTTTCATATCTCATACAAATGTGCAGATAGAAATTAAAATACCTCAACATATCCATAGTCAAGAAATGAAGACAATTCTAGACTTCTACAAGTGTAAGTATGTGCTTACAAGTCACTAAACAAAAAATATGGGAATAATGTAGGCTCTCACTCACTAGCAGCAACCTGCAATGTATCAGAGGAGTCTGAAATCACTAACCAGCAATTATTCTTTTTTGTTCTTGAGATGTTATCCAGTCTCAGTAGCACAAGTTAAGCCCAAGAAAATATTATTCATCAAAGGGATAAATAAGAACAAAAACTTTAACAAAAACATACTAAAGTAGTGTTTTAGAGAATAAATTATACATAAATTCAATTCAAAAAAATTCAAAAAATTATAATAAATTCAATACATTGAAACACATTTGATCATCGCTTGATTTTGACAGACTTCTGAAAAAACCTACACAGCTATTGCTTAATTTTATAGAAGAACCCACAACAAAGAGAGTGTCCCAAGCATTTAAATTACAACTAAAAATGATGTAACAAACATCAGAAAAACCATGGCAAACCACATAGGTGTGAACAAATACAACAAAAGGAGCAACCCACAACGATTCTTTCCTATGAAGCTGGAAAGCAAGTCCTAAAACGATAAAATTACCTCCACAAAGAAGGCTAACTTAAACCCCTGGAAAAATACTAATTTAGGTGGAACATGTCTTGCTAACCTTCAGGAACACTTGACTTCAGTGGAAAAAAAGTACTGATTCAGTGCAAAACAAACTGAACTTTAAACAGGACGCCTGGCTTTCCAGCACTTTTAAAAGCAAAGCAGCACAGTACTGCAGGCAACAGATTCTTGCACTAAGACAATTTGCCATCATTGCTACACAAAATAAATCATCATTTACTGAAAGCACTATTTGCTTTTATTTTATTTTTTCTTTTTTCCTGAAACACTCCATACCCCATTGGAAGCTAACACATCTTCTGTCTCATCATCTTTGCTGTCGGCCTGAATTTCAAAGGGGTTTCCTCCGCCACAGTACTGCTCAAACAACGTTACCGTCGATGAAATTGCTGAGGCAGGCTGCTTACTCGGGGACACAGATGGGGACCGCGACTGCTCCAAGAACTTAAATTCCTATCAATAGAAATAAATCACATTTTAATCAGGCAATTGCAATACTTTATGACTCCAGTTCCATAAAAACAAAGAATAACAACAAACTTGTGGACAATTAGCTTTTAGCCAAAGTTTGCTGCTCATTTAAACATGCTTTTCACGCTGGCTCAAGTTAACCTTGAAAGTGGCAACCTCACACTGCTTGTCTTTGTAATTTTAGCAGTTTTCTGCTACGACATGCAATACATCTGCATTCTGAAAGTATTCACTGTCTAAACCTAGGTGAAAACTAATTGGTTTTTTTATTTCACAGAAATAAGGAGATAAAAAAAGACTTAAATTCTACCAAAAATGCAGTTTTCTTTACACAAGTTACCTAGTAATTTACTAAAGCAGAAATTTTCTACGTGATACTTTATTTTTAAAAAGTTCTCAAAATTTTTTACTTCTCAAACCCACTGCACAGTTTCTGATCACTGGGTGAGTGCACAAACTATTCCAAGTACATGGACCAGCCAGGATCCATAAGGCACGATTTTTGACTTTTTTTTCTAAAAAACATAACTTATCTCAGGTGACATACCATTTTTATCTATTAAATTCTAGTTATTGATATTCATAATGGTAAAATGTATCTTTTCACTTAACTAAAGGTTTAAAGATCAAAACACATGCAGCTAAAAGGACTACAATGTTAGATTTCTGTTTGCTTAAACAAATCAGTAACTTTCTGCCATTTTCTGCTGCTCCAGTCCCTTGAGCAGTATGTATGGATTTATAATCCCATTTCTTTATTAAAAATATTATTTCTTTTGCTGCTGGATTCTACTGAGGGTCCTCCCTTCCTTTCCCTCTGTACTTTTAGTGACTCAGTAGCCTATTGCTTATTTCTACAGTTAACTCCATAGAAGTTGCAAAATGATCTTGCTTATCACTGCTGTGCTAAAACATTTTTGAACTTTAGTTATAGCTTTAATCACAGGCATCATGTTTTATTTGGTAAAACAAGTTAATTTCATCCACCACATGCTAAAAATCAAAAAAATCACTTCAGGTGATTAGAAGGTGAGTACACTAATTACTTGTTTTCAGTTGGACTTCGCCACAGAAGAATTTTTTTCCTTTCCAAATGAGCCCATAGGACCTATGTTTCCAGAAAGAGATGCCAAATTGGTACAAGCTAGGGAGTGCTCATGCAACTACTTTTAAGCACTCATCTTTTAGCATCTTACTGTCAGATAAATAATTTAGAAAATAAAAAGACATATTAACAGTACATTGAAACATGAAAAATAAAGGGTAACATTATGCTTACAACTCTAACATGTTCCATAAAAACCTCTTCCTGCCTGAAACAGAAACACTACAGTTTCAAAACCACTTGACTCCTAAGATTCTAATATCATGAAGTAAAATTAAGGAGCTTCTAGAAGCCATTAAAAACATTTGTACAGTAGTTCATGAATCTTACTACTTCTTAGAACACCTGGACTCTTAGTTATTCAAGTATTAATACATTTCTATGCTTTATTCATAGAACGTACATGAAGCTGCAAAATACTAAAGCTTGATTTAACAGGACAAAGTTCCCAGGTCTCATTCTCCAAAAACATTCTTAGTTCTTCAAGACGGGTCCTGAAACACAAATGAATACTCTTAACTGGCAGAAAGAGTAAATCACAAAGGTGGCAATTACTTCCCTTCTGCAGTGAAAAACTCCTTCTAAAACTGTACAAAAAGTTACACTGTAAAATAAGTATTTAAGTAATTCTTCCAACTGACAAACCCCCAAAAGCTGTGCCTACTAAAACAGTGTATTTTTTATGACACCTCTGGAGAAAGATATTCTTTGAGACCATATCCAAAATTTGTAAACTGATTTTTTTGGTTGAAACCATTACAAATTATAGACACCTACAATTATGCAGAAATACTGGACTTTTTTCCTCTGTAAACTGCAGAAAGCAATATAATACATACAAACCCCGTATTAGCAGCACAACAGCTTCCAAAAGCTCACACAAGACAGATGCTTCTTTCAAACACACTGAAGCCAACAGAGAGCAAAGGGAATTGGAAAGAACTAATATTCTACAGACATCTCAACTCTTCAGAGAAGAAAAAAGTTAAATGGCTAATAATCTCCAATTTTCTTCATAGCTTAATTTTACTTTGGTATCAATAAAGTAATAAGGAAAAGTAATCAAGCCATTACATCTCTGCAGTTCTTCTGTTCTGTTTTTAATCACTAGAAAAGCCTCCACTCTGTCATAAGCAGAAATATCTTTAATAATGAAAAAATTTTGCCACATAAGTGGAATGCATATAGGAAAAGACAGAAATGTGTGATTTTTGGGATCACATTACTCTATCTCTTCTTCTTAATATAGGGCATATTGTTTTGTTTAACAAGGAACAGTTGGTAAATTATGCACTGGGTTTCTAATTAGGCAATAAAATATTCTAGGAATACCACAACTTCAATAATGAACTACAACCACGACTAAAATTAAAATTTGCTTGCCACAATGAGATAAGCAATGTGTTGAACTGTGACTACATTTTGCTGTGTCTATTTAAGTTCATCAGTTAAATACTAATAGACTTCAAGTGCTACTTTCAGGGCATTGAGTACCCATAGCTTTCAAATCTTCTCACAGTAAAGCCAACAGAAACAACAGAGAGAGATGCTGTGAAAACCAGTATTACAGATCAAAATTCTTTGTGAGGGAGACTAAAGTGAAAGAGTCATAGAAAAGCAAACATTTAAAAGCCACGCAACAGGTTTTGTAGCATTTCAAATCTGAAACCAAGGCTCTGACAGAGTACTTGAACAAATGCTCTTAATTTTCACCAGCATATTCATCTAGAAAGCGGAATGCATGAAGACCTGATGCATTCATTCTCTGAAAAGCTTTAGTGATCAGACATACCTTTTTACAAGTGTATCAGTACAAAAAGTAAATTGCATTTCCAAAATCACCTTACTGATGCTCTTTGCCAAAAGCCCATTCTGATTTATCAGAACAATCAATTTCTATCCAAAAAAAAAGCCTTTATGTATGCTCTAGTACTATGTTCTCTTCTAAGTTTTTTGAATCACATGGCCAATGCCTTTCAATATTTTCTCTATAACACCACGCTGCCCAGGAGGCCACATATGTCAAATTACACAAACAAAGAACTGATTACTCCTGGACTCTAAGCATTTCAGCTCTGTGTAGCTCTCATGTACTAATAAATCCTTAAAAGCATTACTGCTATTTTTGTTTCCCCTCAAGTTAAATACCCATGAGGAGTGAAAGCTACATTGGCTTGATCTGAAAAGGCAAGATGCTTGAAATTTTTATATAAAACAACCTAGGGGATACAGCTCTGAGACAGGGGTTTTTTATATTTTTCCTTCTGAGGATGAAAACATCAGTCCATTAATCTTCACAATACCCATGCAGCACAAAACATGTAGAAAGTATTAAAAGGCCTCACATAATTTAACTCATGTCAATAAATATTTCATATTATTTTCACAAGAATTACATTATCTTAAAAAACACAAGTTATTTCAAAAAATTATTATTTCTATACATATTCCATCAATGTTCCTTAACCTTTACTTTACTCAAAGATAATTCAGAAAATTAGTCTATGATTCCTTAAGCTGTTAAACATAAGTAAAATCATAAAAGTCAAAATGTTATTTACTTAACCCAACAAGGCATTATGTGGTAAGTCAGTGTAGTAAAAGATGGTTAGGTAGACCAAAATCAGTTCATGAAATTCAGTTCAGGATTCAGAAAAATTTCAAGAAATAAAAATAGGTGGTATCTCTTGAGATGACGTAATGTGGATCTGATTAAGGTTCAAGTTTTTCAGACAACTCGAACTGAAGTCTTCATCAAATGTCCAGAAAGAATTCCTAGCTAAAAACTACCAAAGGTGGAAGAAATTTCAAACCACATTCTCATCTGAGTTTAGACACTGTTTCATGTTCTCCTGCCCTAGTTTCCAAAATTTATACATTCTAGGCAGAAAGTCTAAGACTTTTCAAATGGATGTGGATGTATTAGTTGTATGACAGTTTCCAAAAAACAGAGGACAACAGATCAAGACTAGGAAAGTAAGTATTTCTAAGAGTATGGAATGCTGTATTTCTTCTCATATCTTCCTAGCTTTTTACACCCATAAAAAACATAATGCTAAACAACGAGAATTAAAAAGTTATCAATGACACAAACTAAAACATTTGGAAAATCAAGACAACTAAAACAAACAAACAGAAAGACAAGTCTTGAAGCTGTCATAGCCATTTATCATATCTGAGGCCAGAGAATGCCTGTCCATGATAACACATGACTGGCCTCGGATATGATATGACAAGAGCTGACTGAAATGCAATTCAATCCCGCCAATGAAAAAGCCATGAAAACACGACTCAGAAGGAAGGACTCAGTCCTAAATATCTTATTTGATGCAAGAGAGAACTGAATATTGAAAAAAACATTTCATAGTCATACATGATGAGTCTTCTTAAGCAATAGCATAGAAAAGGAAGTCACAATTTTGCTACAAAGTATGGACTTCAGAGGCATTCCTCCTCAGGACGCCAGGAGACAAGAGGCAACCAAAAAATCTACTGAAATTCTACATTAAGAAGCTTTTAATCTTGCCTTTCAATATTTGCTGCAGAACTATGGTTTTCCACAGTGGAAGAAAAGGCTTCTCTATCCTCTCCCCTTCTGCAGTGTTCAGAGCCTTATTCTCATAATGAAATAAACTCTACTGTCACCCTCAATGCAGGAACATTACGCAGTGGAATTCCTTTGGAAAGCATTTACCCAACAAAAATAAATATCATTAGAATCATCCACTGCACATATAATAGTCTCACCTGTGGTACGTTTTGAAATAGTTAACACTTTGTTTTCTGATAGATTCTTGCAAAACTTCAGACTTACTGCCACAAAATTCTTCTCCAACTTGCATCAGCCTAGAGTAACAAAACAAAATTTAGAAATATTTATTGATTTCTTAATACAGCCGCTCCAACTGTGAGTATACATGTATTTTCATAAATGCAGAGCACCAATGTTACACTGCAATGTTAAGGTTGCATTCCACAAAAGTCCAGGTCTCATTTTCCTTCAGATCCTATCTTTGTGTGCCATACACATAGAGACAAAAAGCCATAGCGAAATAAATGTATTTTTGAGAGCCCACTACATAGGGCAAGCTGTCAGTTCATAGTCTCAATCCGTCATTTTATTACCAAAACAGAACGATATAATATTGTACAGGTTGGCAGTAACACAGTGTTCTTCTGCTTGACTGAGACTCCTTTTAAAAGCTCTTAGAAAGAAAAAAAATTAGTAGACCTGTATATCCCAAACATTAAAGGCAGACAATACTGAAATCTTACCACATTTAAGCACTACTTGAGCAGCAAAGCAGTTCAGGCTACCTCTCCCAAATACATCCTCATAAACTCTCACATAAAGAAGAATTGCTCTTCAAGCTATCAGCACATTTGAATGAAATTGGCATCAAAATGCAAGTATCAGCCTTAATCAACAGTGCTATCTTATCAGAGCTCAAGTTTGTGGACATGTACTAAAAGGTCCTACGACCACACCAGCATACCTGCTGATAACATCAAGTACAAATATGAAGTCATCATATTTGAAGTTAGACAGATCTGTTCCCAGAAGATATGTTTTCACTTTCAACTGAACATCCTACAAAACACAAACAAGTTTTTGCATACTTAATAAACTGAAGGCAAAAAGTGAATGCTTGGATACCTGGTTCATTAACACTTCTTGGTTTCTTGCACTTACAAAATCTTTTTTCGAGATTTAGAAAATAATTCCGTTTTCTGTAACGTGGGTAATTTCTCTAAAATAATTTTATAATCAGTTTCTTTAGCACTCTATAACACAGATGGAGTCAATCCAAGATGCTTTATTGTCAACGCAAAAACAGAACTCAACTTTTTCATCATACATTTTGGGTGACATTGCACATCAAACTGATCCAGCAGTCACACCAGGAATACTGTGAAACCAGACAGGTTCACGAGGCTCCAGATTCTCCATAGCTATGGTTGTACCAGAAATATAAAGCAGTACACAGAGAAAAGCACATGAGAAGAAAATAGATTGTGTGGCAGCACAAAGGTTGAAAGAAATGGAATCAGACTGAAAGTCCTGTTACTATGTTTTGGTATCTTGACTGAGTTTGGAAGCATTGCAACCACTGAGTCATAAAAATTTTATTTCCATGGTCTTGATATATTTAAATCAAAACCAGTCATTTAAAAAAAAAACCTGGAGACATTTCTTAAGAACATTAATATAAATATAACTGTAATTAATACCTGAGAGGTGGAAGAGGGAGGGAATAAATATTTAGGGGGAAACAAAATTCAAAACCCATACCTGCCATATTCGCGAAAGCCCGTGTTCCAATTTCTTTTTTACATAGTTGCGGTCAAAACTGTTCTCTTCAGTTCCAATCACATTGTTGCCATCTGAAACTTCAGGTTAAAGGCATTGTAAATATTCCCAAAAGCTTTGAAAGTTATCCTACACAGAATTAAATTTCCTTAGCTATTGCCATATTATTGATTATGCAAACCCCAGAAGAGCTACTTTGCTCTAAACTTTTGAACACAAATGAGTAATGCACATATAAGGATATAAGCATTATATGCTAATGCAGACCAGGAGAGTTTCATCACCTGCATACCAAATACCTGTCCCAATAGCGTTCCTTAGGTAGTAACGTGCTACAAGGATCACAATGAGAGCTAATTCTGACTGACCTTTGCAGTTCTTCATTACTAGGCTTCACAACTTTTTCCAGAAAAACGCCTGGCTTAGTTTCACCTTCCTTAGAGAAAAGAGCAATTTTTCATACCTAATTTTGTTGTCTACTGAAGAAGACTCCAGAAGCATAAAGAACGTACATCTGTCCTCCATTTGTCAGCACTAAGAAATTTTTATCAACAAAGTAAGTGCTCTTTCCTTGTCATGCCTTGCCCTTGCCTTGAATCTAGATGAATATTGTGTAAATATTGTGAGCACCTTACTAAAGAGGCCAGTAAGGAATGGGACGCTGGATACGAGATTTTGATCAGCCTTTCCAGACATGTGCGGAACAGATCTTGCAGCATTGTCTGGACTACCACATATTTACGAGAAGGAAAGCAAAAACATCCACTAACAGGAATTGTTATGACTTGTATCAGACACTGACAATTCAATTAAACCAAAATACACAAGAGCACAGTAGTCTGACCATGTTTTGATTGTATCTTCTTCAGATCATCCAGTGCTCACTGTCAAGCGAGCAGTTTCCTTCTGTAACAATCACCAATTATAAAGAGCACTTAGCAGTGACTCATCCTCCCAGTCCTAGGCCAGACTCTTTGTAAGTGGAAGAGTGTCATATACATCTTCCTTCTCCCCATCAACCATCTGGTTTCTGATTTGAACCTTTCCAGTGTATGTTTCTCAGAACACGAACTATTGCCTATTATAAGAATGTTTATGTAAGTTTAACAGGAACAACAAAAATATGACATCTTCTATGTCTGTACCTCCATTTAAATTCAAAAAAAACAAACGTGGGGAATATGAATACTGAGAAGGATGCTGGCCTTGTTTGATTTCTTTCAGATGGAGCCACAAGGTGTGTCTGGACACGTTATTAAATTATGAACTTTATCAAACACTGAGAAAGCTTTATCTGCAAGCTAAGGATTACAGTAGTGAACATACAAACACTACCAAGAAGAACAAGTGGCAAGTTGAGTTAAAATGTCTACCCACTAGGTTGGAACTCAAGAACACAGAACACGCATAATAACCAGCCAGAATGTAAAATCTCCAGTACTGTCAATTGAATAACTCCTCATCAAAATTAAAAACATAATAAAACACAGTCGGGAATCTGGGTTTATATTAGGGATATTCATTTCTTCCAAGGCTGCAAAGCTGTGTTCATCTTCTTCCTGTGTAAAGACATTGAGACTGCTTTCACAGGTTAACCGGGAATTTACCCTATTAACTCAAAATGAGATGATAAAAGGCTGTTTTATATGCAAACGAGACCTAAACATAATCCCATACTATATCTACTGTTGCAGGGCATGCAAAAAAAATTTTCCTCATGAAAGAAAAACCATAAAACAAATATTACCCACTGCTTACATAAATTATAATTTAGTAGCTGTACCTAAATATGCTCATCTTCTGAAAGCAATAATTCTGACAAATACGTTTTCCTGATCTTCCACAGAATATTAAATGAAATATAAACGGAAAGAATAACCCAAGCCAAAAACCTATAAGTGTATCTAACCTTTCTTGGACTGTCCAAGGAAACAAAACCAGCAATCTTAGCCATAGCACACTCTTCAGACGTTTCTGCAACCTCCTCTCTTTTAAACTTCTGCAGACTGAACCAATGCTAAACAAGTCAGTGCCTTTGAGCTGTTCTCTACATTAAGACCATAGTCCTTGAACTCACAAACTGCCATTCAAGAAGGAATAGCTGGACACACACTGCAATATAAATGTTATTGTTCACTAAAAAAATCAATGGAATATTCTCTCTCTGTCAGTCTCCCAATGCTCCTGGTTTATGGCCAGTCATGCTAAGAGGTCTTGTTTCCAGTCTTTTCAGGACCTGCACTGCAGCTAATTTCACACATGCAAACACATTAGTTTAGGATAACTTCCCTGAAAAATCAAGGACCGGACAAGTGTTTACACATTTTGCATTGAGGAATTTGGAACAGGTAGAGAACACATAAATATTCATAACTACATATAAAAATAAAGAACAAAACTACTCAGGAGTTATTATTCTAGATGCCTGGTTTAAACACAGTAATTCTTCAGGTTTTTCAGTATTTCTCAAAAATTCAAAGAGGCAGCTTTCAGTCATAACAAAAGGTTTCTGTTTAACCCTTGCATGGTAGAGGACAGCCAAAAAAAGGAATCAATCAAATCTCTGTCCTCTAGCTTCACTCTTTGAATACTAAGCAGGTCTTGCTCAGAATTTACACAGAACTATAAACGAAACATTTTGAAAATTAAAATGGTTGAAATTCAATTTACATCCTACATCATTTTCTTCTTGCTTTTCTTTAAATCTTTCACAGATACTAGAGTTGTTACCAGCTTTTACCACTAGGATTACACTTGCGGAATCAGGAGTTTAAATGCTATAGTGATCATTTTACCACTCACTTTCAGGTCTTCTATTAAATCATTGTCTCATGAATACACGTAAATTACATCATCATCACAGTAAATTTCATGGTATGTGAAAATCCAACTGAACCAGGCAAGCCCTCACACTAACCAGAGTGACTTCAAAGTTCACTTTGATTTGAGCAGGGAACACAAAAATGATCTGCATAGGTCCCTTTGAAACTCATTTTCTGTTTGATTCTTTACTAAAAACATAAACAATGCTCTGACCACAACAAACAGCATAATGGAAAATTTTCCAGTAAGTAGTTCATTTTCAGGGATGAAACCCCAAATAACAGCAATTTGCTGTTTACCGTACAAACAATAAAATCACAGAATAAGTAGCAGTCCATTGAATATGACATAGAATTCATTTCACGTTATGTTGATAATTTTAGTTCACTGATTTTATCTTCAGTAAGATTAAACAAGTTCTACATACAAATACCTAATTCTGTCTAAGGACTTCTTTTGGATAACTTCCACTATTAAAATACAAAGAGCTATATTTTTAAGTCCAACTTCTCACTTCTACAGTTGTGCTTGTGCCCTAAGATCAAGAGTCCCTTGACATATTTAAGGTACTTTCTAAGAGTGCTGACTTTAACTGGGACAATATTGGGACAGCCCTGAGTTCCCAAAATTATAAAAGCCAGACATAGTAGTACAGATACGCTCCAGTCTATGGGGCTTATTTGAGGAACAACTTTAGCATAATCTCCTGAACGGCATCCCTGGTTCCTTCTTGTCACGCTCCGGGGGCTGCCCAGCGGGCGGCCGAAGCTGCGACCTTCCAGAGAGAACATCCCGCAAGGGAACTGCCCGTCCAGGGGGTCTTTGCAACTTCTCCGAGCGATGGGTGGCCTCCAAGGTGTAGCAACTTCGGCTACAAGTGATTTCAGCTCTTAGTGATTTCAGCTCTTAGTGATTTCAGCTCTCAGTGATTTCAGCTCATATGAGGCCACCCAGGCAGGCCCGGGGACGGAGAGAGACAAGGGAGCCTGGCGTGGTGAATTCCACAGGTGAGCTTTATTCAGCCACCCCTGTGAAGGGAGCCAGCGGCCAGGCTCTCCTGGGGTCAGGGGTACAGCCAGGGTGTTTATATAGGGAAAGGCAGGGGTGGGGTGGACACCAGTTAGCCAACAGGGTACAGACAATCTCCATACGGAGAAGCAAGGCATGCTGGGCCCACTTTTGGTCGCCGTAACCTGAAGGAGAAGTCCTTATCTCTTGGGAGGCTCAGGTCTCAGACACCTCTTCACAGGAGGGCAGTCGGCTCTGGTGCCAGAGCCTGGCAGACCTCTACACCTTCTGACACACCTGCCTTTTTTGCAGGAATTTTACTTTGGCTTTACCACATATCACAGCCATTACATCAACAAGTATGAAATGAGAATTCCATTTACAATTTTAATGATTACAGCAGAATGAACAATGAGTTTTAGGAAAAAAAACCCCAATAGATATTTACAGTCCCTCTGAAATTAAACTGTACTTGTAAAATTCCCTTTTGGGCGCTTTATCATTGCTGAGGTATCTGAAGAAGTGATTCAGTAGATCACCTACATTTCAGTTGTACACTATAGATAAGCCACATCTCCTGAAAATTAAAAACTGAGTGACAGAAGATTAGTAGTAGACATACCAAAACACTGTGGCATGCATTTAAAAGCAATACATTTAAAATTATACATGTGACTGTATATATCACTTTATTAGGCTTAATGGTTCCTGTAAAAGGCTTTAGAGTGCAGATTATTTTCTTTCCTCAGTGTACCACAAGTAATGACACTAAGGGGAACTAATTTTATAAGTGCATATGTGGCTGAATAAGAAGTCTACTGTAATAATTTTTCCATGAAATAAGTACTTTATGGTACCTGCTTGATTTTACATCAGTAAAAACCACAGCAAAATGGAAACAAGAGAAGAAAATGTAACTATCTTATTTAAAATGTAAATGTAAGTATTATTGACAATGGGCAATTCAATCAAAACTTCAGAATCTTTCTTCACATAGTACATCTCAAAAGCAAGTATTTCAACTCTGAATTTTACATCTGACATAGTTATAAACGCTTTCATCTCAAGCAATGGCGTCAAATAAAAAAACAGCTTCAGCAAATCCACATTTTAAAATTTTTTTATCAGCTGTTTTTAAGATTCCACACAATCGGGGAAGGACATTTCCCCTAAGAACTGTTTAAAATAAAATCATTTATATCTGCAATACTGGCACATACAAATATTCATAAAAAATTAACACAAAAAAATGCAGTGAGTGTTTCAGTCTTTACTGCACACTATAAGCAAAAATGCTGAAGGCCCTGAGACAAGACCTCAAAGATACCAACACACAAACTGATAACTTGAGCACAAGGAAAGTCATTTCCAAGTATCAGAAGTTTTGCTTCCAGAAGTTTCTTACCAGAAGACACAACAGCTGCCTCATCTTGGTCATGGTTTTCATGCCACTGCATGGTTCGGTAGTAACTGAGCATGACTTCCCAGAGGGCTTTGCAGAGATCAGCAAGGCATGGAATGTAGCTGTCTGGTGTAATATGCTACAGAAAAACAAAATAGCATTGTGAAACTTCAAAATTGTGTTCATTTTTTGCTGCAGCAACACAAACCATACAAACTCTCCAAATTCATACAGCTGAGCTGACATACATCTGTTTCATTTTCAAATATATTTTAAGAGGTGACAGATTCCTGATTTTGGTCAGCTAATCAAATGCTGTTCAAAAGTACAGAGTGTTTTTGTTAGCATCTTTTTTTTTCATTTTCTCAATTGGCCTGTATGTTAACTACCTCTTCCATTTATTTTACAGTGACACGGATACAGAAGTAAAGCCATAAAGTCTAATGCAGTCAGCACATCTCACTGTCAGAGGGATGCAGCCACCCCTGAGTGTCAGTTCAGTGATACAGACTTTTGTTCTTCAGTGCTACAGAGAAGCCTTCCTGCAGAGTACCCCACTGGGTTGAATGATCTTTAAAGAGCTAGCTTAAAAACAAACAAACTTGCAGATTCAGCAATTTTCTCTACTAACTTGTCAGGAAATGTTACTCTTACTGTATTTCAGGGCTTTTAGTATCTAAAATCTAAAGTTTGTGCAGATCACTATACTTGAAGACATACTGACTTTCAGGTGGACAGGAAGAAAGGATTACTTACTAAATACCAAGATAATTCAATATAGACTAAGGAAACAACTGAATTTCTTTAAGCTTACACTAGAACAAAGAAAATCAAGACTTGAGACTGAAGCAGCCAAGCTTTGCCCTGCTCCAGCAATATTCAAAAAGATAAAAGATGTAAAAGCATGGCATATTGCTAAGAAAAGAAACACTCAACAATGAAACGGTGACTCTGAATGCACAGGCACTAACTTTGATAAATGCTTAACAATTTCTGAAAACATTGTTTTTTAAAAGACTCGCATTATTACAATATCCAGCACCTGACTTCCAAAAAGATGCAAACAAAACAAAGAAAAAAGCCACTACAGTCCTCCATTAGCCATATACAATGGAAATAAACTAGATGAGTTCATTTTGACAGATTTTTAGAAACACACAGCAGAATATCTGCCTCAAAAGGAATACTCAATTTTATGACTTCCCTTGTTTAATTAGAGTAAGTACTCCATGACCCTTTATATGTTAAGGGCATCCTGGCTTAACAGAAGACAGCTTGAAGAGGGTTCTCACTAGAACTAAACAAAGAGAAAGAAGGCTCATATTTCAGTCTTAAACAATTTATTCCCCAACAACTGAATGCATGAGATGAAAACCTGCTGTTTTTTCTACAGGAAGTTAGAAATTGAATTGCTATGATAGTTCATCTTATTCAGCACCCTGATCTCAGAAATGCATTGCAACAGGTAACAACCAACACTGAACAGTATGGCTTGTGAGAGACCAAAATTTCCCATCTGCATCCTGTCCCTAAATATCTAATGGTTACCAAGATAGTAAAGAAAAATTCAAAAATCAAATTTCAATGCAATTACAGCAACATTCATAGTACATTAAAATTCCAAAGTCTGAGTACCTTCCTTTACACAGAATGCCAGCTATTGAAGGGTCACATAACTTAAACATCATCTTATTAAGGTTTCACATAAGTAAAAATAAATAGAAATAATGAGCTAATAATTTTGTAACCATGCAGTTAAAGCCACCCTCTTTCTGTGTATTACAAAATGTGGTATTTCCAAGTACCTGAAAGATCCCTCCACACGCTCAAATATAAGGATAAACAGCAATGCACAGCCTGTATTTTAGAAGTGGTCAGAAGCAGCTCAGTAGTAGTTTGCAAGTGTAAATAAATGGGCTTAGTATCATTAGTATTAGCAAGGAATGAGAAATAAACTGAAGGGCATACAGAATTATAAAGCAAAAAAAGAAGACAAACTTAAAACGAAAGTTCACTAGAAACTAAGAAATGAAAATAAAACCACGCTCTGAAGGCATGTAGCAAAAAATGAAAGGGCTGCAGTCCAGAGAACAAAGATCAGGGTTTGCTGGCTTTCTGCAGCTACAATTCATCTCAGTCAAGTGGAAATACCACCTATCCAGAATCTCACTCACTATGCTCATGAACACTTAAGTCAATTATTCCCAATAAATTTATTTTGCATATCACACTTTCTTTTATATGAAGGCTCTTAGATTATGTAAGCTTTTTAAACCAAAGAGGCACCTCTTTAAAATGAAACTGTTTTCAATGCAGATGTGTTGTTTACTAGTGGAAGTTACATGATCCCAGGAGATAAGAGAACTGAAAGAACAGAAAATGGATCAGAATATGAGCTTTAATCTCCTTGTGACTGTATTTTAATTTAATAAATTGCAACTGATGGGGTGGCTCCTTAAACTGAGGAGGAGCTTATGATGAGGGCTTAGTCTGTGACTGAAACAAACATCCTAAAGAACATTCAAGATAGAAACATAATTTCAAATTGTAATTCAATGTTAGAACCACCTAAAATTTCTCACATTCTTCTTCCCCATCAATGAAGTTTCAGAAAATTTCTTAGGGTGTAATAGTAAAATCAAAGTGAAAAAAGTAAAGAGTGAACTAAAAATGCTACTCAAACTATAGTAATTCATTTTAACAAAATTACAAAAAATGCAAGAAAATCCACTTAAAATTTATACTAGAGGAAAATACATGGATTTCCAGTCCATGATCTGCCTATCATCAGGCTTTCACATCTCAATATTACAGCTGTTCCTTATCCTGACATAAAAAATGCAAAATTAAATGTGAGAATGAAAAGTGAATGATACAAAGTCAGGCAAAATGGGAAGACTCCAATTAAATTAGCATCTTTACAAAAATTCTTACTGAAATGCAGTATCAGAAAAATTGTGAAAACCGGAATTAAGTTCAAAGATAATAGTTATTCCAATAACTGGCATACTGAAGATACACACATTTTGAAACGCTGGTCTTTGTTTGTTAGATGGAGTCCACAATATCTCCAAGGTATTAACATTTAGTGCAATCAAAATCAAGTTGTGAGTAACACATATCTCAAATAGTCGTAAATAGTATTAAGAAACTAGAGTAGCTGCAAGGTTAGCAATTGAGTCCTTACTGACAAAAGGTACTCTTACAACACTGAAAATAATTCAGATTAAAAACCATACATATATGCAAGAATTACATACTGTACAGAGGTCTTTGTACTGTAACTTCTGAAACTTGGTGTCTGTGTTTCCTGCACACAGCTCCACATATCCAAGGACTACTTGAAACACGGTGTTGTGAATGGCTTGAGTGAAGTGCATATGTAACTGGTCCATTGCTGTCTGAAAGAAATGGAGTAACATAAAATCAAAGAGTAAAATTCAATTTGTCATATGCCATCACCTTTAGGCATCATCTTTTAACATAAGTCTTTTTCAGTACTGAACACTCATAAGCATGTCCTCCAACCTCTGTCTCAAAAACACCTAACACAGATCTTGGCAATATTACACCATGGTCACATAAAGGAGTTCAGGTATTACAAGTAAAATCAGTTTCCTCTGCCATCTTCCCTCTGTAATCCATCTTTTTTTTGTACATTGTCACTAGTAAATATTAATTCTACACCCATATAATATAGCTAATTATAGAATTCACTCACTCATTTATTTACCCTCCCAATAACTGGTAACGTGTCAAAAAAAATTAGTTGAGATTCATGCTCTTTCTCCCAGTGGAAGCACTTCCAACTAAATAAAAAAATATTTCCTTTGCAATCATTAAAATTAAAAGCACGATTACAAAGTCTTCATCCACTTGCCAGAGTGAAGAACCCAAAGAAGAATTAAGTATTACAGAAAGGTATGCACAACATATAAATAAATTTCCTAGAAAATTCCTCTTTTTGATAGAAAAAGACATTAAAAAAAAAAAAGACTACTTTTTCCAGAAAAAAGTTACATATATGTACTAAGGACTAATGACTACATAACATATTCATTTTGCCATAATCATGTCTGAGTTTCAGGTCAGGATGTTTCCCAAGTGTCCCTGTTGTTAATAAACTGTATGTAACATTATTCCATTTCAGAAACTGAATTTTCTCACTGTTTCAGGATATATATATATAATGCCCATAAGGTATACAGAAAATGATAAAAATAATCTTTCATATGCAAGAATAAAGTTATCAGATCCTGCAGATTTGAAAACGTTATTCAACTACTTCCTATCTGACATTTTTAGCTACTGACAAGAGCTGAGAATAAGAATAAGAAATGAAGAAGCAATTCTGCTCAAATCCTATTGAAAACAGCCCATCTTCTACAGCTAGTCCTAACTTGAATTAGCCAAAGAAAACAGAATGACAAATGAAATAATGATAAGTACTGAAGGTACTGAAGGATCTTGACATTTTGTTTACTGCAAAGAGGTCAGTATGGGAGATATTTCAACAACAATGCAACTAAATTATTTTCACGACAAGTTCAAAATACATACTTTAATAGTAATAAAAAGAATGTCAAAACCAAGTCACTCTATAATGGAACAAAGCAGGCAAAACCATGCAGTAACAAATAACACTTTTGTTTTGTCAGAAACTTCATTCCTCTCCAACAAAAAATCTGCCTTTCTCAACATGTCATGCACTTGACTTGGAGCACTGAATGCACTGTATCTATTTTTGTTCAGTTAATAAGAAATTGCATACAATGCACTAACAGAAGAAAAAGTCTAATTAATCTTCTCCCCTGATTTTAAGCTGCAGTCTTTAGGCATTCCAATAGTTCTGCACACTAACAAAGTATGGGAAGATAAATCCATTTCTATCCTATTGCAGAGCTACACCATTATCACAGTCAAGCCAGGAAAAAAAGAACCCAACTTTGCTAAAAAGGTTCTAATTAGAAAGAAGCAAAGCAAACAAACAAAAATTTAAAATAAACCCAAGAAAGGCAATCTTATATCAGATACGCTTCTGAAATTTGGAAATACCATTCAAAAAACCAAGCATAACAAAAAATTAATGGGTTTCTTGTCCTGCCTTCATCAGGGGACAGGTGCTTTGACTTGATCTTTAGCAGCTAAATCTTTCTGGGAGAATCTGTTTCCAAAGTAAATCATCCCTGTTACAGTGGCATCACCATGTTCAGCCTCACTGTGTTACGAACACTGATCACTGACAAAACATGCCTCTGAGACTTTCAAGTCTCCTTACTCCCTTTACTTCACAGGACCTTGGTATTAGCTCCCACACGTCACACCTGCTGCAGAAGGGAACTGGCTGACTGCCTTCTCAGAAAAACAAACCAACACGAAGCCTCAAGGCAGCGCACCAAACAGAAGAGAACTCCATGCTATGGGAGAAGTTAGGTCTATTCTTATTTACACAGAAAATGCTGTAGGCACCCACAGATGTAACTTTCAGGACATGTCCACAGTATGTGTTTGACATGCCATAGGATGTATTTTACTGCAAAAAACCTATCTCCTCTTATGTTCCATTCCCATCATGTTAAGAGTACAATATAAAATGGAAATACTCAAGGCAGAGGTTGTGCACAACCCAGAAACACAGACCTAGCTATAAAAAAAATAGTATTCACATGACTAAACAGAACAAATAGTGCAAACAGTAGTATAAACAGAGCTGAAATACGCAACTGTTACAGTTATAACCCGTCCAAAAAGCTACATGTTGCAGTAACACACAGTTTACCTTTAGCAAGTACTGTTATATTATCCGAGCCTTATAAAAACCTTTGCATACTCAGCAAGATCCACCAGCATTAGCGTGCTGGTTTTGGCTGGGATAGAGTTAATTTTCTTTACAGTAGCTGGTATGGGGCATGGGGCTGTGTGTTTGATTTGTGCTGGAAACAGTGTTGATAATTCAGGGACATTTTAGCCATTGCTGAGCAGGGCTTAAACAGGGTCAAGGCCTTTTGTGCTTCTCACCCCAACCCTCCAGAGTGGGCTGGGCATGCACAAGGATTTGGGAGGAGACACAGCCAGGACAGCTGACCCCAACTGACCAAAGGGATATTCCATAAGACGTGGTGTCATCCTTAGCAATAAAAGCTGGGGCAAGAAGACAGAACAGGGGGATGCAAGGAGTGATGAAGTTTGTCTTCACAAGTCACTGTTACACGTGATGGAGTCCTGCTGTCCTGGGGATGGCTGAACACTTGACTTTGCCATCCCACCAAGAGGGAGGAAGCCTGCAGCTGTGGAGGGCTAAGCTGCCACCTGGGATTAAACCACAACAATTAGGAAAATAAGTTTCCATCGCAGTACTCAAAGCTTCATGCTGTGATATTAATATTTTCAGTGACTTCCTCAGAAGATAACTACTAACCTGTGTTTTTCCAAGCAGCCTGTAGGCCTGCTGAACCTTTGTATAATGATTGATATCAAAATTCTTGCATATTTTGGAAAGCGCTACGTCCAATTGTTCCTATAAAAATGAAAGAAAAAATGTATTAAACACTAAATAAAAACAGGCCAAGTAATACATTACTTAAACAACAGCAAGTGAGGAGACGTTTATTTAAACAGTCTGATAATTATAGTTGTAAAGTAACTAAGACTCTATGTGACTTGACTGTTCTGAGGTGCTTAAATGTTATTTCTTGCAGTTATAAGTACTTCAGTGTCAGCCAAAGAGTTCCAGCTGAACTCCAAAGAACAAGCAAGAAAAAGAACATTATTTCACTGAAGTCAAATTCGAAGTGATGTTTACTTTGAGAAGGCCTAGCACCTCAATAATGGAGAGCTGGGATTTCTAAGTTGGTCTACTTCCACTCCTAAAAAAACCCCAGATCTGGGGGTTTCAGATCAAGCAATTCAATTATAGACTTCTTAACCCTCTGACTGCATCTCTTAAATGGAACTAACACTATCTGAATTAAAAATTCATTGGCAAGACTGCTATTTATAGAATACTACATCAGCACAACAAGCAGCACCTGAGAGAATCAAAAAAGAAAGTAGACACACAAATACTGGTTCTGCCAGCAGAGCTGTGTCTGAGGATACTGAACAGCTCTGCAGTAAATGAAGTTCACCTATTATGTAAACTAAGTGAAAAAAAAACTTCAATAGAATCATGTATTTAATGACTAATAAAGCTTTCAAGAATTTGACTATGTAGCTTAATAACGTAATTCTCACTTCGACACTGTAATATATTCAGATACACAGCCTAACTCTAGTTATTTTCAACTAACAATGCAAAAAAAAGCAGGACAAATCGATAACATACAATAACATACACAGCTAGCAAGTATCTTCTTTACTTGCTAGATACTTAAAAGCATTTCAATTCTTATTATTTAATGATTTTGCAGTACAGTCTTGCTCTTAAAAATAGAAACCATAGTAGATGGGTGTTTAGTCCCTTATGTACTTTTACTTACTCCTTTGGATAATTTTCATGAATTACATCACTAGTCAAAAAACATTTTTAGTTTTAATCCTAGAGATTTATTGGGGGTTGTTTGTTGTACTTTCTTCCCTAAGCCAAATGGTAAAAGGACAAGTAACCTAAAGATTCAGAACTTCTCTAAAACATTACTCAGCAATTTGAATTTCAGCCATATACTGGTTTAAAAAAAAGAAAATTCCTCCTCTTGTTTCTTGCAGAACAGCTGTACAAAGACAAGAACTGGGATATCAAACCTCCCACGAACACAGCTCTTAAACACAAAGAACATTAATCTTTTCAGTTACATTTTTCAATACTTCCTTCCACTATAGCCATCTTGCATTTTATTTGTAACAGTGTAAAAGTAAGATCTATATTAAAATCTGAATTAAAATAAGACAAAAAAAGGAAAAAGGAACAGACTTAAGTAGAGACACTCAACTATTGAAAAGACTCATTACTGAAATCCTAACTAGCAAGAGTATTATTCTATATTAATTTCTCAGCAATATTCCATGGACCCAAGGATGACTTATGTTTCTCTCATATGCACAGGCATAATTCCAGCAGAAAATAAGATGCTTTCACAGGAGGAAAATAAGATGTTTTTATAAATTCACAAGTAATAAATAAATCTTGAATGTGATTATTTAGCTAGCTGTGAATTGCTCTCACCAACCAATACAGCGCATTTTATCATATTTTAATAAGATCAGAATTTGCTCTTCAAAGCTGTTACTAGAAGGAAGTAAAGATGCATGTCACCTTTAATCAACATCAGTATTTGCTCACAAGGAAAAAATGAGTGTGCTCACTCTCACAAGGCCTTTGTGAGAGTGAGAAGAAAACAGTCATTCCATCAGCTCTTTTGAACCAGACATGCTCTGAATAAAGCACTATCAGATAAAGACTAAAGGAACAAAAAAAAGCTTTGCATAAAAGCTGAAGTACAAAGACATAACTGAAGGAAATTAACAAAGTTCTATTTTTCCAGGGAACTGAATAACAAGGTACGATAAAACGTGACTGACTTTCTAAAGAGCACGTGACAACAGGTGTAGACAGATGCTGAAATAGCTAACTCAGGTTCCTGCTAAACATTACATGTGTATGCATTACATGCATCACACATACATTATACATTGCTAGACTCCTTACAAAAAGCTTGCCAAGTTCCAGCTCAAAATTACCTAGTAGTAGAGTCTACAGAATTCCCTTTTTTGCCACCAATTTCCAGCAAGACACTTAACATTTTATATTCATTTGCTTTTGTGATACTATCTGCCAACTTAAACTGACCTCAGTTGCATCTTTCACAGCTATTCAAGTCTTATTTCCTACAGCTTAGCACAGAACCTATTCAGCACTTTGCAGTTTGCTGACCTCTAAAATTTCCTGTGAAACTGTCATCTCTTGTGTATCTTATCCAAACCTACTGGCTTGCTGTTAATTTGTTTTCCACGACTATTTAGAGAAGTAGTCTAAAGAATTCACAGAAGTTCAGTACTTCAAATGTCACATGACTTTTTTAATTTGACTGCTGTACCACTTATAGTTGGCACAACTAGTGAACTGGGTCATAATATGATAACGTAATAAAGAGCATTTAGGTTGATTACAGCACTAAAGTCTACATGAACAGCAATGGCTACAGCATCCAAAGAGAGTATTTGAAAGAAATGTACATGTTCTGTAATTGCTAACAACATTGTATTAGAAAGCTCTATTACTTTGAGATTAAATGCTAACACATACTTAGAGGTTAAATATTAACATATACTAAACATCAGTATATTAATTCTTACCTCTATTTGTTCCAAGGTGTCTTGCAGTTTTGAATTTAGCTCACTATTGATGAAAGAAAAGAATGTTTAGAAAAAATTACTGATTATATAAACATTTCAGACCATTTCTTATTTCCAAAAACCCTGCTACTGTGCCACAACACAGTAATTTACCATAAACCATTAAGCTGCTGTTGCTGTGTCAGACTAGCACCATCACACCACTGCTACCTGGAAAGGCACATTATTCTAGGTTTATAATGCAACAGTGTTAAGAGGGCCCAGACAAGACCCCATCCTACTAGGATTTAACCAAGTATTCAAAGACATTGCCAACCCCCAAGAAACTTGCTTTAAATGTTTTGGTTTGGCACTGTGGTCTACAGCAGAACATTCCCAGAAGGGTCAGGGCTGTCAAGTCTTTGCAAACTACAGTAATTTTTATTTGTTGCTCAGGAACCCTTTACAGAAATGCTATAGGAAAAAGAGAACTTAAGCTTTCCCAGAAAAATTTTTAAGTATGGTATGAAAGATTAACAAAAATAGCTACCATAAGAGAAACTATTTAGGAAAAAGAAAGGTACCACTGCACCTTTGCAACAGTCAGCTTTAAAAAATTCAGAACAGCAACAATAAAAAAAAGACAAAAAATGTGACTACTATGTTTTTGTTCGGAAGAGTCAAAGCAACAAAGAAATAGGCAGGATATTCTCTTCAAGCACAGAAAGCACAGTTTTCATTAAATAGTCACCGTATCTGATTTCAGACAACTTCCTTCTGTGCTCTGGATCTTCTCCTAAGGGGCCTATATTAATTATCAAAAGACAGATTCTAGCTTCTCTACTGAGTTCTCTATGCTTAAAAAATACCCCATCACCCTCTATTTTGGATTCCATTATATAAATTGGGTACAACACCCTCCAAAGAAAGTTTATATAGGAAAAAAACCAGCATCAAAAACAGCTGCCATTAAACCCTAAAGAGAGTAGCCAATATTTCCTTGTCGTTTCTGTACATGCAATGAGCCTTCAAACACAAAGACCTCCATAATAATCTGATGTTACTACATTTCCTGCTGGAGTTTATGAGCATTTCCTGCTATTTCTTTTTTTTTTTAAAAACAACTGAAACATCAAGTCTTTCTAAGTTAGAAACTGCAGATATTTGGATTTGCTTCTGTTCTGAAAGCAATTCCTTCATGTCAGCACAAAACTCTGCACTTGCTAATTTCAATGCCAAGAATCAGGGTAAGTTATCCTGCAGAAGCCATCTTACTAGAGGCAAATTAATTCCAGATAAAAAACTTCTCATTAAAAACTCAGCCCAGCTATCTCTAGGCTGGAGGTTAGAGCACACTCATAATTCAGTCTAAGTTGAAACTTTACCTGCCAACTTATTACTACAGTTACAAAACAATTATATAGTCCAAACACTGATTATATACTGTTATGATTGTGAGGACTGGTTAGTCGTGGCAGAGGGAGGTCGGAAACTACAGAGGATACTTATGCTTTTGTAACTGCCTCAATTTTACTTTTGTAAGCTGAAAATTACTTTTCAATTAAACTTTCCTTAGAGAATGAGAATTAATGATCACTATTTTATACCATTTACAAATAAAATCATACAGAAGCTGAAATCCGCACAATGTCACCCTACCTTATACAACTGTAGTGTTTGAAAGTGCTGGCAGCTTTCTGGCATTCCAAGCACAGCTGAATAGCTCCTGGATAATCCTCTTCCTTAGGATAAAATACAATTGAAAGCTCATCTGAAGCAACAGTGCAAAACCCATTTTTGCTTGCATGCTTATGTATAAACATTAAGAATAAAATGTTTTGCCTCTCCTGTCTATATAGTAAAGGAAAAGAGTGAGCATCTACTTCAGCACTTAATGTGCAAGTAGTTTAGAATTAGCAACATCTGAAAACATTATGTATTACATTACCTTATGCAAACAACTTGCTGTATTGTTTCCTTATGCATACATAAAAAATACATCACAACGTTTTTATTACAGAACAACTAATATCTTCTCAGTTATCTATTCACGAGCACGGAAAGAGGTGAGTTCAGGCACTGGCAGGCTGTTCCTATAGTTTATAAAACCTAAAAGGAGACATGGAAGACACTCCCAACACTACACCCAAATAAATGCTATTTAAATTGACACATTCTATAGCTCATTAGAAATTAACTTATATACAACTGACTCATAGAAGGCCTCAGGAAACAAAGAACACATTATGGATGCACTGTCCTAATATATAAGAAGAATATCCAAGAGGTAGGCAGCTCAATCTGGAAGTATACAAGGATGCCAGGACAAAACAAAAACATACACACAAAAATGTAAAACCCAAGGATCGTACCAACAAAACATGGGCATTGCCTTGGATATACCTGTTATTTTTTATTCTATTAGACATGAGACCAGAAAGGGAAGGAGCAAGGAAAACCCTCTTTAATAGCTAAGAGCTTCCATTTTTTGTCATAATTACATCTGTTATATTACATACTTTAGAGAGCTTAAACGCAAAGCTGCTACTGGAATTTCAGTCATTGACTGAAGAGTAAAAAATGCAAGGGTAATTTAAATTCAGCTATTATAGAGGAGTTTCTGAAATGAAATCTGTTTTAACATCAATGTTGTAATGCAGACCAAATTTAGCTAAAAAAACATTTAAAAACCCCAATACATTATCCATTAGATGAAAACCGAACAGTACACTGGTCTAAAAGGAGGGCTGCATTTATAGCTCTTTATATCTTCCTCCATTGGAAACCTGGCACTTGCTCCATTAAGTCTAACAGAGCTCAAATCAGAAAGCCTGCTTGCATAATATGTGTCACTAATATATTCCAGATGCAGCTCAGCCCTGTAAGCTACTGTCGCTTCATTCCTGGTCTTTTTTTAAATTGAGAACTCTTTCAAAATGCTCTTTTGTGAGTGGCTGCTAACAGCTCTCATGCATATTCCAACCTACTAACTTCTGGGAGTACAGATAATAAATGGGCTAGCAGCTGGGATAACTTACTGGGAGCAGACACTGAGCACAGTTTTAGAACCGCACTCAGCCAAAATCAGAGTTCCAGCCCTTAAAAATCACTGACTAATTACAATAATCAGACATTAGGGTCTGTGTGTGAATGCAACACCCACACCTCCTCAGGACAACTCCTGACAGTAGACAGTGAAGAGTTGATGTCCTGTGTAGCAAAATACAGCACAGAAATTGAAAGGTCATCATCGTACAGGGCTTACTAAGCAGAAAGCATTTATGCCACCTGAAAATGAGTGCAGTTTTGCTTGGTAAAGAAAAAGAAAGTTTGCTGACACAAGGTGACTTACTCAAGATGGAATTAAATTCACAGAATCTTAAAAGTTAAAACTATTAACTTTTTTGCATCCAGTATTAGCTGTAAATATTTGGCAAACTAGCAAGTCAAAATTGTTACACTCCATGTACTATAGCTGTCAATAAAATCCTGAGGCTGTCTTTCATACAATTAATCACCTTAAGACAAGATCTTATTTTGCTCTGTGCAGTATCTCCGGCATTTTTAGGCAGTATACATAACAGTATCAGAATTTTCAGTGTCATGGCCTGCATGGTGCATTGTTTTCTACAATTGATTTGTAGCCAACCCAATGAATAAGGAGAGAAGGCTACTACATTTACAAATAAAATACTAACCAGGGAGCCCATCTATAAATTTGCACAGTAACATATCAATAGATATTCTTTATCCAGACCCAGCATATCAACAATCAGCTAAATCTCATCTTTCTTCTTTTCCCAAATATCAAGCTAAAGAAAAGAGGTATAAGTTGAGAGCAGGGATAAGTGAAGACTCCACAGCATTTTTACTGAACAAACTCAAGCTTCAGTACCCAGATCTAAAGGCACAAATCAGTTTTTGATAAAAAATACTCTCCCCCAGCAGAGGGGCTACCTAATTTGATATTAAGTTTTTCTCAATTTAAAAGAAGAATAAAAATATAATTTCATCCCATGCACACACCCTGTCTGCAAGAGGAAAGGAACGGACAAAATTAAGATGACCGACAAATGTAGACTCAGAATAGCTTCAAATTATACCAGTCTGGTAGGGACTTACCTCCAACATCTCACTCAAACGCACATCAGTTCTTTGCTAAAAAAAAAAAAAGCCAAAAAAAATACAGTCATTACTACACAGAAATGAAGAAAAATATCTGTCACTGAACAAAAACAACTGCACATACCAGTGTTTTTATTGTTCTCAGAGACTTTAGCAGTCCAATAAGCAACTGTCGTTTCCTCTGATTTGCAAGTAGCCCCAAACTAGTTTGTGTGAAGCCTTCCTTTGCTATATTCAAGTGTCTGCAAAAGTTATATATTAACATTATCTTCAACAATTCATGACATAAAACTTACTTCTAATCAATTCTAACAAGTCCAACAAAATACATGGTAGAAATAAGATTGTCAGCATTGTTAGGGAAACTCAGAAAACAAGATTATACCAACAGACTACTAAGAAGGTACATCCTCCCTTCTGCACTTGTCTGTGGATCAATGGTGTATCTCAAAAGCTTTCTGTTTCAAAGAGAACTCCTAATTGCAAGAGTGAGAGCTGCAAGAGTTTGCAATTTTTTCAGTATCTCTAAATACTGCTGCTAATAGCATTCAGCACATACACAGGAAATATCATCAGCAAGCAAACTTCCTGAATTTACAGATTTCTTCTTAAATGCTTCCCTACTTTCAACCTCTGCAGTTGTTTAAGCAAGATACCTTCTCCCATTTGTGCAAATAACCGCTGCTAACTGAAGGCCAGTCTGCAATGATGTAACACGTTCAAGTTCCTATGGAGAGACAACCGGTTAAATAAATACACAAGTTAAACAAATAGACAAGTTGCACACCAGTGAAGACTACTGATTAGTAAATTTCTCTTTAGATGTTATAATGACTTTGTAGAGTTATTTTATATATTATTTATTTTATCATTTTATATACACTAAGCACTACAATGTAACATTAATATAAACTGTATTTTAAAATACAATTCTCTTTCGAAGATAAGATATTTGAAATCTGTTTTCATTGCAGTGGGACCCTCTACATTTATATATTGCACATTTAGTCTAAGAATTTCTATACCATTAATGTATTACAACAAAATAATCAAAGCTTCAGGGATAGAAGCACAGGGCTTAATTTGCACTAATATGCCAGAGAGCAGAAAAACAAAAAAAAAATTATGTTTCACGCAGCATTTTCTTGTTCAGAAGCACTTGTGTTCTACCAATTTAATAGATGCACATCATAATGAATGTTAATTGTATCCTGTTGACTTTCAGCTGAAAACTCTTCAGCAGAGGTGACCTGAATTTAGCTTGATTTTGACTTAGTGAAGTGCCTAGCATAATCTCAACTCCTTGAAAAAAATAAATGTTTTAATGTAACTATTAAGATTTCTTTTGTTAGGAACAGCTCTGCAGAAAAGTGCATTCTTTCCCCAGGCTACAGGAAAAGAGATTTTATATACATACATATATAAAAAATGTATATATATGTTGGGGTTTTTTTTTAACTCTGCTCATCATTTCAAAACATTGCTAGTGCTTTCTGTGAGAAGGGAGATTTTCACTTTGAAAACTAATCTAATTCCAAAAATATGACAAGCAAAAACAAGTTCAAAGTTCAGTTCAGTTTCAGAGCAGCTCCTAGTCAGTCCCCAAATCACTTACCTGCCTCTTCCACCAAAACCTGCTACTTTTTGTTACCAATGTTGCTTTTGTAAAAATGACTGCTTAGTTGCTGATATGCAAAATATCTTAAGAAACCAAATTCAAAGATTACTTTCCTCAATACCTAGTTCTCTCTAAAAACATACTTTGCAAATATCAGAGCTATTCAAAAAGCCATTGTTCCTTTGTTCATGAGGAAACACACACAATAAGGAGCAACTCCACTCCAGTCTTGCCTCTTGCAAAGACTCTGTAAAATAACTCCTTTGAACATGAGTGGATGGAGAGGAGTGGGGAGAGAGTGCAGCCTAAAGATCCCCAAAGAGGGAGACTTCTGCCCAGTATTTGGGGCTGAACACAATTTTTCTCTTCACAAAAGGAATCTTTCACTCACTGTTTGTTCCTAAAGCATGCCTTTCTTCAAAGAACAGAAAACTGTACATCCCTTACCCTGTGTCTGTGCCATGCCTCTTGTGGCCACAGGAGTGTCTGGCAGACTAGTACTTCATACTAGGCACGGGGTTCAAACCATGATAACCCTAAACTACACTTTGCACAGTGAAAACAGGTCCAGTAGATGTGTCCAACTGCATCTTTGATTCTTCTAATGATCTGTTACTATAGTTGAACACTGAATTGGAGCTGCCATTACTAGTTCACACAGCACATCAGGGGGTTCATTTTATGAATCAGTGGGAAAGTGAGTCCTATAATGCCCAGAAATCCCCGGTAAGTCTACTGACAAGAATAATTGCGCAGGCCTGTGCCCGTAAGTAACACTGAAGGATTATTGACTTAATCAGGCACAAATGCATTTAAGAAAAGTTTTTAGAAGACTTTTACTGGCACAATGGATTTCTAACTGTCCCTTTGGAACACCTAAAAGCACTTCTAGGTATAAAACAGTTGCACCTCACTGAGATGTTGCTGCAATGAGAACATTAACATTACACAGCAAAATGCAAGAACATTTGCTGCAGGTCCATTATGCAGTGAGAGGTTTTCAAAGTGAAGCTGCTGGATTTAGAAAAAGCAGCACTCACTCAAAAACATCAATTTCAAACCCACACAATGGTGAAAAAATACCAGAAGATTTTTACACCATACAATTACCCTTTCTCCGCCTTCTACACTATCTTGTGAAAACTCAACCACAGTAGCACTTAGCAGCCTCCTTCTGCAATAGTCTCCCACCTGACTCCTTTAAAACTGAAACAACATTACTGTTGCAGCCTTTTTCTTCCACTTGCTATTGCAGGCAAGCAATGGTCACTTCTCCCTCCTCCAATTTTCTTTAAACAGCAGCGCTCCTTTCACCAGGCAATGTGCCAGAACACAGATGGCAACCTCACTAAGGCAGGATGCAGTGGCCATAAGAACAAGCAAATAGAAGAGGATGTTGTGTCCTCTGGATGAAAGAGGAAAATAAATGTAGCTCCATGACATCTACCACAGGTTAATAGCCAGGAAGTCATCTTCCACACTCTCTCCAGCTTCTTGCCCAAAATGAGAATTGCCATAATCACCAGTATAACAATGGTGATGCAAGGTGCTGTACACAAACAGAAGTATTCACCACGTGATCATTCTCAGATTAACTTAATCACCATTTTCACTCTGCAGAATTCTCCATGTCATTTTATGTAACAATCTCAAAATCAGGAAGCGCTGACCAAATGTTATAGGGACAGTATTAAGAATAAATGAGTACGAAAAGAAACACCTTCCCTTAGAGAATCACTATGACACCTGCTGCAAATACATTTTTGAATAAAGAAGAGAAGCCATGCCAATACTCTACTGAAAGCAGCTAAAGCAGTTTTGCTTTGCTTTGCTCTTGGAGATCTTTGACACGTTGAGATTCTATTTGTTTTCATCTTCAACATGGATGACAGACCAAGGGGGTATGAGTTGGAGGATCACGACAGCAAGAATGATCAGCTCCCAGTAAACCCTGAAATTGTATGGGATCTGCTGCTCCAGCTGGATCCCTACAAATCTATTGGGCCTGATGGGATTCATTCAAGAATCCTCAAAGAGCTGGCTGACATCACTGCAAAACCTCTCTCAATTTTTGGGCAGTCTTGGGAATCCAGAGAGCTCCCAGCTGACTGAAGGTGACAAACGTTGTCCCAATTTTTAAGAACAAGAAGGAGAACCCCAACAACTACAGGCTTGTCAGTCTCACTTCAGTGCCTGGTAAAGTTATGGAGATTATTCTGGGAGGTACTGAAAAACACCTGAAAGACAACACAGTCATTGGTCACAGCCAGCACGGCTTCATGACAGCAAAATCCCGCTTGTCAAACCTGATTTCCTTTTATGACAAGATAACCCACCCAGCTGATCAAGGGAAGCCAGCTGATGTAACCTTTTGGATTTCAGCAAAGCTTTCAATACTGTCTCTCATAGTATCCTTCCAGAAAGAATGTCCAGCACACAGCTGGATAAAAACATCACATGATGGGTGAGCAACTGGCTCACAGTTCAGGCACAAAGGGTTTAGTCAATGGAGTGACATCAGGCTGGTGACCTGTTATGAGTGGGGTTCTGCAGGGCTCCATCCCAGGCTCTTCCACATCTTCATCAATGACTTGGACACAGGACTGGACGGGATATTCAGCAAGTTTGCAGACAACATAAAATTGGGAGGAGCTGTTGACTCACTTGAAGGCAGGGAGGCCCTGTAGAGAGACTTTAGAGGACTGGGCAATCACCAACTATATCAAGTTCTGACAAATTAGAGGACTGGGCAATCACAAACAGGATGAAGTTCAACAAGGGAAAGCACCGGATTCTGCACCTGGGATGGGGTAACCCTGGATGTACAGACAGAGTGGGGAATGAGAGGCTGGAAAGCAGTGCTGTGCAAAGGGACCTCAGGGTCCTGCTTGACAGAAGGTTGAAAATTAATCAGCAGTGCCCTGGCAGCCAGGAGGGCCAAACATGCCCAGCATCAGGCACAGCAACGCCAGCCGGGCGAGGGAGGGGATTGTCCTGCTCTGCTGTGCACTGGGGCAGCCTCACCCCAAGTGCTGGTGGCAGTTCTGGGTGCCACAATATGAGAAAGACATTAAGAAATCAAAGAGAGTCCAAAGGAGGGCAATGAAGATGGTGAAGAGCCTTGCAGGGAAACTGTATGAGGAGTGGCTGACCTCACTTAGTCTGTTCAGCCTGGAGGCGACTGAGGGAGAGACCTCATTGCAGTTACAACTTCATCATGAGGGGAAGAGGAGGGGCAGGCACTGATCTCTTCTCTGTGGTGACCAGTGACAGGACCCAAGCGAATGGCCTGAAATTGTGTCGGGGAGGTTTAGGTTGGATATTAGAAAAAGGTTCATCACCCAGAGGGTGGTTGAGCACTGGAACAGCTCTCCAGGGAAGTGGTCACAGCACCAAGCCTGACAGAGTTCAAGAAGCATTTGGACAATACTCCCAGGCACACGGTGTGACTCTTGGGGATGGCTCTGTGCAGGGCCAGAAGACGGACTCGATGATCCTTGTGGGTCCCTTCCAACACAACGTATGCTGTGTTTCTGTGATTCTCACAACTGCCTGAGATTGGTAGCAGCTAAATGATCTTAAGAAGGGTCAGTGCTGCCTTCTCTCATAGAATAAGATGTGAAACCACTCCTAAACATAGGCACTAAAGCAGCTTTTGTTCCAAGTCCATTACAGGCATCAGTCAAGCCTGTGAATTCATGTCTTCAGAAAGCCTTCTTAAAATGGCCATATGCCAAAACCTTTATCATCTTAAGGACCTTCAACTCAATACACTCTTGGTTTTCACTATAGAGATAGAGCTTTAGCATACAAAAATAGCTGGTTCCAACCAGGCACTAGCATCCCTGCTACAAATTACCAAAACGACACAACTGCAGCATTATAACAGCACAAAATTGAGCAGTTCATTCTTGAAAAGTAAGTTAGTTGTCTTACCTCAACATATGCAGGCTGTTTTTCAAGGATTAAATCTGCAACTTTCTTAGATACCTTAAAAAGAAGAACACTCCATGTGATTCACAGCTGTGAGAACACTCCACTGTGATTCTCAGTTAAGTACGCCATCCCCATACTAAAGTTCTACATGTGCATAATGATCATTAAATTCTGCATTTTTCAAATTTATTAAAAAATATTCCACAACACATAAAATCATAAAAATGATGATCAGCTTTCCTTAGAACCAAGATAACAAAAATGTTCACTATTCCATCTAGGGATTAGTAGGCATTTTTAGACTAGTCACTTAACTCTCTGCTTGTTGAGGAACGAGCTAGGATAGCAAATTTGGGACACTGCAAGTGTTTACATTCTGCTCATGCTATTGCTAGAGTACAAATTTAAGGTAACCATATAGCATGGTGTGCTGGCTTGGGCTGGGGTAGTTAATTTTCTCCAAAGTACCTGGTATGGGGCTGTTTTAGACTTGGGCTGAAACCAGTGTTGATAACACAGAGGTGTTTCAGTTGAGCAGTGCCTGCAGAGAATCAATGCCTTTTCTACTCCTCGAACCACCTTGCCAGCAAATGGCCTGGGGGTGCACAAACTGTTGAGAGGGGACAGAGCTGAGACAGCTGACCCCAACTGATCCATGGGATATCTCAAACATATGGTGTCATGCTCAGCATATACAGCTGGGGGGAGAAGAAGGAAGGGAAAGAATGCTCAGAGTGATGGCATTTCTCTTCGTGCCTACTGCTACACATGATAAAGCCCTGCTTTCCTGGAGAAGGCTGAACAGCTGCCTGCCCATGAAAAGCAGTGAATTAATTCCTTGTTTGGCTTCACTTCCTTTTGCTTTACCTATTTTTTAGCTATTTCTTTTGCATTATCTACCTTTATGTCAACCCACGAGCTTTTTCACTTTTACTCCTCCCATTCTCCCCGCCACCCCACTGGTGGGGAAGCGAGTGAGAGGCTGAGTGATACTTCATTACCATCTAGAATTAAAGCACAACAGGTGGAGATCTAAGAAAGCCATAAGGACACCTACCTTTCAGACTGATACTGTATTAAATTAAAACTATGTCAAAATGAATATTCACTCTCTACACATTATACCCTTTCCTTAGAACACAGAATATGTATATTTTAAAATTTTCTCCATTGCTCTGAGTAGAATTCTAAGTAGAATGCTCCTGAAAGCTGCTGTCTGTATTGAATTTAAAAACGGCATTGCTACCTTAATCAATCTCTTCTGCACAAACACAGAAGTTTAAAAAGAAATCCAACACTAACAGTCTTATAAATGCAAGCTTGAGAATAGTGTCTTTCTTTTTTTTTTTTTCAGCAGCGACTAAAAATATTTAAGAAACAGTTTCAAACATAACAAAGAAAGTATTCTTATTGCTCTATATTCTTTTGGGGGAACCATACTCCCAGAAATGAAAATAAAATAAAACTGGGTATGACAGCCAGCCCACAATGCACTACTGGCAAAGAGAAACAAAGGGGGTTTTCTAAACTTGACTGTTCAGTCAAGCATAGCACGAAGTTGAGCTCTTCAATCAGCATTTCTGTGATAAACTCATATTGGCTCCACCAGCTCAATTCCCATCTTCTGGAAGAGCACTTGCACATAAATGGTCTTCGAAATATTCCAATGTCATCAGCTGGCAATCTTGACAAGGAGCATATAACCAGCTATGCTTTCCTCCTTCCATATCAAAAGCAGGCCAGAACTACAAAACAATTTTAAAACTTTTCAGTTGTTCTTAACCTCGTAGATGTTCTATAACTAATAAACCTTTCCTTTGCAGGACAGCAAAAGAACCACTCCAGCAGGAGGTGGGGTCAGGATAGGATACTATCAGGCCAAATGCTACACAAGCCTACGTGACCCTGTGGCTCTTAAGAAATTTTGCTCACTTCGCAGTCTATGCACTGTGAAATTTTCACCACCTTTTTTTCAACATATTATTCACTCTAGTCCTGTACCTGTAAAAAACTTTAGGACATGGATACACCTGCTAGTTTTTCAATGCTCTAGTACAAACTTAACCATTTGATTCTTCACTGTTAAGCAATTTTCAAGCAGTACACGTGAATAAAAGATACATTTCATTTTCAGCTTTTACACTCTTTTTGTTTTGCAAGTCCTCAGTTACCCTTAACTAATAACAACCTCAACACTGTCAAGCACCTGCCACAGGCACTTTTTTCTTTTCCCAGAACTCAGTGATGCTACTTTTCTTTCTGAGCTTCTAAGCTATTCTCACAGATATTTTTTCAGATGAGCAATATTACCCTCAGCTACTTCATTCCTTTCCAAACTGTCAAACTCCTTTTGGCATCTTCCATACAATTGTGCTGTGCTAAGTCTTGGAATCCTGAATTACAACTGCTAGCACTGAATGTGACCATGGTTATCAATGCCTACCCACAATGTTTGCTGAAAGGACAAACAATTTTCTCTTTCCTAATCAACACAGTAAAAAATATTTCATCTCCTGAAGAAAAAAACAATATAGCTAGGGATATTAAATAACTAATTAAAATGAAGTCTAGCAGCCATACAACTAAAAAGCCTTTCTAATCCAAACTGTCTGTACCAAGACAATTACAAATTAAAGTTGTCATGATACATACATTAAAAAAAGTTTGAGCAAGTTGGGATCCTTCCGGTAGAATGGAAAATTAATGAGCAAACTACAGAAAATAAGTCTATAGTGACCCTGAAAACAAAGGGATGACCAAGATCAGCTGTGCAAAAGCAGATGGTAACAGTCAGTGAGAAGTGGAAGATCGGAGCTCTAGTACCTGTAATTCACACTCATGTAAGTGCTTTGCATTAGAAATTTAGAAGTTGCTGTTATCTCCATACTACTATTGTACATTCCTATGCCAGCTGTAGATACAGACACTAAAGTGAAAAATGCAGTATTTAGTTTTTTGCAAAAGCAGAGGTATTGTGTGATATGTCAACAGGCTTCTTGAATCCTCTATCTAATCATCTATTCACGATTAAAATATTTTTAGGACTGAACTAACAACATACAACATTCTGCAGTTTTGTCTTCCATGAAAGACACTAATGTCCTTTATGGCAGACAGTACTCTAAATGATCCATCACAAGATAAATGGATAATAACTGAGACAGAAGAAGAAAATATGCAACAGTCACTCACACTCTACTGAAAATATGACATAAGGACATGAAATACAGCATATAAGAAATTTTAGCACCTTGGCACATGCCCAAGGAGGAAACAATTCCTTCCTATACCAGAAACACCTTTTGACTAGATCAAGAAAGAAACAAGCAAGGACCAATCCTGACTGGGGGGGGTGGGAGGACGGTGAGGGAAGAACCAGGCACATGTTTCTTGCCAAAAGTTTTGGCTTTGAGAGCTTTTACTTGTTTTTATTATAAAAGAAAGACACATCTGGTCACATTTACTGGAAGCCTTGTGCTCAGTTCTTTCCCCTATTATTCATTAGCTGCATGCACCTTCCAGTTCAAATGTTTGCAGCCATGCCCTGAAACTGCTCCCCCAGCTGCAGCCAGTTCCTACGCTGCAAGCAAAAATGGCCATGATATTGATAATACATATTAGGATTATGTAAGCATATGTCAGTGAAGTTGTCTCAGTCTTGAGAGCACTTCCTTGCAAAACAAGATCACCAGCAGATGTCCTCTTAAACTTAAAAACACAACACCAACACCACACAAACAAACACACGAGAAAATGACTACCTCTCACTCACTCCCAACTTCTTTCCTTATAAATCTTGGTGAGAAACACGGAATATGCATTTCCTCAGCTTCTCACTAATCTTCCACAGAACTTCACAGGTATATTATGGGGAAAGCAGACTAAGGCAGAAGGCACTTGCTTTCTAGGTATTGTTAACAATGCAACATTCTCCTATACATTTCATTTATTTAAAGACATGAATTAGGATTATTACTTCTATTTTACTTGCAGATACTCTCCAATTGCCACAGTTAATAGATTTGTTTCCTGTACCATGTTATTCATCTCAAAAGAGCAATGGAACAGTAATTGATATATGAACAGAAAATTTAAAAGCCTGCAACATAATAAGCACCTTTCAAAAGCTACAACTCCGATTTTTCCTCATTCCTCATAGTTACATTTACTCGTTACATTTCATTTGGTTCATTACATAATAACTGTGTATCAGCGTTCACCAAAAACCCTTGTGAACAATTAACATATTGGCAAATGAAATGTAAGAGAAAATAACATCTTCAAGGAGAGAGTTTTTAAAACATTTTATGTCTTACATTGCCAGAAATCCCTCAAAGAGATACTACTGCACTATTCAGCACTGTGTTGAACACTACAAGATAAACATTCAAATAGTCAAGTTTCTAAAGAAATAGTTAGCACATTTGCTCCTTGTTACAATACTTAACAGTAAAGATTTAGTTCCATGATTTCATATGATTATATGATTTAGTGATGATTTTCCACTATAAAGGCACACAACATAATATTAAAAAAAATACTTAGTATCTAACGTGTTTAAGAAATCAAAACTTTTTCAATTACACTTCTTGCTAGACTTATAGACAAGACAACAAATTGTGTGAGGGTACAGAGGAAAAATCTTTACTTACAGCAGCTTGCTGTTGTTTTAGTTTGTCTCTGTACTCTTCCAGTTCTTGAAGACTAAGTACTGGAGGAAGCCTCTGCATTTAAACAATGAATTAAAATCAGTGAGAAATTACAGAATGCTAACACACACAGTATTAGCTAGGCAATCAGTGTCATTAAAGAAACAATCTTATGGTTTCTGCAATCTCATTTGCAGAATTAATCCATTTTTTCAAATGATGGATACTGAAATCAATTAGTGTTAAGATACACAACATATGATCATAATTGCCTCATTTAATAACGTAATTACCTCAAAGTTACTTTATTTTATGCCATATACATATACACACAACCACCCAATCACAGAAATTATCATCTCAGTCAGTTTGCTAAAAAAATACACAAAATACAGAACTGATTTTTTCCTCAGCTATCTTGACATTTTCACTATAGTTTAAATTATGAAATGCCTGCTAGCACATCTGATATTAATTCTACCACATTAAAAGAAGAGACTATATAGTATACACGCCAATACTCTAAGCTAGAAGTTCCATACAACTGCAAGATGATGTAGGAGAATATACTGTTGTATTAATGCAAGATCTAAGAAACAAAAAATAGCTCATTAAAACAAGCATACTTTTGGTCTTCATTTTTTGTTATGCTACCATTTTTTCTTTTAAGATGACAGCTTACCTCTAACTCATACTTCACAATATCAAAGGAGTCATTGGAAAAATAAACTTCTTCAATGCTGTTAATTATTTCTTGTTGTGCCTGTGGATCAGTTGGTTCTTCATGCAGTTCTCTGAGCTCTTCCTGCACAAAACAAAAAAGAATTCCCATAATGTAACAACACATCCTAGAAAGAACAATGTTTTAACAAAACAAACATCTTTCAAAAGCCACTTCCAACATTAGCACAAGAAGCAATGGCAAAAAACCAGAAAGATCAATACACTGTGGCTTGTACTTCCCATTAGGCAGAGCAAGACATTTAAAACTTTTCAAAAAACATAGTGTAGACTTCAACGCTGCAGCCCACTTAAATACTTCTTCATCAATATGCTTACGGCACCAAGTGCATGTTGAGTCCATGGTTTTTTCCTCCTTCACTTTAGAAATTCTCATAATAAACTAAAAATAAACTGGCAGACTATTGCTCCAGAAGGAGAAAAAAAATGCAAAAAACAAAATGAATAAAACCTGAACTTTTAAAAACAGAAGAACCCTCTTTGTAAATGACAGGTAGACAGTGTCACTACAAACACATAACTTTTCAGCTCAGCCCTCACAATTCACTGAAATAAAAGTCATGCCATTAAACACTTGAATTTCTACAGGTAAAACCAGAGCAGAACTGCCTTCTTGGAACAAGATTAACAGCTGTCAGATTTTAGCACAGTGGTTGAAGCAGAGATGTGCTGTCAGCTTTCTGAAAGCTAATATTCAGGAGATAAGCATCTCCATCCTTGCTGTCACGGTCTCCTCTGGACAGTCTCCCTGACAACCCCAATGCTTCTGGTGGTTGAAGCAAACCAAGGACTCAGCCTGAACCTCCTCTTCCCCTACTGCACTGGACATTGCAATTAATATTGGCCCTCGCCTGGATGCTGTTCCCTCAAAAAAGAATGAAAAACCCTTTATTAAAGACTCAAAAGGGAGAAGCGTTAGAATATTCTTTCATCAAAAATAAAGATTACATGGATCAAATTGCTTGAAAATGAAATTAAACCCTGGTGAAGCAATCCAGCAGACTGAAGAGTCCCATCATAACCCTGAGCCTCCCAACAGTGCTGAGTTGTTACAGTGGGGCAAGGTGCTGGTATTTTCATCACAAAGCACTCAAGGGTTTATTTCACCAGCTAGTGGTATCCTATTTTAGATTAAATGACTGAACAACCACTAACTTGCTTATTTTGCACGTCAGCTGAGGTAAGGTCAATGTGTACGTGTTTCAAGGCAAAGTGACACAAAACACAGCAAGGGGCTGTTGCTCTGTGCAGTTAGAGGCAGCCATGGGGTCACAAGCGGACGGTTTGGAAGAGAATCAGAGGAGCCGCTGCTCCTCTGAAATACCTCTCACAAGAAAAAAAAAAAGAGGGGAAAAAAAGGAATAAAAAAGATAAAGATGGGGCGGTGGGGAAATAAAAAGCAATGGGTCTGATACAGAGGAAAACGGGTTTCAAGCGTATTTAGCGTCCCCGAGCGGCCAGAAGCGAGGCCGAGGGAAGGCCCCAGGCGCTGCCACCGGCGGTGCTCGGGCGCCCCCCGCTGGGCCGCGGGCCAGGCCGCAGCCGGGAGGCTCCCAGCCGCGATGGGGCAGCGGGAATGGCAGAAAAGCCCTCGAGCAGCCACCTTCTCCCGCCCCGTGAGGTTCCAGGAGCCTCCGATCTCCGCCTGAAACGCCCGATGCAGTCACTGCCACCAGCGCAGGTGAGCGCAGCAACCCACCCCCAGCCAGCGGAAGGGCATGGACTGCAGCGACAGACCGAGAGAAACAAAGAAATAATAGTTCTATCGTTACATATCTGTATAACTAGATCTATAACAACAATAAATAACAATATCAAAGGAAACCGGTGCAGTTCTTTAGACAAACTCTTCAAAGGCGCGTTTGGGTGTGGCCCCGCTCCCAGCGAGGGCACGACCGCAGCGCAGAGCCACACCACGGCCCCGCCGAGACAGGGGCAAAGGCCGGGCCAGCTCCGCAACACTGACGGGAGAAAGTGCCGGCACCAGTCTGCAGGAAGCCGGCAGGGAAGAGCCTGCAGCTTCACACCGAGACCAAAGAGACACACAGACAGGCAGGCAGGACTGGCCCCTCCGCTCCAGCCACTCAGTTCACCAGAAGTGACACCTTTCAACCTCACATTTCAGTGTGATCATGAGGAACAGAGGAGAGGAGGGCTGGTTAGGGATGAGAGCAAAAAGATTTTTGAATAGTCCCTTCAGAGTCTGTTTCAATTTTTCAATCTATGGTTTTGCAGTTTCCATCACATGAGGGTGCATGGATTGGCAGAGGATGCACACATTCAGATTCAATGGCATGCTGCTCTTTCATTAATTTAATTTAAAAAGCAATGGACCTATTAACTAACCATATGCATTCCTGTCCTTTAAAACAGAAAAAAAATCATTTCCCTCTGGACTGCTTAACAAATGGTAGCTTTATACTGTACTTCCTTCTGTAAATCAGTTTCACATCTTACAGTACATCGAGTTTTAGCTATGTGAAACTAAAATTAAAAATTATCCAAGAGAGGCAACAGGGTCCACTGAATCATATTGCAAATGCAATAACTGACTTTATCAACTGATATTTGCCTACAAGTTCCTGTGTGGCTGTTTCCTAAAAGAAAAAAAAAGACTAAAAACTAGCCAAAGAAGAAATGCTTAGGATCATTTGAAATTCTGGAGCACTGATATCTTGTCATAATGGTGAAATAATATCTCAATGCCATAGGTCAGTGGTGATTTAAATCTGGTAAAGATGCATTAAGAAAGCCATTATGGACACATATTCTGGATTTGATATTGAACTGACTAGGAAAATTGCTAAAAAACCATTTTATGCTCTCTCATCTCAATGTTTCTTGACAAAACACTACCCAGGAAAATATATATTAAATATTTATTAAATATTCAAGGTTTTTCTTTACCTTGTTCATTTTCTTCTAGAAAAGCAGTCTAGTTAGAACAACCCTCCAGGAGAAACTTTAGCTCCCATATAAATTACATTATCTGACACCAGACTTTTTGCCATGATAACCTGCAGCTTTCAGCACACCACGCTCCAGTAGTTTGAAGTAACCAACACAGTGGAGGCCAATTTATTCACTCACCACTAAAAGAAGCAATCATCCCTAGCTAAAGTTTATTTGCTGATATTCCATTTTTGTCACCCTTTGAATTAGATACACAAAAACAATTTTACTATACGGAAATAAGCCCATAGTTGCAGGGGTCTTGGCAAAGGGCCGGTTTAGCTCTGCGGAGTTTGTACTCACACACTTTGTAGAAGGAAAGAGAGAAGCTCTATTAAATCCCTCAAGGTATTTCTCCACCTCAAAACCTTTTTAGCTATTGCCATAGAAGTAACTTCCTTAAAAAAAAAAGTCAGCATTAAAACACATTTAACATTTTACATTAATTCAGCAGTTCCAAGTGCTATTCTGAATAGAAAATCCTACCAAAAATTGCAACAGAGGGAATCTCATAATACCCTTGCAGAGAACTTTGCCATTGCTAAACTGAATCAATTAGATACACAGGAGGTCAGGAAGAGCAGCACACTGGCAAGGTGGACCCCACAGTACTCACTTTAATCCACCTGCCCAGGTTAATCCACACATTCCGCAGTAGCAACTCTTCAAGCAATAATGGGCAAACACAGCCTTCTAAGATAGCGTTTCACAGGCTATTCATTTTTCCAAAGTTTTATTCAACAAGAGGCTCCACCTCCAACCTAAAACTGGTGTCATTTGTGGTACCAATGGTACTTTTTTTTCCCAGTACTTTGGGACCACACTTTCATGGAAAGACACTTTATCCTGTCACGTTACCATCAGAGCAACCCTCAGCAGCAGGTCTCTCTCATAATGCCACCTAAATAGATCAGTGAAAGACAGCTTCTGGGAAGGAAAAGAGAGAAGGAAAAAGAAGTCTGACAACTTTGCATACTCGAAGAAGCCACTGCTAAATAAAACACAGTGCTTGCATCCACACACTTCTCACATCATTTTGTCTTTCTGTTCTACAGAAACAGGAGTTTATAGCCTAGAACCTGTGGCAATTCCTTGAAATATATTTCAGAAGAGTCATTTCATTGCAGACTCATCTGAAATGCAGTTCAGCAAGTTTTAGATGTCTACCCAGCTATTTCCCAGTGCATCACACTCCCACTCTCCTTGTATGCTATGTTGCCTGTAGCAGCAAAACCAATATTGCTCTGTTGAATGAAACATTACTGGTAAGGAGTAGAAGCAAACACCTTCTGCATTCCAGTCACTATCACTTAAAAGACTGGGAAGGGAAGACACTGAAAAAAGTTAACTGACACTACTCAGAGAAAAAAAAAAAAAATTCTAAACAGTTTCTAACCTAGTTAAAAGCTGAAGTTCAGCAACAGCTTATGCACTTCTATCCAGAGATTACCAGGGGCCAAGTCTGTGCTATACTCATTTGGACACAGCCTCCCTCTCTGACATGAGCCAAAAACACACCAATGAATATGCTGCTGATTTATATCATTCTGAACATGGATAACACCTGTGTTAAAAGCTAATCCTAAATACCAGGATGAGGGCCGTGCTCAACAGACTCAGTCAGCAGGTATACTGCAACACTGTACCACTGTGAAGTAAAAGAAGCATTACAGCACTTATATATGTATCTGTATACACACATGCAAACACAATATTTTAATTTTATCTATATACAAAAATATAGATTATATTTGTCTTACAATCACAGAATAACTGAATATACTGAGTTTGAAGGGACCCACAAGGATCATCAAGTCTAACTCCTGGCCCTGCACAGGACCATCCCCAAAAGTCACACCATGCACCTGAGAGCACTGTCCAAATGCTTCTTGAACTCTGTCAGGCTTGGTGCTGTGACCTTTTCTCTGGGGAGCTGTTCCAGTGCTCAACCACCCTTGGGTGAAGAACCTTTCTCTAGTATCTAACCTAATGTGTGTATTGTATTGTTACGTATTATACTATATTATATTATAACAGTATATATTTCATATAATAATACACACATATATAACTATATATATTTTATATAACAATATATCTCTATGTATTTTATATAAAAATTAATGTATATAATATCATATCATATGATGTATAACTATATCTATAAACTTACTTTGCTTTTCCTCCTTGCCCCTCTCCCTTCCCAGCTAGGGAAAGCAGTATCACAGAGAAGTTTGTGGTATTCCCTATTGTGGGGGTTCAAAATGCGGCCACAGAGAATGGCTTTGCTTAGTGTGAGACCTTGAGAGAGACGGGCGGGCCGAGTCTGGCAGAGGTGAAACAAAGAGCAGGAGAAGAGACAAAGAGCAGGATCGTTAACGGGAGATTGGGCGAGGAGATTGTAATCTGCAGTCCTTAGAAATGTTAAGTGTGTCATTTTAGAAGCTGAAGTTTGTAATTGCTGAACTGTGGGTTTGTAACACTGTATAAAGATGTGCTCTGTGTATTAAAAATTGGCTTTGCATGAACCCAGCGAAGTCCGTGTTTCAATCACCGATACCCTATCTTTGATACAAAATGCCCAGAACCTCCGTTTGATCTTTCCTTGTTCAATATATAGAGAGAGTACTAATGAAAAAGCCCTCACTCTACCAAAAGAAACCTTATACTTTGAAAACAACTCTCCTGATGGAGAGAACAACAAAGCTTATCCATAGAACACATCTTAGCCACAATACCACTTAACGCACTCCTGAAAAGCCCTCAGCTACTGCTAGGGAAATAGAAACCCACACAAACTAACAAAGCCATACTTCTATATCTACAGGAAAAGCATTTTAAAAAATAAAATTTCAGCGCTATTTACCATAATAAGCTACAAAGTCAAATAATATCCATACATTGCACGTGAGCTGATTATCATCAAAATAAACATAACCTAATTCAAAGTCAACTCACCACTAACCCAACACACTTTAATTCAAGCATGCAAAATACCTACCTCAGCCTTTTGTGACAGAATCTGCTAAACAAAATTGTTATCAGCTTGGGAAACAACAACAACAGAATGGTTCAAAAATAATTACAGTTTCCCTGGGCAATCAGGGTATGCCTATGAAGTAAGGTATCTCAGTCAAAAAAGACACTATATCCTTCTAAAGACAACTTCCTCTTCTAGATATTATAGAATCATCAAAGAATCATCATAGAATGATGGAAGGGACCTTAAAGATCATCTAGTTCCAACTCCTCTGTCACAGACACCTTTCACTAGACCAGGCTGTTAAGAGCTCCATCCGAGCTGGCCTTGAACACTGCGCCAGTGTGGGATGTGGCATCCATAACTTCTCTGGGGAACTTGTTATATCCAGCCTTGCAGTTCAGATTTGGCATCTCTACAGACTTTATCACAGACTCAAACTATTATACACTTACTTCCTACTGAGATACCTCCCTATGTGAGTGAGTTGGCTGCATGAGTCTGTATTAACAAAGAGTAAAGGAAGTTTGCTGGTGATTTGCCTTCATACGATGGAAGTAAATTGAAATTTTTCAAAATAGTTGCAGAACTTACTGGAGTACCAGTTAACATTAGTGAATACACTCAGGTACTCCCTAAAATGTCCAAATGCCAAACAATTTCATTGCCTAAAAATAAAAAATTGAGGAGTACAGTCAGCCCTTCAACATGCTGGCCAGTCAGCAAATCAACGACTTTCAGATATCAAGACACAAAAGAATTTTGCTGGGTTTGCCCTCAGGGGATGAAACGTCAGCATATTCTTCTTCCTGTCCTCCATATTTCCCAGTTGACCTCCAAACTAGTGTGATAGTCCCTCCTCTCAAAAACCATGGGTTTGTACCTAGGGTTAGCACTGGCTAACCAATGGCTTGTGCTTTTACCAGTAATTCATACTGGCCCTAATTCATGCTGACCCTGCAGCCTTTCATTCTGTATACTTCTGTATAGCTTTAATGCAGCTTTTGAAGCTATCAGTAACATTTGCCCTAAATCAATCTGGAGATACCGACTGGAATATGGAAGTGTGACAATGAAAGTGCAGCATCATAACCATTCTGTCATCAAAACAGCTTGAGACTTTCATGACTCAAGAGATAAATAAAAAGTTATTGATACACAGTGTAGACTTGCCAAATATATAACATCAAACCATTGTAGAATGGAAATCCAGACAAGATACCCTACATCTGCTTTTACCTGGAGAGCCAGCTTGGCAAAAAAGCAGTTTGAAACTGGTTGCTCAGGGAGTGGCAGGAATCTGCAATTGTGAAATCTAAGTCATAGGATGTGACAGTTTTTTTAACACTGCTGCAACTGAATACTTTTGCTCTTTGATATCAATATATTGGCCACTGTTTAACAAAGTATAATGTACCAATTCAGAGATTCTTACTTGATTTTTTAAATATACAGCAATGCTAATTTTCTGATCTGTCTCAGCACAAGCAACATGTTACACAGTACTTATACAGAGCCAAAGAAACACAAGGAGTCTTTTAGTTTGATTTTTAACTACTGTAAAATAGGTTATCTAAATTCAAGTGAGTAATTTAAATATCTTATTGGTTAAAGGCAAAGTCCAAATTTGTAGAAAATAATGGACAACAACCACAGAAGTCTTGTGAATCCTCCACTCAGATCAACAGGATATAAGGAACAGTCAAATATTGTGACAATTGCTCCCTCTCACACAGATTATTCAGCATGACTTGTGAGATGACAGTGAGCTGGCTTCATTTACACAGTGAGACCCAAAAAAATGCCAAAAACTATTGCTATTATAAAGATATAACTTTTAAAGTAGAACATGGAGGTTAATTATATATGCTGAAGATTAAAACTATGAAATTACAAAATATACTTACAGCACCAAAACCATGAAGAAACTATATATTAAGACTAGAACTACACAGGCTGCCCATACAGCATCTACTTTCCAAAGTAAAACTAAAAAACAAATTTTTCTTTTTTTTTAATTCAGGTCAGCAAGAAACCTAAATAACATTAACATCAGCATCCAGTGACAACTGAAAAGCTTCAAGAAAGAAATTTTCATGCAAGTTCATTTGGAGTTGGTGAACCAATTTGTCTCATAGCTCTGAATTATTTCATAAAAATACTCTAAAAGATTTTCAGCAAGAAATAAAATTCCGAAAAAAGAACAACAGCAAACCTGGTGTTAAGGAAAAAAAAAGACACAATTAAGTGCCATTTAACTATAAAATGAAAAACTAAAAACTAAGAGACTGGGAGGGAAGGGATGTTGAATCATACCTTAGTAGGAATCCGAAAGCTTTCAATAGGACTGAGGTCATTAACACTCTCCTGAGGACTTCTTAGACCCTTTAAAAGAATTTTAATAATCAGTAAAGTTTGATTCCTTTATGTATCTTGCAATCAAGTCTTACCTGATATTGAATAGATATCTACAGGTCCCTTAATACTCTGACATTAGCAGGAAGGCTAGGACCTCATTCTAGAAACATTTGAGCAAGACCATTGGTATATAAATTATGCTCCTCAAACATCTAAGCATTTCCAGTTTTATGCTGCAAAATGTACCTTTTCAGTACAGTCCACTAACATTTTCTTTATAAAATTCATTCACGTCCTCCTGTCAATGTCCAGGTGTTATCTTAAATTTTAGAATGAGCATGTGTCCAAAAACCATAGCATACTTTGTTCCACTAACTTAATGGTTTAATGGAATCAAATAAATTAATTCAAGTTAGGTGCCACCTAATCTGTAGCAAGATTATTTTTGCTTGATGGCATATTTTTCTACTTACCATATTCCACTACTAGGATTGGCTTTCCCTATGTGTAACTGAACTGAAAAGGTTGCATAATCCACATTAGCTGCTTTATATAATTATTATTCCTTAAAACACATATAGCCACACAAATAGCCTGTATGTTTGTTGAATATCAAACATATTCACAATTTTCACAGAAAGGTTTGGGTTAGAAGGAATCTAGAGAGCATCTAGTTCCAAGCCTTGCCATGGGCAGGGACACCTTCCGCTAGATCAGGTTGCCCAGGGCCCCATCCAACCTGGCCTTGGACACTGCCAGGGTTGGGGCATCCACAGGTTCTCCTGACAACCTGAAACAGCATCTCACCATTTCATGAAGCAATACCACAGAACAAGCTGCTTAACATATTTTCTGCCAGCTCCTTGGGCAGAAATGAATCTGCACGTTCAAGTTTCACATATGGCTCTGACTCCAGCTTCTCTTGAGACTTCAGGGTGTTACTGTGAGTCATGAGTTTCAGGCAGACTTTCCTCCTGCTCCTGTGATCGATGTCAACAGTATTTTTTCCAAGCCCCTTTCTAGCCCTGGGTTCCTATATTTCTAAAAGGACCTAAGCAAGTACTATATTAGTTTATGGGGAGAAAGTTTGAATTTATTCTTTGAAACTGACAAAATGCTGTACATCAGTTTGGTGGTAACTATCTCATTTTACAATTGTTTCATCTTCTCAAGATGCAAAACCTCTCCATTTCGGTTTTGATTCTCAGATTTTTTTGCACACCATTTCAAAACATCCTCCCTTTGCAATTGCCACCATCAAAGGTGACTCATCTCTACGCATCAGAAATTCAAGGTAAGGAACAAGCAAAGCAACTGCTGCAGCTTCTCATACTTCACACAAAATCTTCCCCAAGTCCTCTCAAAAATATGCAGTTCTAGTGGCTTATCTCCAGAAGAAATAAAAGGTTTCACTTATCAAAAGATAAATGGAACCTAATCCTTCCCAAGGCCTGAAAATTGCCTAAGCTGTATCATTTGCAGACAACATCCTCTCCACACTGGGCAGGCTTCCCAGCACTCCTCTTAGTCAAGCTGAAAACGGATCATGAACCCCTCTACTGAAGCGGAACAGAACATTATTTTGGCAATTCCACTTCCACACCAGTGTTCATTTTTAAGCCCTGCCTCCTGCATAAGCATCACAACTCTGAGGGCGTGGTTTTCAAAAAAAAAGGGTTCTGACTTCCCCATGATTTTCTATAACTATCTAGAATATCTGATGCAGTGGGTGACACAAGTGATTTTTTAAGTTCTCCAATTAGACACACAGATAAACAGGCTTCTTTTCAGAGGTATTTTGTATATGTGAATGACTGGAATATTCTGCTGATACACTTCCTTAAAAATATCTCAACCTTAGAAATACTGGCCCAAACGTAGGCTTAGATCTACATAATGCTGGAGACAACTGCTACAAGTGGCACACAGCAGCGGGCTGACAGACACACACCGAGTGCTCTGGCACACACTCACTATGTGCCCACCCAAATATGTCCCTGGCACCTCCACAGCCCTGCCTCTCTTTGGACCAAAAGCATTTGCTGCCAGACAAAGTCATGTTACAGAACCACAGCCCAGCGCTCAAAATCATATGTCAAAAAAGCGAACTGACACAGGCCGGCCCTGTCATCAACAACAACGTTTTCTCGGTTGTGACACGAGCTACGCGTTGGCACCTGCGCGCGCTTCCATTTCTCGGCGTAAAGACAGAAACAAGGTGGATGCGTGTGCAGCAAGAGCTCACACGCCCCAAGCTTTCCCTCCCCGGGCAGAGCAGAGGGCGATGCCCGCGCACCGGCGGCTCTCCGGGTGCCCGGGCACGGCGGCCCCGAGGACAGCCCGGGACCGCCGCGGCGGGGCCCCGCCGCCCCCCCTCGAGAAGAGCCGCTCACCTGGCGGGTCATCAACGACTTGATCTTCTGCATGATGGCCCCGCCACCGCCCCGACTGCGCTCAGCGGCCGCGCAAGGCGCCAGGGCACGGCGGAGCCATGTTGGGTGCCACCTGACCGCGCCCGCCCACGGCTCCCTGGGAGCGGTAGTTCCGGACGGCCGGACTACAAGTCCCGGCAGCGCGGCCGGGAGGGCGCCGGGCGGGGCCGGCCCTGGCGCTGCGGGGTTTGTGCTCCTGGAGGGGAGCGGGAATGGCTGCGGTGGGGTGTCTGAGTACTTGGGCTCGCTGTGTAGAATTCTCAAGCGGTTGCCTGAGAAGATAAAACGAGGCTCTCTCTATGGAGACAAGCTGGAGCGTACACGTAGACAAGGAGCATTTCCCGGTTGTCCCGGGTTGTTGCGGGCGTTACGCACAAAGCGCGTCTGGCCCGTTTACGGGTGATGGATGGAGTTTCGCGTCGCCAAAACAGGCTTGTGGCACTCTATTTAGTTGTTTAGATAGCAACTAAAAAAACAAACAAACAAAACAAAATCAAAATAACCCCCACACAACCGAAAAAACACACAAACCAAAACCCACCAGATACCTTTTTAAATCTACTTTATATCAGCACAAGAAAAGAAAGAATTTATCCTACAGTCTTTGCTTAAGTGGAGACGGCACTCTACAGTAAGGCTACCCGTCGCATCCATTGTGGCGTGGTCGTACCTGCAGAAAAAAGGGGGGTTTTTTTCCCTTCTAGAGTGCACGTAGGTCAGCCCAGCGTGTTTCCTGATCCCGCTGCTGCTCCGCGCCCCAGCTGCTGGTGTGTTGTTGCAGGGTAGGGCAGGTAAGAGCAGGTGTCTCTGAAACCACACACTGACAAAGGGAGGGTCAGCGCCGCTGCTCCCTCCCTGCTTTCTTTAGCACCAGCTCATTACTTTGGGCTGCCATTGGGAATATCGTGTAATCGTTTTGTGGAAAACCTCTAACAAGTTTAGCACATAACAAAGTTACTTCTCGTTAATAAAAATAACTAAAATTTGCAGAATGTTGGTGCTGCAGGTAGTGTTGCTTTAATGTAGTTGCCTCTATTCAAAAGGAGGGAAGTTTGATTTGTATTAAGTCTACATGCCATTTAACAACTAGCAAAAGCTACAGTTCTACAGGAAAAAATACCCATTTTTCACATGCACTACATTTGTGTGAGTTTGTGTAAAAGCTTGCGGTATATTAATGACGTCAAGAATATATTCAAATGCTGGAAGTGACAGGACACAATTGAAAAACATAACTGTGCTAATCTGTTCTTTATTATTATTATTTTCTTTGCCCATATGGGGGCATTTAAAGTGCCAACACAGGCTTTATTCCAATGCAAAAAGTCCCATTATTTCAGTTAGAACTTAGAACCTGTGACCAATATTTTTTTACATGGTGAAATCAAGTAGATAGTAATTTCTAACCTAGGTTTTATAAAAGGTTGCAATTTGATATATCTAGCCTACAGCTAAGTGGATGAAGCAGGTTATAAACAACAACATTGAGGTGGGCAGGACAATGGAACCAGAATGCCTTTGGGAATATGTGAAATTTCCTGACATATGTCGGGGGGTGATATTATTTCTGGTGGCACCACTGCACTTCTGCTTTATTAACGTGAAATAACCTTTGTGTTTCTTATACTGGACCTGGAAGCATCTGGGTGCGTTCACCTCTCTTTAACTAAGGTAAAAATGGAGTGTTCGGCCCTTCTGATGGGGGCTTAGCACCTTGCTGGATCCCTGCTCCTTGCACACAATGTCAGGGAGGTAATTCCTTGGTACCAGTCCCTCCTGCGCAAAGCAGGATACAAGTCTAGCCTAATATTTGTTAATCCATAATAGTCTGCCTAAGTGCTGTTTAGTGAAAAATATTGTGTGGTTTTGTATGGATAAACCGTCTCTGTCACCACTAATATTTGCTGTTGCAAACTGTTACTGCACAGCTCTGGGAAGGTTTGTCCAGTTTGCTTCTTATTTGTATGGTGAGTGACAGCTTTGGACAGAATCCAAACCCCACATTAATATTAATTTTAACTGATGTGAGTTAATGGAGAAGAAACAATAATCAGGAGTTAACATCCTCTAGCCATAGGATTTTGATTTCAAAGACATCTCAGAAGCACTTGATATCACATGTTGTTTAGGGAAAGGGAATTAATTCTTTGCTCCGTTATATTTATGTTAAGGAAAAAAATATAGGAAAGTTATGGGCTTGAAAGTGCTAGGAAAAAAATTAATAAGGCTCTTTAATAGCTGTTTAATGGCTTTTTGTAACAGAAAATGAGAGGCTGTCATTATAAAAGATCTGAAAAAAATATTCTGAATACTAATTTTAGTGTGAAATAAGCAGAAGCATGTAGCATCATGGTATTTTTTATGAAACTGTAACTAAAGGAAGTTAATAACTGTGTAACCTGTTCACTTGGTGCGTTTACTTACTTCTATTAATTAAATGTACTTTGTATTGTGTGCCCCATTTATTACATTCTGTGTCATATTTGCTGTGACTTCCAGGGAAGGGTTATGATAAAGTCAGAGGCAATGAAGATGGGTGCTCATCTAACAGGTGCTCCACTCCCTTTGTTCTTTGTATACACATATTCAAATCACATAAGGCAGGGGACAGGATAGGACCTGTTAACTCACTGCTGATTTCCCTGGCAAATAAACCAGCAGCTGCAGGTCCAAGCCCTGGCTTAGTGCTGAGAAGGTGGCATTTGTGTGGGACAGGATGCTTTCATGGAGCCCTTTAGCCAACTTCTTTTGGGACTTACAGTGCAAAATATATTTTCTGCTTGTAGGTAAGACAAAGTGTGAATTATATTTGATTGTGATTGTGGAAACGTGAATTGATTCTATGAGATTTACCTTTATATATTTGAAGATATTTCTGTTGTGTTGTCAGATGTTTTATTTCAGGAAGGTAGCCTAAAAGCTTTTCATCAGATAGTGGTGACTTGTTTTATGATTAAAGCTAAAGTTCTAGCAGCTGAACAAAAATGCATGCTATACGTAATCTCTGTGTAAAACATGGGCATTGATTAAGTTTATATAATCTATTTAATTTATTTATTTATTTAGTTTATATAATCTATGTAATTTATCTTATATAATTTGTTTATTGATTAAACATGTATCATTACATTTTACTGAGTAACGTATACATTGTGCATTTTTTTTAACAAGTAAGACTGGACAGGTTCTGAACCAAAGATTATACAGAAGCTGTTACACACTTCTTTAAAAATTTCTTGAGACAGCACTGATAACATTGTTTTTCACTTCTTTGTGATTTATTAATTTATATGTAGTACCTGAATGTAATTGGTATTGAAATGAAGTTAAGCTTTAAGTCAACTGAAGAATGTCTCCCCGTTAATAGTGGATTTGTTTGGTGTCTGGGTGCAGTTCTCATAAGTGTGCATTTCTTATCCATGCAATGGATAAAAAATAGATGTTCTATGTACTTTGGCAGAAATATCCTGTGATCAAATGTTAGATAAACTTATTTCTACAAACTACTGTTATTGCCTTTTTCTATATTTACTTGTTTTTGCAAGTGTCAACAGAGGAAATATATAATATTATAAATGCAGTTCTTCCTCTAATCATTCATGTATAAGAGCAATTTTTCTTTTATCATCTTTGTGAACCTCACAGTTCTAGCTTATTATAGAGTCACCTAGTTTCCTTGATTTTGAGCTCAATACTTTTTCAAGACTTTTGGCTTCATAATGATTGCTGGTTTATATGACGATTATTGGATCTCTTCTTTAAAAATGAAAAATATTTGGTTGATAAAAAACCAGTGACTTTGTGCTTGATCTACTTTACCACTTTATTGGATATTTTTCATTAAAATCCTACAAGAGCTATTATCATGCAATCCTACAAGCTATTATCATAACATCTTTGTTCACCAGGAAGTCTTACACCCTTACCCATACACATTTTCTAGTAAGGGAAATTGCTGCTCATACTTTATATCATGACATGAATCAGATGCGTTGGAGACATGACACAAAGGCCACTGAAGACACTGACCTCAGAAAATAAAATTAAGTCCTGTAACAAAGCTCACTGGAGCTTTTGCTTGGGCAAAAATCCCAATCCAGGGAAGAGTATGCCTGAATTTTCCATGGTATAAATGGAGGTATAGAAATTGCAGCTTCCCTGGACCATTACATCTGGATTGTTTGGGGTTTTTTTTAATAAATGAACATACTTGTAAAAAGGGAAAAAAAAATTATCACTGATCTAGTAACATTTTCACCAAGTTCAGGAGAGCCGAAAGGCTATATGAACACTGGTGAAAAGCCGTTGAGAATCCAAACTCGCTTAGACAAGGAGATGTGCATGTTAAATTCAGAGAATGCTAAAACCTCGCTAGGCAGGTTTCAGTTTATGCCATAAACTCAAAAATTATGTCATAGTTTTTTATTTAAACTAAAACTGCAGCCCTTGTTTTATGTCAACAACAATCCTGTTGTGCTTGCTAATACTGGTGATAACAAAGTGAGATGGAAGCAAAGCACAGATCACTGAGCTCGGAATGGAGGTCGTTGTGGTACAGCCTTTACAATCATTATACAAAAACTAGGTTTTGGAATTCCATTGTCTTGGAAAAAAGCGTATTGTATTTGGAAAGCTGTAGGGATAGGCTTAAATTTTATGGAATTTGTGCCTGATAAATATGATTTAGTTTGACACATTGGCTTGATTTTACTATTAACATTAATTCAAGGATTAGTCATAACAGTCCTCAGTTTAAATTAAAAATCAAAATTAGTCTAGTACAAGTGAGTCATAGAACCTTTTAGGTTGGGGAAGACCCTTAAGAGCATCAAGTCCAGCCATAAACCTAGCACTGCCAATTCCACCATTAAAGCATGTTCTTGAGCCCCACGCATCTTTGAAATACCCCCAGGGAGGGTGACTCTACCACTTCCCTGGGCATCTCATTCCAATGCCTGGAAACACTTTTGGTGAAGAGGATAACCCTCTCAATAAAGAATATTTCAGACTGCAGAAGACATGCTCTCTGCGAAGAGCAGAGTTCTTCCATCACTGCTCCTGTAAAACCCTTGCTTTTGACAGAACACCAGTATCTAATAACTTGCCCCAGTCTCAGCCTGCTTTCTCCCTTGCTCTGCCAGCCATAGAGAAGCTCCTGTGTGATGCTGGCACTCCACAAAATCACCCCAGGAAAGCCAGAGAGAGCAATAAGAACTGGAGTTATCCAAAGCCACGCCTGAAGGGACTGAGAGGAAAATGGGGTTTCTGCCCTCACCACCTCTGGTCCTAGACAAAACAATTTCCTTAACTGCGGATCAAAATCTCTTTCCAAGACATTACACAGAGCTAATTTTCCCTGTGAATGAAGTGGGACAAAGTTAATTTGCAGTTTCTATTCCCACAGTTTTTAACTGCAGAGAAAGTAATTTTTCCAGCCCCTATTCTCTTTCCTTTATTATGCTGTTACCTTCAATACTGGTGGTCCCAGTTATCCTGGTGCTCACAAGATCTGTGTAGGTTTTGTGCTAATTTTTTGCACAAACAGATCTGTGAGAAATATTATTTGTTTTCCATATTTTATGATTGCAGTGCTTCTATTACTGGCATGTTGTCCAACAGCACAATCACCTATTGACAGCTAAATAAACCCAAAAATGGAGCAGCATCATGCATAAAGAATGAGTGGGTTTATGGACAGATCTTTTAGTTGCATATCTCCCTGTGTTTGAGAGATGTTTTTGACTTTATTCCAGTTGATCTAAAAATTGAAATGGGTGGTTATATAATTGGTAGGTTATATGAAATAGATCTCCAGCATTAAGTATTTCGTGAAAGCGTCTACTGAGGAGACACTCTCTTTCTCTCTTTTTCAAGTGGAAAACAGCAGTTTAAATCTGATTTGTCCTGTAACATTGTCAGGGAGCACATTAATGTCTGACAAGTGTTAGAACAAACAACAAAATACTTAATCTCCTGTTAACCAGAGTCTGGCAATCCTCAAATAGTTGTGCAGTGTTAGAAAATTGCAAGAACAGGCTAAAAATACTGTTAAAAAGCGGTAGGGGAGCAGGCTTCAATTTGATGTGCATCATCCATTTTAGGTTTTTCATCCAGAAAGTTAAGCATGTAAACATCTCTATCGTATGTATCCCCCACTTAAGCCAGTCCACATTTTTTTCTACACTCTTCCTTTTTTTTTTACCCTGTTCTCCTCCTATCTCAGCTGAACCCCAGCCAGTCCTTTGCAAATCAAAGTCCATGCAGCCTGAAGCCTTCTGCCCGCTTCCTCTTTAGCCCCCATTAATGAGGGCTTGCCAGACTTTCTGTCAAAGGATTTCACTGTCTTTTCGTATCTTTCCCCATTACATTCTGCGGCATTTTCCTTTGGTTTCCCTGCCATGCCCTGAGAAATGCTGTGAGCTGTCTTTAGCTGAGTGTAATGTTGCTCAGCTTTATGAGAAGTGAAGCCAGCCACAAAATTATTTTTTTGGGGTAGATTCTGTACTGCATTGCTGGCTACCCATGAGCCAGTCCCCTCACACACCATCTCTGCTCTGCTATTTTGCATGCCCTTCCAGAGTACCTCTGACATTAATTACTGGCATTACAGCTGCATCTGTAACCATCGCCCCCTTTTTGTGTCCCCATCCTGATACCGAACAAATTTTCTTTGCAATTACCTCGTGGCAAACTGTGCACTGAAATTTGATCATTCTAACCCAAAATATTATTATGCTACTGAGTTGGTATTTTTTATCTTTTTCTGTCTCATAACCTAGGAAATTAGAGCTAAATGAACCTTTAACAATTTCTGTCATAAAGAATAATGATATGAAAACAGGAATTTAAGAAACAAAGCTATCTCTGCGTTATATTAGTGAGCACAGTCACATATTTTTCATGCATAGCTCCCTCTGCCCTTCCTTACCCACCCACCTCTTTCCAGGTAGAAATGCATTCCATGTACATCAGCTGGGAAGTTACTTTTTGGTTACGGGTATTTGGAAGCATGTCAAGAACCACAAAATCTCAGATTGGAGGGACCTCAAGGATCATAAGGTCCAACCAAAAATGATCATTAGCAGGACAAGAATAGATGGTGAATGGTGAAAGCGTTGTGTGTTTCCTGGGCAGTGCATTCCGTCTCCAGTGTGTTCTCATGCAGTAGCAGATGGATTATTTAAATTACAGTTTTTACATTTCTTACTTGTAAGAGGTTTCTTTTTTCCTAGGGTTTTTTAGCATTTGCAGCGTGCTTTTCAGCAAGACTGAACACAAATATGAGCAATAAAACCGGCAACTAGAGTCAAGTGGAGTTGCATTTTGAACATACCAAAATGTTTTTATATGTATTTTGAAAAATCCTGTCTTTAATATTTCAAATTGGTCATCCAAAATGAGTCTGTATGTTTGCTGTTAATTTTCTCTGGCCTTAAATTCTTCGTCTGTTAAGTTCTATCAGTTAAAATGATGGTGTGAGATCAGTTCATTAATGTCAATTGTTTACAACATTGCTGTTCTCGTGAGTGCTGTGCAAAAGTTAATGTGAAAATCAATCACATAGTCCCAAGACTTAAGTTTTAATGGTGTTCAATAAATATGTCCTAAGCCAGCACAAAAAAAAATTATTTTAAAAATATATGGGGAAGACAATGATTAATTGAGGAGTGGAGTTTTTGCACCATAACAGAGACAGAATTCTTGGAAAACAGAATTAATCACATGGCTGAAAATTTCACTTTTGTGCGTATCAACAGCAAGCCTTAATTCTGCCAGTTTCCTAAGACTGGAATACTTGACTTTTGCAAGCTTGGTATTGTTTCTTGAATTTAGTCTTACAGGTACAGAGCAGTCAGCAATAATAACTATTTGTAGTTTTAGTCAGACATCCATGAAAGTGCTGCATGTCAGATTTTCAGTCAGTTTCTCAGTATACCTGGCAGAGTACCTAAGAAGCTCCTCTGTAGCTGAACCAACCCAGAAAAAATCCTAAAAACTGAGTTATCAATCCAAGACTGTTAGTTTAAGACCTAGAAATATGAAATATTTTAAGGGGAAAATATTTTATATGTTAAGGTAAATGTACATTATCTCATTTTTGTCAAACTTTCAACAGTAAAAGATCCTTCCTTTGGCTTTTTGTATGGTTTGAGGCTAGAGCTCTGTAGCTAGATCCAGCTTCACCAAGATAAGTGAGCTCTTGCCCCTTTCTTACTTAAAATCTGAGTTATAACCATGCAAAAATGTAAGTTTTAGCCTTGAGAGTTTTTTCACAGTGAGAATTTCTCATTTGAGTTTTCCAGGTTTTCCATTTGTGTTTTGGGTTTGTTTATTTGTTTGTTCTTTCATTTTTATGCAGGTATTTGTTCTGCCTTAAAATTGACAGTACCGTCTCATACCGTCCATGGTATTGAGGGGCAACCTCTTCATCTTACTGTTGACTACAATTTCAATGCTACAGCTTCTGAAATCCAGATAATTTGGCTTTTTGAGAAGTCTCAAAGTAATCCAAAATACTTGCTTGGCTCTGTAAATCAAAGAGTAGTTCCAGACTTGGAGTACCAGCACAAGTTTACCCTTATCCCACCGAATGCATCTTTGAGGATTAATCCATTGCATATCAGTGATGAAGGCAATTATATTGTAAAAGTCAATGTCCGTGGAAATGGGACCATAGCTGCAAGTCAAAAGATTCAAGTAGCTGTTGATGGTGAGTTAGAGAAAGATAGTATCTTCATTTTGAAAATAAAATTACGATAGTTTAGAAGTACTGGTTCTTAGTATCCAGTTGCAATAGTGTCTCATTTAATGCAATCGTACATGAATAAATGCTAACATTAGGTTATGTTGTTTTCTACTGCTGCTGGAGAGAATATGAAAATGTATCATCTTTAAGTAAAATTAATATATTAGCTGATGTTTCTATATTATAAGGAAAAAAACCTGAAGAGGTATAGAAACATTTAAGATGAAATTAGACAGACTTCCAAAAAATAAGATTTAATAAGTTTCATCTGTGCTATCACGAGGATTCATTAAATTTCAAATACTGAGTTTCCCTGAACTTTACCTCCTGTAGTAAGAGGAGTCATTGACTTTTGCTGGTGACTGTAGCCCTGTGTCTGTAAAAGAAGCCCAGATCTGAATTCATAAATTACTGAATTTCCCTCTTTAGACTCTGCTCTCTGTATTGGGGTCTTAAAGAAAGTGGAAATGGGAAAGAATTATCTAAAAGGATGACAAGAGGCTTCTGTAATTTATGGATTATACAGAGGGAACCCTGTAACTGTTGGGCTTGGAAGGAATGAGATGAATGACATCTTGAGGTGACAAAGTTGTAGCTGCCATTTAACACCCAGACCCATCCCAATTTGCAGACGTCCTCATGACCGGATCGCCCGTATTTCAGTGGTGCCCGGTGTGGGCAAAGCTGTGGGCAGTCATGCTGAGAAGTCCCACACGGTGGGCAGTGTCATGCTTTGTGCTCTTTTCGTTTCTGTGGACGCAGTGATTTGTAAATGAGGCAAGAGGCCGTGGTACACCTGACTGCAGCCTTTATCCTGTCACCAGTAATATAAGCAATCTGGTTTTATTTATGAACCGTAACAATTCTTATAGTCGCCAGATGAGAATATGGCCTTCTTTTTTTAACCTTTAACTACATTTAAGAGATAAAATTTGAAATATGAGTAATTTCCAGAGAGAATGATGATTGGTGTTTGAATTATATTGACCATGATGACTGTAATATAATGGCTTGTCACTTTAACAATTCTTCATATCTCTTTATTTTACAGTTCCAGTCACAAAGCCAACTGTACATACTGAACCATCTTCAGGGGTAGTGGAGTATGTAGGGAATATTACCCTAAAATGTACTGTGGCTAGAGGTACAAGGGTAGCTTACCAGTGGTTGAAAAATGGGAAGCGTCTCCATGCTGGCCCTAATTATACCTTTTCATCAAACAATGCTACACTTCTAATTGTTCCTGTTGTAAAAGAGGACGTTGGCAATTACAGCTGTCTGGTATCTAACCCTGTCAGTGCAATGGAAAGTGAGATAATTGCACCAACCATATATTGTGAGTATATGAAATATTCATTATTATCTTTGTATGAATTATTTGGCTGGAAGGAGTGCCTCCAAATATCAAAACAGGCAGAAAACAGTTGAGCTTCTTTGTAACAGCTCTAACTTAAAATGGGATAATAAAATTACTCAGTGTTGTGTAGTTGTAAAGATCAGCCTCAACTGCAGAATTCAAATAGAAACTTCAAGATTTCCACAGGTGTCTTCAGATGTGACTCAAAGGAAAAAAAAATCAGATTATTACACATAAAAATATTGTTTAAAATGGAAACAACAAACAGTATCAACAAGCTGAGCACAGGAAGTACCAGGCTGAAGGACTGGTATTAATGGGTTTCCTCAAGATCATTTCAAGTCCAGTCCTTTTTAATACTTCCATTAATGGCAACAGAAAAGGGATAGGGAGTATCTCAATGAACTTCATTCACGGCACTAAATAAGAGGACTGAATGACATTGACAGAGTAATAGAGCTGGGATGAAATTTGCTAGTAAAAAAATAAATGGCCATGCCCTTTCAGAGAATAAAAAACACGAACTTCTGCTGATAAGATTGAGATTGATTGGAAAATAATCAAGGCAATGAGCCTGGGAGATTGAGCTATCACAAGATATCTATGAACTGACGGCATGATTCAGGCATGAGAAAGACATATTTAGTTCTAGGGTAGTGGACAATGGATTTCCAACAAGGAAACAAAGGGAATGCCCGTGGCACACAGAAGACAAGACCACATGTATGATACTGCATGCAGTCCCTGCAGATCCCAGAACGCTGATCTTGAACTGGAAAGAAAAAAAGCAAGGAATGGAGAAGAGGCAGAGAGACCTCAGTCAGACTTAGCAAAATTAGAGCTGAAAGAAGTGATTGCATTCCACATCAAATGGGAAACATGAGGGAGCAGGAAGGGTTGCATAAAGACCATTTTTTGCAGAAGAATAAACAATAAGGTAGAAATGTATTTGGACTGGAAATGAAAGCACCTGAGAAACTAATTGAGTTGGAGGAAACAAAGATTGATGTAATCAGCATTCAACAATTATACTACAAATCTTAGGGCATTCTCGTTGTAGTCCATGTCAGGCATTCCCAGTGTCTCCTACATTTTCAAGTAGCGCAAGCTACACATATGTGACCCTGCTATGCTCTAATCCTCATGTCCTCAGGGGCTGAATTATCCTTCTCAAAGGAGAGCTGAAATTAGAGAGGTTAGGACTTACTTTGCCACTAGTCCTATTCAGATATAGCCAGTTTACCCAGGGGCCCAGTGTGGACAGCACAGTGTAGGGACTGGAACTGGATTCCTGTCCAGCCAAGGGCTGGTGCTCACTCCTGCTTTGTCCAGGCTCTGTCATCTGGCAGCTGGTAGGCAGCCCATGTTTAACTTGTTATGATTGCACTACCAACATATTCAGAACCTACATCTCTTACATCTCTAGCTCTCATATTTTCCTCCTCCTCCTTTAATCTCCTTTCATCTCTGATTATCTCTTTTGCTACCCTTTTTTAATTATAATGTGGAAGAATTGGATAAGGGGGTGACTTGTATCTCAAGTATGTGGGAGGTCTCCACGCTGCACCAGGAGAGGAGAAAAAGACTGCCTAAATTAGCAAGGCTTAACAGAGACATTGTTAGATATGAGCTGATGTAAGCTTATAAAATTGACAGCAGCGCAGACTTGAAGAAGCAGTTGCAAAGAGTCCTAAACAGGGCAAATACTAATGGAGCTTCTGTCTCATTAGACAGAGGAATCATGATACACTGTTCTACAAGGAAATAACCAGCATTGATGGAGCTTTAACTTATCACTACTGTAATTTAAAAAAAAAAAATTACATTCTTTCCTCAAGGTAGCACATTTTTATGTGCCTGCTTTTGTAGAGTCACAATCTCAAATCACTTATGTGCTTAAAGTGCTAAGAATGAGAGCTGAAGGTGTATGATTGCAGTTCCTCTACTGCGTTTCTCACTTTAATGAGCTGTGAATCAACCTTATGCAGGTCACTCTTCAAAGAACACCTACATACAACTTGGGACACTGTATCCAGCCTGACAGCCTTCTTCCAATGCAATAAAGTCAGGTCAGGCTAGAAAAATATCTGCCACTCTTGCTGCCTTTCAGGCAGCCCTGTTAGTTGCACAGCCCATATGAGATTTGAGTTTCTGATCTGTTGCACATAGGATTGCCTCCAAAGCACTGATCGCACTGACAGGTGTCTGGGACACTTGCTCTGATAACGTGTGTTCCCTTCAGTCCCAGCTCTGGTACTGCTTCCTCCTGTCTTCCTCACTCAATTTCATGCATTTTTCAGCAAATTTGTAAAATCTTTCCAAGTTCTAAATTGGAAACCTGTTTTTGATCTATTGTTTACCAGAATTTTCAAATCTCAGAGTTACTTAAGTGTCCACATTTCTTGAATGTTTTGCTGTTTGAGTGGTTGTGATATGCAGCTCTATCAAAAACCTTGAGATTCACTTTTTCCCCATGTGTGCAAATATTATTGTATAGGCATTTTCAGAATGTCCTTTGCAATTGATCAGAACTGAGGATTTGCTTTGTGCATAATGTAAAATCTGAAGGAAAAATATTAAGAGCAAACAATACAATGCTGAAAGACTGCAAACACGTGTGGTACTCTCTATATCCAAATCATTGGGGTCTTACTTCCTGAGCTATATGAAGTCACCTAATTTGGTTCAACCTCTGCCTGCAGAAGTAGTTTGTCTCCCAGCTCCCAGTTGCCAATAACTATCCAGAACACGCCCCAGGATCTCTGTCTGCCATATGTCATTGCTGTGGGGGAGTTACTGGAGGTGATAAAGAAAAGGCCACTCACGGTAAATACCTGCCATCTGCTTAGAAACTGCAACAGTTTCGTAGTGATAGGAGCAATTGGAAATATTCCCACAGAGCAGTAAATTGTTACTCAGAAAGATTGATTTATTATTTTACACATCATTTAGTTAACTGGTTTTACTGAGACAAGAGGCAGTTTTCTGTAGAGAACAATACTGGGAAGGGAAAACAGAGCTGAGGGGTGCATGGAGGCTGTCATTGTGGGTTTTTACTGAGTATTAAAAGTTTTTTTTAATTCATGTCTTATTAATATTATCCTGCTTCTCCATTAGTTATGATGATAATGCAGCCTGGAACGTGGCTATTGCAGCCGTGTGACTCAGAAACAAATTAATTCAAGACTGGAAGAAGGTGCTGTCCTGTAGGCTGCAGCAGACACTGTTGTACTGTGTTGGTAGAGTTGAATTTATCAGACTAAGTGGGATTTTCTTCCTCAAGTCTTCCAAAAGATAGAATATACTTAGTACTAGAGAGGGAATGGTTAATTGCCTGCTTTTCAGAGTCATCCTTGAAGCTGTGTATATCTGTCAGTTACCCAGTATTTAGGGACCTTGATGTACACAATGCCCAGGAGAGGCAAAAGATTGCTCCAGGCAAAGCAGAAGGGTTACCCAATCCTTGTGTTGACTTCAGCAACGAATGCCACTTTTCAGATTTTGCAAAAATTAGGCTATTTCTTAAGATAATCTCTCTTTTTTTTTTCAAACTTACTTCCTCAGCCAGTGTGTGTCAGTGTTTGTGTCATGATTTCTTTCAGCTTGCAGCTTTCATTAAAATCTAGTTCTCCATGTTATCTCTTTATGCTGCACTGTTATGATACTGATAAAAAAACAGAACTCAGTTCTGATTCTTTTGCAGGCTGTGGCAAACCACCCACTACAGTGAGGGGGCATGGAAACCAGTCAGCTATTCTTACCATTAATCTCTGTTAACATATATCAAAGTCATATTGCCAGTGAAAATAAAAGCTAATTTTCCTAAGAAGGGAGAATTGGATTGGAAGAACCACTGAATTGCTCTGAAAAGTAAAAAAGTATGTTCCTGCCTATAAATAGTGTGTGAGGGGCTTTATTTCATTTATGAAAGATGTCAAAGATCAGTACATCCCTTCCCCTTTCGGATCTGAATAAAAAGGGAAGTAAATACCTATATGAGGCGAGCCCCTGTGAAAAGCTTCCCTTCCACAGAAACATGCAGCCCAAGTGAGGTCAGCCAAGCCAAAACAGTCAACAGAACAGGGTCAGCTGGCTCTTGGAGACAATAAAGCTAGTGACTCAGGAACTGCAGAGCCTGTGAGGAAGCAGCCCAGCATCTAGAACTTAAAGAAATGCTTTGATTCTTCAGAGTGGCCGCTGCAATGTAGGTGGGAGCAACACTAATTCATGCTGAAGTGAATTTGTATTTCATTTCCCAAGTAAATATTATGCATTATGCTGGGCATTCCTTAAAATGAGACCACAAAAACCTTACCACTAGGAAATAAGTAGAGAAAATGGAAAGGTTGGCAAGTTTATGTTGTGAAATATGTACATTTACTTAAACGTGGGCTAAACTGATGTCATATGTGGTGGTCTGTATTCTCTTGTCTAAGCCTTAACAGACAGAAGAAAACACAAAATGGCCTGGTTTGTGCTGTGTGCTGGTGGCTTAGGTGTTCTTGAAGAATAAATGAGTCTTATTAAAAAAGACAGACAGTAAATAAAAGTGTATATTAGAGGAAGTTCTAACATCATCCTGAATTTCTGAGTGGAAAATACAGTCTGAAATGTACCAGTGTGCACTTTCATGTAGCAGGGACTTTCCCATTCAAACCCAGCTACATTATCTTAATTCTTCCAGACAGCCATAGGGAGGTGGAGATATTACTCAATTCCACTGTACTGTGCCCATTTTGTGCTACACCACTCTGTGTGAGGCAGCTTTACTGATCTTCAGGGATCCTACCAAAAAGATATTCTGCATATTTTCTTCTTTGGCTCTGTCAGTATTAGGTCTGTACATTTTTGGTCATCCACGTAAGTCCTCAGGGAATTATCAACATTAAAATGATTTGGGTTTGTTGTGGAGTTTTTTTAACTAGAAAAGGTGATTTATTAAGGCACACTTTCATTATTATATTCCCTACATTAATTTCTATACTTTGGTAACTGTAAAAATAATTTTAACGTGTAAAGATATAAAAGCCCTAATGATCTGAAAAGTTCTAGTAAAAATAGCATGAGAAATATTCTTATAATATTTAAGTATATTGTTTCCCTTCTCATTTTCCTGTGCAGGTTACGCTAAAAATACTGATCTGCTCAATTGTTTGAGTAATGAACACGTGACTATAGAATAACATATGCTTCTTCAAATTATATTCAGAAAAACAACTTTTCTTTCAGCACAAGGGCTTACTCTTGAAAAAAGCGTAATTGTTGGAATAGTACAAGCCTACTAAAGTGGGAGGAAAGTTAAAGTTTATTGTAGCAGTTATTTACGGAAAAATTTTTCTGAGCTTATCTAAGGCACACCCCACTCAATATTATACCTGTAAGTTAGTTCCCTAAATAATTATTATACTGTAAATTATTGCAGTGAATGTAATACTCCAGGGCTAATTTGTTAACTTTTAAATTTGCAGGGAAATCACTTATGCCAGTAAGTTTGGCATTGAAGTAGAAATCAAATACGCCCCTGAAGAAGATGTGCTCCTTTACTTCATAGAAATCCAACTGATTTCAATTTTCATTCTTTTTATCATGCTGAGAAATACATAGACCTGTGCTTTTTCCCTAAACAGCAATTAGACCTGTATTAAGTGGGCGTAGCCTAAGCTAAGCCTAGCACAGATCCAGTTATTGAACTGAAAGCCTTTTAATTGAAATGACTGAATGCCAGCCATTCTAAAGGCTAATTTAATTTGAATATTCTAACTTTAGAGATACACTTCTGATTAAATTTTAATTATATAATTTGTTTTTCATTTTCTCACTATATTTCCCTTTTTTTCCAATGCAGATGGACCTTATGGACTTAGAGTCAAATCAGACAAAGGTCTGAATATAGGGGCAGTGTTTACAGTTGACATGGGGGAAGTTGTACTGTTTGACTGCTCAGCAGATTCAAATCCACCAAATACTTATTCATGGATTCAAAGGGATGACAATACCACTCAAGTAATCAAATATGGACCCCATCTGGAAGTTGTGTCTGATAAGGTGGCCCAGAAGACAATCGATTACATGTGCTGTGCTTTCAACAACGTGACTGGAAAACGAGATGAAACTCACTTCACAGTTGTTGTTATTTCTGTAGGTAAGAATGTAACTTCATTGCTGTCAGTGTAACACGTGAGTGGAGCATCAGCCCCAGAAAAAGGAAGTAATTCTTAGAATGTGTATCAAAATTGAGGTCTTGCTAATAATATAGTAAAGGGGCTTTTGGACATTCGGTGGGATACAGGTTTTACTTGCAGTGTGACATGGCTTGGAACACAATCCACTAAGACACTGAAGTTCTGTGGGATTTTATTGCAATGTTCATATAAATTATTTCCCTGTCATATTTATGAATCTCTGGATTGATTGCTGGGTTCTGAAGAACACATACTTTTATTTCTCATACACTATAACCGCAGCTCCTGTATGATTGTGTTCAATAACAACAAAGCAGTTTTTCAGAAAATCTCCAGAAGCATAGAGCGAAGAACAAGATATTGAGGAAGTCTGATATGTCTTCTCAGTACAGATGGATACAAGTATTTCCATATAAGGAATGTATACTATTAATGTTCAACAAGATAGACTAGATTGCCTATTGGAAAATTTAACAAAGCAATTTCGCTTGTGCTGAGCAAAGAGCTCAACCATTTGCTAGTCTGGTAAACAAGAAGAGGAGTTGTCCATCATTCAGGCTGACTTACTGATTCATCATAAATCCAGGGCTTTCAGTATGCTGGAAGGAAGACGGGTTGCAATTTCATAGTAAGAATACTGCATTCAAAAGCTAAATATTGTGGTTAGTAGCGAAAGAAAATGCAACCAGAGCTATGTGTTGATAGAAATAAACATGACATTTCTCCAGGAAGTTTGTGTATTTAAAAATATAAAAGGATAATTTTCCCCCTCTACAGCCATTTTCTTTTTGATCAGTGTTTATTCAAGTAGCACTAAATCCAGATGTCAAGGCTAGACTTTGCAGAGCAGCACTGATTCAAGAGGTATGAATTCATACGCAATTCATTCTCAGCAATGCTGCTCAGGCTAAATTGTGACTGAATAAACATACTAAGCAAAGACTATGAAAATTGTCCATATTCCTTTCCTGATCCCCATAATCCTAAATGCAGAGCCTGGACTATGGCATTCAAAATACTGGAAACTCCATTTTCAGCAGCAACAGGAACTCTGAAGTTTCAGAATACCTTACACAACTTCCCCATGGGACAGAAACTCACCTATATGGTGCTATAGACAGCTGCCTAATTAACCCTAAAAATTATCAATAAAACAATTATTTTAATAAGTTACAATTCTATCAGTAATTGCACTAAGTTGTTACAGTTTTAGCTAAGATTCTAAAATAAGATGCGGTATCTCACGTGCACAAGTCATTGCTCAGTTTTCAAGTTTAGTCAGCTTGAGCATGTTAAATGCATGCAAAGAGCATGTCTTTGTTTTCTGCACTGATATATCTATGGGGATGTGATTTATTGACTCTCCATGTGAAACTACTCGCTTTAAAGAACAATTTTAAGGACTCATCTGATTCTCCAGTATCTGGACTTTTTCTTTCTAAGGAAAGCAGTACACTGAAGGACTATAAAAAAATAATTGGTGAAATTGCAGTGGTGTATTTTCCTGTATCTTTAGGACACGTTTGGCTAGAAATCCTCACATTTAGTCTTCATGAAAACCACTGCACATTTAGCCAGCATAATGCCAGTGAATTACATGGGGGTGTAAGTAGATGTAAGCTATTCTAGCTCTCTGCACAGCAGTTCATCAACTACTGGAAACACATCCAGCTAAATAATATACATTTTAATTGTATTAATAAATCTGGCACTAGCAAATATGTAGCATTAATTTACCTGTACGGATTGTGACATGTCCTTTAATTATATGAATTCAGCACAGTTCAGAGCAAAAGGAGGAAATTAAGAGTGCACAAGCAACTATGTCTGGCATTTCCTAACTTTCGCATTCTTGTCTTTGCAAGCTCACTGCAAATGTTTTCCAGGTGCTTTTAAGTATGTAATTCTATGCAATTTGTGTTTGTATCAGAAAATCCTGCTGGAAACGGCTGCTAATGCATATCTCAGCAAAAGGCCTGAGCAGAGGAAAGAAACATTTTGAATATATTTAGATATGAATACAAACAAGCATAACATGGTGGAGTCATCATCCTTGGAAGTGTTTAAGGAAAGACTGGGCATGGAACTTAGTGCCATAGTGGTCTTTGGTCATAGGTTGGACTCAATGGTCTCAGAGGTCTTTTCCAACGTAATTAATTCTGTGATTCTGTGATAATTTATTCGTTTCTGATGTGGTTTGGTAAACAACCAGACTGTCAGTGATCTGAAAATCTTTAGAAAATGTCTAATGGATCTTTCATCCTCTCCTACTTTATAGCTTCTACTGCTAGGAGGATTTCCCTCCAATCTAGCACAAGCTGCTCTCTCACCCTATTTTTTGGTAGTTCAGTGTCTCTATGCCCCAAGTTATAATATGCATCTTCTTTTTGTGATGCTGTAACTTGTGGATTACATTTACTGGCTTTCATTTATCTCTAGGCATTAATCTGCTCTGGAGTCTTTTCTGATATGCATATCGTTGCTTTTTCAGTTCAGGAGATTTGTGGGGAAAAAGAAATAGTAACCCATTCACAAGATCCCACATTTTGTATCTGTTTTGTATCTCTATGTAGGTTTACTAGCTTCAGATTAATTTAAAAAGATGCATTTTTCAGTGTCATTGTAGCACATTGTAAAGAACAAGAAATTAAATACAGTACTCATCTTCTTTGTCACAGGGTTGGAAAAGCTGGCCCAGAAAGGAAAATCTGTGTCTTCTCTTGCAGTAATAACAGGAATTTCATTATTTTTGATCCTAGCTATGGCCTTTTTATTCCTATGGAAAAGATACCAGCCACATAAAGGTATGTAAAAGTTAAGCACAGTCCAGCTCTTCTTTTGGACCATTGGAGCAAAAGAATAATTTTTCTTTTTTTCTTCTTTGCAGTGATACAACAGAAGCTACAGAACAGGTACAAAAATAACTCATTCTTAGGTCTACAAGTCCTTTCCATCCAGAGAATTGCATTTTATCATATTAATTTTCTTTCCTTGGCTTATGACGTCAAACTGAGAAACATGTTTATGTTTTCTAGGGCAGAGGCTGATTACAGAAAGGCACAGGCATTTTCAGGTAATGGTAATGAAATGAGTGTGAGCATAAGGTCAAAATCCCTTCCTGAAAAAGAAAAATAGCATCCCCACGTAGAGAAAAAAAAATAGAAGGAGAGGAAGAAAAGTATGTTTTTATGTTGCATGCGTCTATAATAGCTTAATTAAGATAAGACCCAAATGAGAAGTCAGCATGGGTTTAGCTCGTGCCTGCAGCTCATAGCACTATGTACTGTTGTCTTGAATTCTACCTGTTAATCCCAGTGTTCTGCGATTGGAATACCTGTATTCCACTGTTGTGACCAATAGGACTTAAACCAGTGTTATTCTGGGACAGCAGTAAGAGGTGACCACAATATTTAGTCCTCCCACCGTGGGAGGACTACAATTGAAAATGTTCATGGCATCAGCTGTTACCAAAATAGTGAGTTAATGACATTGCAGCATACATATGTAACCTTCTACCATATTCTGTACTACCTTTCTCTGTGTCATCAGGACCCAGAGTGGTTTTTTTCACTGCCTCTTTTCCCTCCACAATCCTTCCCACATGATCCTAGGCAGGAGATGCTAGAGACCAGCCATCCTTTGGAAGGATATCACTTTTATTCCCATTCCTTTCTACCAAAGCATCAGAGCAGACCACAAACTGCTACATGCACAAGGATAGGGAAGTATATGAAGCTTAGGAAGGTAAGAAATTCACTTGGGCACAGAGGGCCCATCACCCTGGCGAGTCATATCAAAGGCTAGAATCTCAACATTGTTGTTAGTGCTGCAACCTTTGCTGTGGAGTGACACCCAAGAGACAACCGAGAACCTCAGATCTCCTGGACAGGGGGAGGGTAGAGAAAGAGACTAACTACACCTAAATACAAGCTGTATCTGAAGTCCCAAATAATAATGTGGCACCTATTAGTACCATGTTCCCTTTTATTATTCTCTGCATTATAAAACATTCAGGTGGTACTGCCTCACTACACTATAGATGTGCTGAGTTTATGAATTTAGCCTCTTTTCTATGGGAAATGAAAGTAGATCGGTCATTTTAGCTTTCCAGAACAGAGACTATGAATGTCTCTTCCAAAATTGTTGCTGAGGTTAGGAAGAGGCTCCTCACTTGGTCCAAGGTGTGGGAAATCACCAAGTGCTGTGCACATCAGCTCTGCAGCTGTCCTGCCTTGCTCCACACCAGTTTAGGAGCTTGGCAGGGAAGTGGTTTAAAGCAGATCGCATGACCAGTATTCAGATGTTCTAAAAATTAGGGCAAAATACCTTGCCAGTCATTATTTTCCAGGTTCCTATTACATCTCTTTTTTTATTCACCATTCTAACTTTAGGACATGAAAGTGCTTCGGATGATTTTGGGATATATGAGTTCATCACTTTTCCAGATCTTACCAGTGGCTCTAGGGTATGTGATTTTACATCATAGACAGTTTTTCTTCTATTTCTCTAGGTGTACTAAATATCTGTACTTGAATCCTTCTGTAGGTTTGCTTCTGTTGCTTTTTACAGATGTCTGTATGACACCATATTAATGGCTATTGTTTACCCAGTAATTGCTCTCTTTCCTGTGTTACTAGTTCAGTACTTTGTAACTGGCACAGTGCAGTAAGGAATAACCAAGCTCTAAAGGCAGGAATCTCCATTCAATTACCCTATATTAAAAGAATATTAAAAGAATATTAGTATTGTTGGGTAGTTGGGTAGCTCTGAGCCACTTGTGTCACACAGGCAAGAGTACTATTGTGATGCCATTTTCTCCCTTGACCCTAATATTTCTGCTCATGCAACATTCAAGCCTGGCAATGCAGAAAAGGCTCAGGGTGGGTATTTAAAGTTTAAGTGTAATCTAAGTCTCAGATATATTTCACAAAAATTATTTTGTTAGCTTCATGTATTTTGGGACAGGAGTTAAGCAAAAGAATTTTGCTAGCAGAAAAAAAATCCTGCAACATTTGCTGCTTCCTTGCATTGTGTCTTTGCTGACATTACTGTATAGCAGTTGGAGATCATGTTAATGTGGTGTAAAAGTACAAAGAAAAAAATCAGAAACAGGGCCACAAAATTTAGGGACAACAGTAAAACTGGGAGGAAGTAGAAAAAAGACTTTCCCTTTGCTAGGGAAAATTGCCAGCAATGTAACCTTGTACCTTTGGAGAGCATCAATATGGTCAGGTAAGGGAGAGCTCTTAAAGCATGGTCACAGGGTCACATTGTCACCTCTCCCTTAAAGCATAGTCACAGGGTCACATTGTCACACCTAACTTGTTTTTATGATTAGTACTCTCAGGAAAATTAATCCACAAACACCAGTGGTTTATGTCCAAAAAGGAGACAGAGGAGCAGGACTTTATTTGAATAAAAGAAGAGGCCATGGGGCATTCCCCTGGGGTCTCTCAAATTGTTAGAGGACACAGCCTTTTTATCCAAATTTCCAGGCTACATTTCCCTCTCTCTTTCCCCACTGGCTGAGGTACTTGAGAGGTACAGACTTCCCAAATCACTTAATACAGACCCCCTTCTAATGCATACCCCCCTTTTTCTTTCCCTAAGGAATTTATGGTTCTTCCCATTGCTTCTTTTGCCTCTCAGTATCTATCTTTACCTATCAGCAGACCCACAGTTTGTGTGTAAAGACAAATTCCTCTCACTCCTTTCATCAATCAGTGGAATTCTTCCCACTGTTTCTTTCACCTCTCACTATCTAGCTTTTACCTATCAGCAGACCCACAGTTTGTTTGTAAAGACAAATCTATCTCATTCCTTTCAGTACTCATAATGCATGATGTCAAAAAACAGTCATAGATTAATTAATTATCTTCTCTGATGAAGTTAGATATTTGAAATATAAATTTATAGGGCTAAAGTGCTACCACAAAAGTTAGTGGAAAGGACAGACTTCCACAGCAGCAGAGATAAAAGACTTTTAGAAAACAGAGGAGCTGTTTATGTATCTGTTACCATTTGTGCCAGTAAGAGGCTCATTAAGTTTAGAGATCAGGCCCTGAATCAGCCTTAAGCACACTGTGATATTACACTGAAGAGGGTATATTTAGATTAAATAAACTCTTTACTGTGAGGATGGTGAGTTGCAGATGTCTCATTCCTGGAAGCGTTCACAGTCAGATTGGACTTCGAGCAGCCTGGTCTAGTGGAACATGTCCCTGCCCATGGCAGAGGGGTTGGAACTGGATGATCTTTAAGGTCTTCCAACCCAAACCTTCTATGATTCTATATCCCTTAAGCTGATCATATCACAGTATCACATTCTTGCGGGATCAGGGCCTTAGTAGGTCAGGAGGGAGAGAGCAGTGAAAAGAACGACAGGATGGATGTACAAGCAATGAAATCTACTATAATTTCCAGTAAAATTTCAAGGAACAGGAGAAACTCCACTGGTTTATGTTCAGCTGCTCAAATTTATATCATTGCAGATTAAGTCTGCATTTGATCCTCTGATTTATTTTAGTCAGCAGAGAAAGGGGAAAATAAGAAAGTGGTGATAATAAAGAACGGGAGGTTGGGTATAGGCAGAAAGACTGGTAATGTGGAGTCTAGGTAAATCTGTTGTCTTGACATAAGAGGAAATTAATATACTTAACATATTGAACAACTAGTATTACTTGATTTATGGAAATTCCTTGCATTTCTCTCTCTTTGACAGGCCTGTGGGAGTTTTATGCTGAACCCATGCCCTGAATATTTACTGCTTTTTTACTGTCTGTTCTCCTGCTTTTCTCTTTATTAAATGTTTCTTTCTTGACTTGTGGTACGTTAATATAAAGTATTTGCTGTATTAAATGCAAAAGCTGCATTCTAAATCTTTTCAGGGCCTAAAATGAATTTAAAACTATTACTTGCCATACTATTAATGCGATGAGAACTTACCCAAAATGAAATGTAAACTAGCAGAGATTACCTGTTCAATCCACAAGCAAAACTTTGATGAAAAGTTAAAAAAACGACAAGTTACATTATCAGTTTAATTACTGTTGAACCTTTTCCTATTTGTACTTACAGCAGGAATACACTTTGCTGCTTTCAGGTTTCGAGCCAGTCTGTTCCTGGCTCTGAGTTTGTCACAGGCCAGGATATGCTGAGTACGGTCTATGAAGTTATTCAGCACATTCCTGAGCAGCTGCAACAGGACCACCAACAGTAAGTTACAGATTGTGTTCACTCACTGGCAGCTCAAATACTTTTGCATCCAGAACAATTTACATTTTGGTAGCTGTTTTTTGGTTCCACTGGGAGGGTTATGGAAGGAAAACAGGTATAAGCTACCTTAGTTCCTCCACCATTTCCTATCCAATCCACCACTTGTCCTCAAGGCTCCAGTGTGTTGTTTCATTGTGCCAGTTTTGTTAAAGTGTGAAAAACAAAAGGTAAGATCTTCAAACACAGCTTCAAATGAAAATTCCCACTTAATTTAATAGGGCACTGAAACATCAGCACTTCCTGCTGAACTGGTTAATTATTCAATCAAAGCAGTTTAATTGGCAGCATGGCTTCCAGACCTGTCAGCCATGTGCCAAGTAGAGTTAGGGTGGGTTTTCTCGAAATGTTGAAACTGGTCAGCTGAATAATAATCAGTGGTTGTTAAAATAGTCACTGAAATATTAATGGACCGGTACTTGAGTAAGCAATGTCTGTATAGCAAAAGAATTCTTGTTCTGTGATACCCTGGCTGGGAACTCCACAGAAACACTTCTGCTGAGTTAAATACCGGGAAGGCCCCAGCACGTTGTGCTTATGTCTCATAGACCTGGTTTTGTTCAAATCACCTACTGTGTATCACTTCTTGGCATAAGAAGGGTGAATACACTAAATTTTCTGTAATTGTGGTATAGCTGCCATAAATCTGTTGTGAATATTGAAAGTCTTTCTTGCAAATTAAGAACAACATACAAGACTTTATTTGGTAACAAGCCTATCATATCACATTTTCCATGACTTTTTAAATGTGTTTTGTTTCTTTTATACTTGAAAAGAAAAATACACGCTCTTAACAATATGCTAATCAGTGTGCTGAGTAATCACAATGTTTATGTGACTGCATTAGCATGCAGTACTTACACTACAAAAAATTTTGTGCAGGTTATATCTTCAGCTGTGTGTCCAAGTTAGGTATGTAAACATGCAGCCATGCTTGTCAAAACAAGCTGATCAGTGAGAAAGCAACACTGAATTGCTAATGATGTTTTTGTTCTGCTTGGAATTTTTCACTTTGAACCCTAAGATTTTTAAAGCCAGATGTAAAAAATACCATTCATGAAGTATGTGTTTTCTTACTCTTCCTCTTACACGCCTTCCTTCCCAACTTTCTCACTGATACATGACCCCTCTGAAAAAAAGAATAAATGCAACAAAAAGGTAACTTGAACTTTGCGACAATTCAGAGCTCAACTTAAACTTTGCAAAACATATTCTGTAGTTGAAAAGGACCCATTTGCATAAACCAATTTTGCTGTTCTTTTCATATTTCTTATTTTGAAAAGGAAACATAGGAAAAAATTTTCGCTAATAGCACAAAATCTGCTAAGCATGATACTGGGTAAACTACTCAGATTAGAAGGACCACATTCATGAATTTTCCAATTCCTGACCTGCTGAGAAGGAGCACTCTGAGTGATAAATAAGGACAACTAAGTCAATACTGATGCTTACAGCAGGATACTTCAGCTTTCAGCATAAGGGAGAAATAAAATACCACAGAACAGAGAATGAAGCTGGGAAAGTAATTGCAAACTCCTGTAATGCAAAGTAATGATGGCTTATGGATGAATCCCACAGGCTTGGTATGCCATCATCTGTACAATAATCAGCAATATTCATGGGAAAAATGATACAAAACTTGCCTGCACTCTGCTTATGGCAGGAATCTCTTCTTGTACAAAGCAAGAGAACAGATATTATGGGAGCCAAACAGATTTGTTGGTTAAGTGGTCACTTTATTCTTATTCCCAGTGCTTCTGACTGGAACTGCTGTGATTTCACTGATTTATTAAAATAAATGTGTAAAGAAAAATCAGTCAAGAGCAATGTTTAATTCTCTGATTTAAAGTTTGAGAATCTTTCAAATCCTCTCTTTGAATATAACTTCTTCAGAGTTAGCTGGTGTTCTCTGTCTTGCTCTTAGAAATCCCAGCAACAGTACTAGCAAATTTGAAGACTAGTCAATGCCTAACACCTGGGAATAGCTATTTCCACTTTTTGTCATGCTTTTTTCAGCCTTTTTATGCTTTTATTCACACATGCACTTATGCCTTTGACACTAAATAATTATAAAATTTTTGATGCGCACCAGTTCTTGAAAGGTAGAAATACTACTGGAAAATAATTAAATTCTTTAACTCTCTTTGGTTTGGACTGACAGATTTGTAACTTATTGCAGTCAAAACGTGAGGTGAAATGATAGCTGGCTTTGCACTTTTACATTCATGTGTTTCCATTAGTTGCTTTCCAGAACAATCCTTTGAAGATTCACTTCCTCTGCTCCTCCAAAGAATCAAAGGGAAAACACAAAATCAGATTTTGAGGAAACTGTTCTGCTGCATCTCTGGGTTCCACAGTCACAGGGAGTTACGGGACAGTCACATACCCAAGTATTTCATTAAACAGATTCTTTTAAGCCATTTTGGTTTGATTCTTTCCTCATCCTTGGAGATTTTTTTAAACTAAATATAAATCCTGTGACAAACTGAACAAGTTCCTCCTCATATGAAAGAAATCCAAAAATGTCTGCCAAGCTAATGAGCAAGAGGTTTAGCCAGCTTTTACAGATAAGCACTGACAACTCATAACTGTTCTGCTTACAAAAACTGTTTCTAACTTAAGTTTCATCTTCACTCCAAATGAAGATAATTTTACATCATCTTCCTCTCCTCTGATCCATACTGTTTTCTCTCATATCAAGCATTAACCATTTCACAAATTTCTGCTCTGCCAGCTGTTAAAGAGCAATAAGGATGCAAAGCCTTGCCAGGCATTTCAGCACAGGGTTGTACTGTGGACTGCACTGGCTCAGTCCATGGTTACCACCACCCTTTAGCAGGTACATTATTGTTGTATAATGTGGGCAACTTGAAATATCTGTACAGAAAGAGCAGCCATGCAGGATGCCATATTAGCCATTATGTCATTTATGGCTCAAACCTGTGTTGTCTTTTAAAAACTAGGCATACTATGCATACTAAAAATTCAGTCAAAAATCAGTGTGTTGTAAATATGTCCCCAGAGATCTTATTCAGGCTGAAGAACTGGTTTGTGTTTCGAACTGCTGGTTTGTTTGCATGTTTGCAACTGTTCTTTTAAAGAAAAGGAAAACAGCATTGTGGACAATTGTCATATATATCTATATGTATGTTCTTTCCTAGATGTATATGAAGATATGGGAACATGAAATCAAAGCATCTGAAAATACCAAAGTTACTTCTTTTTGTTTATAATATATTGAAAGGAAATGCCAACAACTCCCAAGAGAAGCAAAGGCTCATGCCACCTTTTCTTGAAATAGCAATTTCTTTTCAGACTGACAATCCCTTTCCTTGGGGTGCTCCAAATTGCCCATTTCTTAATTCTTTTTTTCTTTTTTTTGTAATAATTCCTTGAAAAATGTGGATATTTTTAATTCTTTCTTTTTTCCTTATCAGTGAATACAAAAGACAAAAGGATAGCTTAAAAATGCACTATGAAACCTACATCTCTTTTTAAAAACAATCAGCAGAGGCACAAGAAGGAATCAAGCCCAAGATGCCATCCATGCTTATTTTATTAAAAAAATAGCATACAGGAGGTTTTTTATTTGGGTTGACTTTCACAAGAGAAGACCTCCACACTGGCATAAAAAATAATAAATGCAGTATGTCAGACTGCAAAATACATTTGGGGTTTAAAAATAAAGTAATTATTTTAACTGATTTAATGTGACATAATCTGAAAGCATAGAAACTGATCTGTCAGGCAGTTACAGTTTAAAAATGTACATATGTACGTTATTCAGAACCAAAAATATGTTCTCATTAAATTCTGTTTCCTTTGCATTTGAACTGGTTTTCTATTTGCTGCTGAAGGGCATGTTTCTCATTGACTAGGAGAGCAAGTAATATTCAATTTATTTCCAAAAGCTGCAGAAAGTTCAGGCAATTCATACATTAAAATAATTCTCCAGTGCAAATAAAACCAATCTTACTCTGCAAGTCCCTTTGCAAATAGAGGAATACTCTTCCAGAAGCTTGTGTTAGCTGACTTCTGAATCCTGCAAGAAAATTCACTGTTGTTTCCACAGGCTCAGCTATTAGTTGGTGTCAGTTAGCTGCAGTCAGGGAAGAGAGGAAATATGAACCGAATTAATCTACAGGGGAAAAATAGGTACTTCAGGAACAGTTAATTGTGCAGAAAATCATTATTGCAAGTAATGAGAAAGTGTACAGTGTGACCACCCTTTAAGACAGGCAGTATGGTATTATTTAAAGCACTCTGTACTATGAAAAATAATTTGCACTTATTTAAAATATCTCCTTAATCCATATTTACTGAATATTCGTCCTGTCTCCATCTTTCAAAGACAAGGAAAAATAACATGGTTTTCAGTCAGTATTCTGATCTTGTGAGGCTGAGGGAAAAAACAATTGTACCCTTGCACGTGAGGAAGACAGTATTTGGCATTTCACAGAGGCAGCAGGTGAAGCCCAAATATGCAAGAAGTAGTGACATGATCTCAAAGATAATGCAGTCACCAGATTTGCTCCCTAAGAAATAGCCATCTGACATGAAGGCATCTAAGGCAGAGGCTCTAAGCAGAAACATTTGGGCAGAGCTCTGAAAGACTGAGAAGCTTAGAGAGTTCCCCATGAATTCCTCCATTGTTCAGTAAAAGCTGACTTCATGTGTGTTTCAAATTGGGACAGCTCTTTGGGATTTGAAAAGTCTGATTTTCACCCTCTTTCTTTTCTCCTCCTCTTCTTGCTAGAGCAATAATTTTAATTGCTCTGAAGGGAGCATGCTGATTTCTGAAGTGCTTGAGACCATTCCATCTTACCACATTACATGTCACTGCAGGCCACAGGGCAGGAAATGCAGATAAATTAAGATAAAGTAGTTTCTCCACCTCTGGACCCTCTGTGTGTAAAACTGCCAGTCATATACGTTTTTCTAAGCTTTTGTGGGGAAAAAAAAGAAATCAGGTCAATATCAGTTCCAGTCTACATTCTTTTAAGATCACTTAAGCCCATGCCTAAGTGTATTTTAAGGGTCCCCAAACATTTTGTTTCAGAATTTGTGCTCATGTCCCAGTAAAAGACGAGCAAACTGTTTTGGATTAAGCCATTAGTCAATAATGTGAGATGACTTCAGCAGTCCAATACAAAGGTCCACCTTAACAGTCTTTTAAACTTCTGAAAAGCACCTGTAAAAATACCTGTAAATTTAATAAAACAGTTTTATTTGTGCATCACGTAATGTCTAATAGTTCTGTGTGTCCGTGCATTTTCACTGGAAAGGACACCTATCATTAGGCTTGTAAATAAGAAACAAAAACATGCCTGTTGCAAGTAAAATGTCCCCTGTATGCAGGTTGTGGCTGCCACATTCCTACTCTCCACTTACAACAAAAATTTACAGAAAAAAACTCAACTGGTAGGGAAATTTATTTTACTATAGAAAGAAGAAAAACTGGCTTAAATAATTCTTCTAGCTATGACAGCAGAACCAGCTCTGCAAATAGGAATATGTTATTGAAACAGACAGAGAGCAAACACAGGCAAGTCATCTTCTGCTTATAATATATTGTTCTCATCTGTTTTTGTTTCACTGTGTCTCATGTATTATGGACTGTTAACCAAAATACACTGGCATAAATTCCTATTCAAACTGTGCTCATTCTTTACTGTTCTTCCAAAATTTGCACAGTGCATTGAGCTACTTTTGATGGAGAAATACATTCAGTGGAGGTATAAAAACAATCAACTATGAGGAAAAAACAATTGTGAAATGTCACAAAATCTTAATGGATGACAAAGAAAACCTTTACATATTGTACTCTTTCCCCTTTCTCACTGGTACCACAACATTCAAAAGAGATTGATAAGCTTTTATTTATTGATGTTAAATCTATTCCAAATTTTACCAAAGCAAATGGAGTGTGTGCCCATTGAACTAGATGATGTATACACTGAGAAGTTCAAATATGAGATGGGGACAATGAGAAAGCATTGTGAAATGGGACAGGGAGGAATTCCAAAAATCCAGTCTCGTTTTTTTCTCCCATTCCTTTCAGTGGTGGCTGTTGCCATTTCATTTGCCTGCTGATGAAGGTCGAGAATGGCTTTCTTTGATGAACTAAGGCTGTGGACTTGAGATCAAAGGTAGGGAAGATAAGCCATAATTATGGAATTCTGAAGTGTAGGAGCAGCAACAGAAGTCACAGCACCTTCAGGCACTTGTACCATATCACAAGGTGGCCAGTAGTACTTGGTCTTTCTTACTACATATCTTAAGAGTAATTCATAAGAATACTGAAGAATATCAGCTTTCACCTCTGCTCGTATGGGAATGCTCCATCTTACACTTTGTTACGGCTTCGATACATTAACCCCTTACAGGCCATCAGACTATATTCCATAGTCCTTTTAAGACTGCAGCAAGATCAGGGAGGCCAACAGTGTCCTTGGCAGCATCAGGAGAAGCACTACCAGCAGGTTGAGCAAGGTGACCCTTCCCCTCAGCACTGCTGAAGCCACGCCTGGAGTGCTGAGTCCAGTCAGTGCTGGGCTCTCCAGTACAAGACATGGACACACCAGAGCAATCCAGCAAAGACTCACAATGATGATGAGGACCGTGAGGTATACAGTGGTGAGCTGAGAGAGCTGGGACCTGAAGAAGAGATGCCTCAGGGAGATCTTACCAATGTTCATAATATACGAAAAACTTTTTATACTGTCAAGGTGGTCCCAGACTTCTGCCCAGAGAAGCTTTGGAGTCTCCATCCTTGGAGGTATTATAAACCCAACTGGATGCAGTCCCAGGTAACCTGCTGTAGTTGACCTTTGTACTAAAATTTGCACTGGATCAGTCCATATAAGGAGACAAGCTGGGATGCAAAGCGTAGAATTACAAGAGTAGTTCTTTTATTCATGCACATGAGGTGTCCCATTCAAAGCAGTGCAGGCATTCAGGTGCACATTTCACTTACTGCTGCTTAATAAAAACACACTAATATTTACTAATCATAATAAAACTTTGCAAAGCAACTACATTTTGATGATGTCATCATCCACCTGCTTCTCTATTGATCAGATGCACCCAGAGTCAGTCTCGCTATACTTACTTATCTATAGCAACAGACAATGGGAGGGTTTCAAACACATGTTAGAAGGGCTAGAATGCTGGCATTATCTTAGTTGCCCAGGAGTATCTTTTATTCTTCATGGACAGTTATTAAAATTCCAAGAAGCTAAGTCCTTATCTTGGGAACCAGGCTGTCCTTCTCCTTACAAAGAGCTGGGGTTCTTTAGTTTGCTTGCTTAACCATGATTATTCAGTATCCAATGTAAATTATACATATGTTTTAAAGAAAGTTAATATTTTATGCTACAAAGATTAATTGGTATAATAGATAGGGAATGAGATTTTCCTAAGACCCTGCTTTGAGCAGAGGTTGGACCAGATGATCTCTAGAGGTGCTTTCCAGCCTCAGTCATGCTGTGATTCTATGAGCTCAGGGAGAGAGATGATTAGTAGGTAGATCTCAGCAAAAATGACACCAGCAGTTACAACAAAATGAGTTCATGTTAACGTGAAGGGACTATATGCTTCCATTAAACACTTCCTTAAACATTCGTGGCCAGCTAAGCAAGATATGATGGCAAAATACAAGCACAATACTGTGCGTGTATTTCCATGCTTTGCCTGTGGAAAGCTGAGCCTTGAAAAGGAGACACCTCATTGTTTTATGATCTCAGGTTAAAACACTTTTTAAAGTAGCTTTATTCTTTTTTATTACTTTTTGCCTTGCTCAGATAAAATACAATCAGATATTTTCTATGGACTTTGTTCAGTGTTAGCATGATTCCTTTGGAAATCTGTCACCAGTATAGTTCTATCAATGCATTTAGATCATACATCTTTCTGGGAGCTAGAGGGCAACGTCTTCCCACAGGACATGGCAGGAGCTTCTGGGAACTATGCTTGGGACAGTGAGAAGGAGAAAGGGAAAGGAGCTAATACTAGTAAACATTAACTTTCTGACAGATGTGCAAATTGATCATGTCCCATGTGACTCGTACATTTGAAGTGAGACTGTTTCCTCAATGCTGTGCCCTGTAAGAGGATTCCTGATTAATAGAAGCTACTTTCTAAATAGCTAAATGGCTGTATTGAGAATACTTTTGCATCCAGCCAAGTATTTTTTTAATGCCATTATATTAGATCACTCTTGAAGAGTCAGTCATGATGTATTTTTGAGTATATTCTCTACTCACACACAAAAATGTACACACTTCAGAGTGTTGTTCATAAGCATCTTTTAAAAACTTCAATGTGCAGTACCCAAACTTTATCACTGGCTGACAATGGAGAAGTCCATGTCAGTTTGTACAGAAATGTTTTTCTCAACAGGTAGTTCTTCACAAAAACTTCTGAGTGTATGAAATGAGCCCAGCTCTTCCAGAGGAGCCCAGCTCTGTCACTGCCTTTCTGTGGAGGCTTTTGTAGAAAGAGACAGAACTGTGGCAAAAGTTTCCAAACAGTTTACAGACAGATTTAAAGGGTTCCCATTGTAAGCAATGAAACTGATGCAGCCTTGCAATGGAAAGTGACAGCTGTGCGGTGTCATTAAATAATGAGGAAAAAAAGCAAAGGATCATTTCTTGATTAGAATCTGTGGTAAATATAAAACAAACAAGGAGCAAAGAAGACAAATAAAAGATTAGACATCTAAGGAGTCTGTTCAAATGTAAATGTGTATCCCAGTTCAGTTAAACATGGAATGCAAATACCAGCATGTTGGAAATCCTGCTCCACCTAAAAAGATAATATGTATGTATCTCCTCAGGGTATGTGCTGTGTTCCAGGGCAAAGTGCAAAGTGCTGGTCACAGAGGACCTCGTGACTCAGATACAATTAAATGTATGAATATTAGGGCAGGGTTTCTGAACTAGAGTACCTCATTACAATAGCATACCCCAACCAAATATAACATATGTTCTTATTTAGGAAAGTGCTGTCCAATGTCAACAGTAACATCTTTATCAAGCTACAACTTTTATATGTCTTGTAGGGCTAAAAAGTAGCTTCCATATAATTTTTTTTCATCTTAATAGTAACAGAATAAGGATGTCTTGCAAAGTCAAGACAAGTGTTTGTCTGGGAGAAAACAAAAATTGTGTTGGGCATCTTTCATATGTTTTCCTTGGAGCTACATTTTCTTCTTTAACTTCAGCTTGCTGATTTTTTATATGCTGATTTATCAAACCATATTAAATTCAAAACTTGCCTTTCAATCACTTTTCAAGTCCTTTAAGTCTGTCATGCTTAGTCCCACCCACAAGTTGTATCTAAAAGTACAGAAAATTCCAAGTACCTTCGAATATTCTGGACCTCTATTCTAAAGAGCAAGCTGGGACACTGAAAAAACTGGATTCCATTTGAAATTCTTTTCAAGTGTGTCTGAAAAATACAGCCAAATGCAGAAAGCCTTTGAAAAGCAAGATAAATGAGGGGGAAAAGTTTAGAACAGGCCTAAAAAATATTTTATCTTGGTGGGAATAGATACAAAGGAAGATGAAGTAAGTCCTCCAGTATGTAGAAAGATTTATTCTAACAAAAGGAGCTGTGATCACTTTATCTCTAGTAAGACATGGAAAAGGACTCCTTCCACTGGCATGGTCTGCTCCGTGCTAGGAAGGAGCTCAAGCAACCTCAGAGAAAGCTGACCAGATCTGACCTGTCCATAGACTAAGCTGACCTGTAACACTGCTGCAGTTCCCAAGAGAAGAGGCCAGAACTGGGGTAAGGAATGATTGTCACATCAGCCTGTACAACACAGCTCAGGGAAACACAGTATGACACCACACAGTCAGGAAACAGCTGCAGTTTAAGAGAATGATACTAACACCCACAGAGGGGCTCAACAGATAACAGGCCTGCAATAATCAAAGGAGTACAGCTGCTCTTTGCCTGAGCACTGAGATGATGTAGGATGCTAATGCCTGTGGGATTCCCTGACGCTGTGAGCTCATCAAAGCGCACAACCAAGAAAGGCTGGTGTGAGTCTCAATCTGAACATCAGGTCTGCTGGCTGATAAATCAAAAACTACAGAAAAAGTATCCACTTCAACCTGATTGCTGGTCCTAGCAGGTTCTGCTGTCTCTGGACTGGTTTCTATTAGCATTACAGTGCTTGCAGGACTCTTTCCCAGGAAAAAGGATCATTTTCAGTTCACTGAACTTTTCCTATTTGGAATCTGAGTATTTAAGTAAATGGCAGGGAATGTATCTTCCTGAGGGCAGGGCCTGTGGCAGCAGGCAAAAGAACATGAAGAATACAGTGCAGTGATCACTGTATATGTATTTGTGGGTATTTCTGGCTGGCAATTGAAATTTCATTCTCATTCCCTTTCTTTAAAGCGAAGCCTTGGGAAGTGCAATCCTACATGGAAGAGTAACATGCAGGAAGTTTTGAGAAAGAGGATGATGGGCAAACAGGAAATTATGACAGACATAGACATAGTCATGTCAGAATCAGGGAAATACAGATCTATGTGACTAGTAAGACTTGTTATAGAAAAGTTCATAGACTATTGCCAGAGTAGACACACAAGTTATTTTCCTCTGAAGAAAAAAAAGCCCTGGAGGTCTTTCTGTGACCCCCACACATAAGAAATAGAGCGGAGGCTGGAACAGACAAATATCAGTGAGTATCAGTAGGAGAGCAATGAGAAACAGCATAACAGAGGATGTGTAGTAACTTAGGAAACAAAGTAAGGAAAAGAGCTGAGTTTTCAATTTTATTTTTTTAAGGATAGAAGAAACAAGTTTTGTAAAAGATGATGCAAATGTGGTGCTTTTTCACTAATGAGAAGAGTTCAAGGAGCTGGCTGGATTATTGCAGGTGTTGATGCACAATATGATAGGAGGAATTATTAAGGTAACAGAAATACAGTGAGGTAATAATAATGAAATAGAGGTGTCAAAAGATAGAGTAAAGGCTGAAATCACAGAATAATTTTGTACATGTAATGATTTGTCAAATATAAAGAAATTAGGGGAAATAGCAGGAATAAAAATAACTCTGCAAATCTTTAAAACTGGAAACTGGAGAACTGCTGGCAGTCAGATCTGCAGATCACACTGGAAATAACCAGTGATCTCTAGTTTCAACAGGTAAAGACATGCAAAAGGAAGAGTAACATTACACGAATTACTAATAAACATTAGAGAACAAATTCTGTGTGTTGCAGTGGACAATAGGATTTCAATGGTGAGTTTCCACACCAGTCACTGAGAAACAAGACAGTATTTTTTATTCAGTTTTGCTGAATAATGAGATTACAGGGTAGACCTGATGCACAATAAGAATTTTTACTTTAATAAATAATGAAGTCATTCTAGAAGAATTGATTTTATGCTAGAGGCAGACAAGAAGCATCTTTGTTTGGTAAAAGAGAAAGTAATAGGAGCAAAAGGATCTCCCATGCACCCTGCACCTATATCCTCCCATTTCTCTGCAACTCCCAGCTTGACTTGCCCAGTCAACAGCATTTAGACACAGCGTTGGAAGGGTAAAGGTCCATTTTGCCAAGGAAAAGGTAAGGAATTATAAATATTCTCTATCAGGCACTGTCCTTTCTCTCCTCTAGAGATGAATGTTTGCCTTGGGGAAAAACTGATCATACATCTATCAAAACTTTTCCTTCCTTCTCTTTCTGACCCTAAACTTATGTTAGAAGTTTATGAGGTGATTTTAAAGGGTTTTCTCTCCCATACTCTAGAAGAGCAGTTCAGCTGAATTTTAGCGGTTGGGTTTGCTGCTTGAAGAAAATATGCATGTTGAACAACTGTAGGAAAAAAACCTGCAGAACAGAACAGTTACAGTAAGTAAATGCATTTTTACTTCTAGGCTGAAATATTTTATGAAGACCTGATGGCTTATTTTGATACCATGTTTTGGTTGGGCTTTGCAGTTTGGGCTTTTGGGTTTCTTAATATATAATTTCTATATAAATTTTATATATAAGATTACCCATAATCTACTAAGGTAAAGTCTTCCAAATCTGTTGAATGTCTGCACACGAAAAGTTTTTGTTATGAGATTACAGTGAAATAATCCTGAACAATATGACCTCAAAGAAACTATTCTGCAGAAATTATATGATACAGTTGTTCCATGTTGGAAAAGGTTATCTTCCAACTATTTCATTTGTCCAGAATCATTAACTAGCAAGTAGCATGAAAGATACAAACACTTCATTTTGTCTGTGGAATGAAAGTATCCTGTTCTCTCCAGCACAGGAGAGAGCTCATCGGGGGATTCCAAACACTAAAACATGGAAAAACTGTTATAAGGACATAATAATGTTTGCTTTTATGTTAGAATTAAATTGTACTTCTATTAGAAGGTATAGCTTGGGTGGGAATTCAAATCACTCTTTTACATTGCTGAGTTAAAGATTGTCTCCAGGAAGTGCTTTAGTTTCTGTTTCTTTTCTCAGCTTTCAAATACCCTGGGTGGAGCTACCAGTGAATAGCAATAGTTACTTCAGCCATGGAAAAAAAACCATGGAGCTTCTTTCCCCCTACACCCTCAAGTTTTGACAATATGTGCTTACCGTAGTAGAATTTTAAGAACTAGAAACTAGTTTTTCTGGAAGCAAAAGGGAGACTCTATAAAGGAAAAAGCAACTGCAGTCTCTGCCATAGCTCACAGCCCCACTTTTTTTCTCTGCTCTCATCATTTGTTAAATCAGGAGGCAGCTTGGCCAAAAGTAGGACTGTTTTCCCCTACCAGTTACAAGAAATCTTTACTATTGCTTCTCAATAAAGTTTACAGTATAAGAAATCAGATTTAAGGAAAGCATGTCACTAGAGTGGCTTAGATAACTGAGTGTACTTTCAGAAAACAAAGTTTTGCTGAAAAAATCTAAGAAGTCATTTGGTTCAGGAGCACTGAGCTATGAACAAGAAAAGGTGACTGACACTTGGGGGCAATTACAACTAACGCCACAACTGTAGGTGGGTGCAATTCCATAAACTTAAAATTTCAGAAGAATTAATATAATTCTCCCAGAGGAAGTGAAAGGATAAAGTAAAAGTAGATGCTATTAAGGGGTATTTTTTTTTTCTTTCTTTAAAGTTTCTGCAAAAAGTCCACATTCACTAAGACCATGTAGAATGTAAGATGCTCTTCTTCCTGTCGCATCCAAAAATGAAGAAATTAATGGTTAATAATAGCAAGGAAGTATGTATTACTCAGCTGATAGGTAACTGTTTCACTCACCTGTTTAGTAATTTTGTGATTTTTTTTCCTTAAAGAATGGAAAAGGCAACCACTAAAAAGAATGAGAAATCATATTCATATGGGCATATTGAACAATGGACAAAAGAACGAGTCAAACAGTTGAAGTTGCTAAGATTGACCAGGAACATGCAGAAATCCTGTTTCACCCAGCTGTGATTGGCTTTGCTTTGAAGAGGATGACTAAAGCAGGTCTTGTGGAAATGGGCATACCTTATGGGCCTGCTTTTTAAATCACATGCTTCCTGAAAGAGCTTGACATTCTAGATAAGGGTTCAAACCAGGCTGTGGAACAAGAAGGCACTGAACAGAGCTCTGATGGAGGAGGAAAAGATGGAGAAATGCCAAAGAAAGAGTGCAAGAAGAGCAGTGTACTGAAGGATTCTAAGATGGGGCCCATAGAAGACACAAAAGCAATTAAATCAGCTGGCAAAAAGAATGTAACAGATGAGCCACTGTCAAGTAGCCAGCAGCCAGCTGGAAAGATGTGCGTGCCATATCCTTTTGATAATTTCAGTGATGGTACTTGATACACACAGTATAATATTCTTAATGTCCCTGAAACAGGGGCATCCAATTTCATGGATCCAGCACATTATTTCAAATTACTTACCAACACTGAGAATGCGCTGGAAGATAAAATCGTGATCAAATTTAGCAATGAAATATTTCAATTTGCTGCAGCGTGCATGAACTCCCGCACAAATAGCACTATTCATTTTGGAGTACATGACAATCCACATGGGAAAATTGAAGGAATAAAAGTTACCAGCAAAGAAGTATACGTTGAGCATTTTAATAAATACATCAAAAAGTACTTTAATGAGCCCTACACCAGCATTGCAAAAAGTTGCATTAGACAACCTAGATTTGTGGAAGTGTGTCCTGGGGTGATGTTATGGGGCTCCTTTATTCCGTAACCGTCTGCTTAGTGCCCACAATACCTGTACCTTTAAGGTGAGTTTTGTTATTACAAAATGGAACTCCATCACATCTCTTTGTCATTGAAATAGATGTGGTTCCCCAACACTGCCTCTGTAATACAAAATATTTCTGCACCAACACATACGAATATAAGAGTAACAGTTGGAAAAAAGCTGTCTTCATCCGGGATGGAGCTAGTTCCACCAATATTGACACTACAAAAGAATGAGAAAAATTTAAATATTCCTTGACAACTTTAGCAGATCATTGTAAAAGAGCAGAAGGAGAACTTAACTTTAAGCCAAAGAAGTCACTGCACGAAGGACTAAAGCTAGTTAGCCTGCTCACGGATAACAGGGACTCACTACATAACTCTTACTATAACTACTACATTTTGGTAACAAACAAGTGCCACCCAAATCAAACTTCAGACTTAGACGTTTTACATTAAATAAAATAGTTTGCTGTGCTTGACTTTGATTCTGAATCAGTAATGAATGGTGTGTTCAAGACTTACCAAAAACATCAAAATGCCAAACTTCACTTCCCAGATTACTTTGAACACATGGGGGGTTCAGTTTCTGAACAAGCTAAAAGGCTTAAACTACGTCAGGACACCAACTGGATTTTCTGCAATGGTGGATCAGACTCCAAAGGCAATGATGAACTACCACTGGATCCCGCTTTATGGCAACGAGACAGAGCTGCTGGTGTCAGAAAAATTATTTCCTTTCTTTCACACAAAGATGTAAAGCAGAACGAAAAGTTTATTGTGTTTCTTCTGCTTTCCATAGTACAAGATTCAGCAGATCCCCTAACTGAAACTTTCATGACATTTCACCAAGAATTAAAGGGACTACAAGACGTTGTCTGCATTTGCATATGTGCAGGCACATACCAGCAGTGGAAAGATCTTCTTCATGCTAGAGGCATCCGTGAGGAAGCACTCTCAAAGAAATGTGTTTCTACTCTAACACTGGAAATGGTAAATGGTACCATCACAAAACTAGCATCAGACATGCAGTCTTCTGAAAGACTTCTGCCTTCTGTTGATCATTCTACTGTTTGTCTTCTAAAGAACAAAGAAGACTCCATGGCAGCATTAGAAATACTTTGTGAAAATGAATGCAAAGACACAAATATAAAAGGATACAGATGGATTTAAAAATTTCCTGACAGAGCGGAAAGAAGAATTTTATCGAGGTGGTAAAGTATCGTGATGGAATTTCTACTTTTCAGAAGAAAACTATACTTCGGATTTTATCAGAAGGGAGAGTTATGAAAAGCTTGAAGACCTAATTGTGTCTTCATCTGACAGTGCTAATGACTCATCTGTAAAAATTACCAACCTTTACCACCATCCAGGCTGTGGTGGGACAACATTATGTATGCATATCCTTTGGAATTTCCAGAGCCATTCAGACGTGCTGTTCTGAAAAATAAACCAAATTATACTGGAACACAGGTGACAGCTTTACTCACTTGTGGAGCAAATGACAACACAGGTTATTTACCAGTGTTACTTCTTGCGGATGATTTTGAAGAGCAAGAAAATGTCAGTGTTCTGCAGAAAGAAATCCAGACAGATATAACAGTAAAAGGCATTCAGTATGTAAAACCTGTAGTGATAATTCTAAACTGTATGAGATCTCAAAATCCTGATGAAAGTTCGACCATCCAATTTCTTGAACAGTGTTTCTTTAAAACAAATGCTTTCTGAAAAAGAACAAAGGGCCTGCGACCAGAAACTAGAATATATTGAAAAGGTGCATTCAAATTCTGCCAATTTCTATTCATTTATGATTATGAAGAAAAACTTTGATCCACAGTATACAGAAAAAGTGATAAAAAATACCTTGCATGACTTAGCTACTGCCTTTAAACCAGCACAACTTGTTTGCTATCTAACTCTGTTAAACTCGTATTTAATAACATCTATGATGTCAACATCACTGTGTGAAGAATACTAAGGAATTAATTCTCAAGACACAGGCTGAAATAAAGATAAACTAATAGAAAAGATGGGAATTTATTCCAATATCCAAATATCTGATCAGGTACATAAACACATGAGACACAAAGGTCTTCGTATCATTCATCCACTGATAGCATCTCACTGCCTAACAGAATTGAAACTAACCTATGGCTCGTCTAAAAGTGGAATTACATCAAAGTTATTGGAAGATTTATTGTTAAAGGAAAACAAACTTGTTCGTGATATACAAACCCTGCTGATCACTAGGCAGCACAAGGAGCATGGTGATGAGTCTGACACATCCTTTTCCCCCTTAATTGAAGCCAGTCATAAAGAGGAAAAGCGTGGTGATGTGGAATGCGTGTTGGAACAAGCATCTGCTGGATTTAAGCAAAACAGTTACATTTGCCAAGCCCTAGCAAGGTTCTACATTAAAGAAAGGAGATTTGACTCTGCGTTACACTGGGCCAAAGCAGCCAAATAAAGAGCACAACACAATTCATACGTATCAGCTACACTAGGTCAAGTCTTTAAAAGTAAGCTAAGAGACTGGGTAGAGTGCAAAGAAAAGAGTGCAGCCCTGACAGCTGAGAAACTGGAATACTTGCTGGAGCTTGCTGAGAATGCTTCACAGGCTTTCCAAGAATCTCAGAGGCAAGCTGAAAATGTAGTCAATAAACAATATTCACAGCATCAAAAACTTAAAAGAAAGTTTCAAGTGTACAATACTGCTGGCTATCAGGGAGAAGTAGAAACTGGTCTTTATGTTATTGATGTTCTTAGGCATGTTCCTTTTTTCAGCAAAAAAGACTTACACTGTCGAAAAAATATGACAAAGTATCTGTCAGGAAATAGTGTTTTGAATGTAGAAAACTCCAATGAAGACAGTGAAATGTTCAAGGTTCTTAAACACTATTCCAGCTTTTTATGTAATTTGCAATCAAGGTTGAAAAGGGCATTGAGCTTATTTGAAGACTACTTTGTGCTTTTCAAAACACAGACCAGAGAAAAAGAAATGGTAGAAGCAAAGTTGTATGGTAAGGTTCAAGAATGTTTTACCAAATACACAGAAATATTTTGTGATTTCAGTTTTGAACAACTGAAAAATAAACAGGACTCAGAGTGGTCCATTTCTCAGTATATAGAAGCATACAGGGATGCTGTGGAAGCTTCCAAAGCACACTCATTTTCTGGCATTTTGAAATACCTTCACAGAAATCACAGAAATGCTGACAGAGAATTAGAGGACATATTAGGAGCATATGCAATTTTGTGTGAGAAGGATGAACAAGCAACTCAGAAAGACAAACAGAATCTGATTTTGGCAAATATTGTTCTTAATTGCATTAAACCTAAATCTGCCAAGTTAGTGGTTCTAAGGAGTTGAAGGGTCTGCTTCTAAGCATTCTGCAGGAAGTGGAACAAACTTCATGGTGTGTAGAGCCTTTCTTCCTAGCCTCCTTGTTGTTCTGGCCCCAAAATATAAAACAACTAAATGAAGATTCCAGGAAAATGAAAACTTTTCTTGAATGCTTAAGTGAGTCTTTCAAAGAGCTCTATGGAACTATGCATTATTCAAAGCAGCCTCTGGCTCTTTTCTGTCTGGCAAAAGGCAGAGGTTTGAACAGATTCATTCACAAAGGAAAAATAGATCAGCTTTTTAGTTCACTTCCAGAACAGGAACTGAATTCCCTTTGGCAGAGTGGAAATATCTGGAAGAATCAGACTGTTCAAGATCTTTTGCTTCTTTTGGTTGGAAAAGTTGAGGGTAACATTATCTACATAGACTGTGGCAGAAATGAAAACTTCAGGATACCAGTGCAGCCTGTTCCCTCATGCCCAGTAAAAAATGACCGAAACATAGAAAGAGTGTCTTTTTACCTTGGGTTTTCCATTGCTGGTCTCCTGGCATACAACACACAAAGCCTGTCATTAAAACAATAAGTATTTCAGTTTCTCATTGACAAGACTTTTTCAGTAAAAATTATCCTTTAACTTATGTTTGGATTGGGGGTTTTTTGGCCCTTTTTTTGGATCAGTAATTACAAATCACAACCTCAGGCTCTCCATTGTATTTCCTTCCTCATTATGTTTGTCTTCCAGTCCCATGCAGAATTATCTCTACTGTCATAACTGCTGTTTGGATAGTCAATCAAATGGAAGTGTTGGTGCAGTTAGTTCTACAGACTGGTCACTATTGCTCAAAGTTCTTCAGTTGATAACAACATGAGAAATCATAAGAAAAAAAAGGATTCTGAATAAAATAATATTCTGGAAATGTTATTTTTAAATGCCATTCCTTTTGAGAACCTTACTACCTTGCTAACTTTTTTGCCATTGCTTGCAGATGTCTCACCACAATTTTCATACTCTTGTAGAAGTAATGTAAGAGCAAGGAATGTATGTTAGAAACCACATATCATTTAACATTTCCTGATGTTCCATTTTATCTGTTATTATCTTGGCACAAGGGAAATGTGAAAGGCCATTCAGTTGCAAAGCAGTGGGGTTTTTTTCTGTTGTTAATGTACATGCTTGAATGTAATGCTTTTGTATATGAGACTGCATGAATAGCCAAAATGTACATCTTGTGGGAGGACAGAAGCATTGGTCTCCCACCTTCCCAGAGCATTTCTAAATACGTGATTATTAAAGATACTGCTACTTTGTGCTGTATTATAAAAGCACTTACCATTTAGAATTTGGTGTCCATATTAAATAGATTTTATTCTGTTACAGTGGGTCTGTTTCTGCTCTATATAAAATTGATCCAGTTTGATCACTCCTTTACTTATAAGTTTTATTAGTTTCTTCGGGTGATAGATTTCACATCAACTTTGATGCTTGCAAACACCAGGAAATTTAGATGCTTAAATTGGGCATTGATTGCTTTGTCTTCCTTGTGTGTATAAAAACTGCCTGCTACGTTTAGACACGATTAACTTTCAAAAAAAAAAAGGAAAATATATTGGTGTGAAGCACCAGAACCGAGAAGTTACTACTACTACTACTTGTACTGTCTGTGTGCATATGATTCATGAAAATCAGTGGAATTCCATGCAATTAACTGCCTAAAAGAGGTCTGCAGGACAACTCTTTCTTCACCCCACAAGTCTTCTTTGCTCTTCAGAAGCCGGGCAAAAACAAGTGGCATCTCGATAGACTCGTAAAAACAACTTGACAAATAGAATAAAGCAGCAGACTACTCTGCACTATTGCAGTTGGCAATAAACTAAGTCAAACTCCCCAAGTCAAGACTGTTCTGCCTGCAATACTTGTACATTTACTAACAACCCTTGGGATCTAGCACAGTGTATTACATGCTAAACACTGCACTCTATACCTATCTTAGTTACAGAAATAGAGATTTTATTATTTGTATACAGCAGTCTGCTTGTTATAAAATTGTATTTTTAGCAGTAGTCCGATAATAAATGCAGATGTTTGATAACAATCTTAATTGCACAGTGTGGAATTGTATTTGATTATATATCACAGAAAAAGACTGACAGAATTGCTTTTAACAAGAATTTCCTATTTCCCACTACTTTGTAAGACTTTTTTTACATGGCTTGTGAATTTATTGATCTGTGTATTTTGAAAAGTAGGCTCTCCCACACCAAATACCTACCTCAGATGTGTTTTGTGTTAATTAAGGCCAAAAGGCTCAGTAGCCTCCAAATGAGGGCGGTGCAGGGCTCCGCGTTTCCAGCACCAGCAGCGGCAAAGCCGCGGAGCGCTGAGCTGCCCGCGCGGCCCGGCAGGGGGCGCTGCTGCCCCGCGCCACGGCGGGGCCGCGGCAGCGGGGCGGGGACAGCGGGGCACTGCGGTCATCGCAGCCTCTAAGCAAGAAATAAAGAGAGCTGTACGCTTTACTCGAGGCTTACACTCTTGCAGAGGTGTGCTCCAAGTGTATGGCTGAAGGGTGCTGATGGCGAGATTGTCACAGTCTGTAATCACAATGGCCTCTGGAAAGACGCGCTCTTGCCACGTACTTTTGTCGCTGCAGCAAGAGTCGCTTCGCCCTGCGTGAGGCAGATACGGAAAACGCCATCCCCACGGGGGAGTCCCACAGCGCGCGGAAATCGCTCCAGAAGCTGCACAAGGGCAACCGCGAGCGAAACCCATCCTGGGCGGTACAGGGCCTTCCCGTTCCCGACTGCATCGCGAAGCCGTGTGAGAGTAACCAGCGGCGGTACCGAGAGGCGACTGGGCTGGACCTGTGGGACGGTGTCACCTGTGTGACAGTGTCACCCGTGCCAGAGCCGTGGCAGATGTCCCTCTCCATCGCTCCCACTATTTGGGCCGATGCTGAGCGGGAGGACCATAGACCGACAGGGCTGCAGTGAATGACATGGACTTTGTCTAACCACAAACACCCGTGTTGGGAAGCTTCCCACGGGGCCCGATGCAGGTGTCAGTGTGGCAAGAGTTAATGCATCCTGAGCGACGAGAGTGGCTGGGCTCAGCTGGAGGGATTTATCTTGTCCAAAGAGAATGAGGAAAGCCAGCACACCACAAGGAGTTCTCACTGGGCTGATTCCGCCTAGAGGCACAACCCACCCTTCAGTGAAAGGAGTGTTGGCTCTGACAAATCCGTATTGCTTATTTGAGGAGTCTGCTGCAGAAAGCTTTTTCTGGTTTCCTTTTGGCTATTTCAACCGCAAATCTTCACTTTATGTAACCTGTCACAAGACGACTTCTGACTTCCTCTTTGTAGGCCCTTGCTTGTTCCTCACTCTTGCTTAAAAGCTCAGTATGAAAACCATTCTCTTTCCTACTCAGCAGCTGTGTTCCCTGAGAGCAGCTTAGGGCTCCACCACTTCTGGCTGAGCCAAACTGGAGCACCAGCTTCAGTGCAACTACGGTCACACTGGGAGAGGTCTGGCTTCACAGCACGTGGAAGACTAAAGGAGAAAGTTGCAAAAGCAAAGACTCTAGAAATAGTTATGAATTAATAATGGTAATAATAAGAAGCAAGGAAGAAGGGAAAAAAGGAAACCTGGTTTTGTGCTAACTTCCCACTGTCTTCAATGACGACTCCTGTGTGTAAGTCTTGTAACTAAGGGAAATGAGAAAAGAATGCAAACTGACTGGTTTAGTACACGCAGTCAAGATGGATCCAGTTTATGCACACGACGGGATGTGTGTACTCTAATAAAACCTAGGAAGAGTTACAAAGCATAGGCTCAGACATGAGTTACCACCTCATGATAGACTGCCCAGTGGACTGTGCAGAACAGAAACAAGGAAAAACAGCTGAGATCCTTAGTAAAACTCCTATTGGCATCAATGCATAGGTTTTAAGATAGTGATAAACAGTGATGATGATAATTTGTGAGTTACATGTTAGTATACAGACCTGCTCTCCCAAAAGGCCAAGTAGAAGGCAAATATAGAGCAGGAATGAGAGTCATGTTAAAAGGAGAAACAAAATGGTGTTTTAAAGTTCTGCCTAATGAAGCTGTTTATAACTAGTCTTGCAAGTAGGATTTTTATAATATAACAACTAATCTTTATGGTTAAATTTCTTCAGTCTGCACTTGCCATGAAAAGGCCAGTAGCAAAAGAAACAAAGTAAGGATAATACCAAAGAGAAATCATCTTTCTTGAAAACAAGCTGAAATGTCAAAGACTTAGGGTCTACAGTGTGCTGATAAGATACACCGTTGTGTGAACTTTCCCTCCCAGAGCCATCCATCTCTATTATCACAGCCAGGAGATGGTTCTGTGTCAACTTTGCATCTGCATCAGTAACTCATTCTGTTCAGCCATCTGTTCCACAGACATCAAACTGTTAAGAAGCCCCAGTACGGCACAATCTAGTCCAGTAACACAGAAACAGAAAAGAAAGGATCTCATTACCATTTGAATTCACAGCCTCTCCTGTGATACACATACAATATTTTTTTATATTGACATGAACATGGTAATTTGGTGAGTAAATTCTCAGTTATTACAAAGAGATTAAAATCAAACACTTAATATGCAATAGCTTTATTCAGAAGCAAAATAGTTACTGAGTTAAACTAGAATTTAAGGTAGTTGTTTCTCATTTAGCAGACTTTAACAGAGTTAAGAAAACATTCATGTTAACTAGGATGACTATTACATATTGCCCATTTTAACTTCTGAAGATTTCACCACTAGTTTATAGTCAAAATGAAATAAGCATTTAAAAGCTAAGGTCTCAGGAGAAAATTATGACAGTAGATTGTTGACAGCGCAATTTGAGATTTCTTGTTTTGTTTCTATTTATTCAAGTCCATATATGATTGAAACTTAGGATTTTTTTATTTCGATTTGCCATGTTGTCTTTCTAAATTAATATGTCCCAAGAGCTTGTAAAGTTATACCTGCCTAATTCAGTGACTTTTGGTATTTTTTCCTAGGTTTTTTAGCGCTATAGAGCTAGGATAATTAAAGGCCAGAGAGCTGGATTCCATTCTGGCCTGTAAATCTTCAACAGAACTGGTGCTGGAGTTTCAATAACAAAATCATTATTGTGAATGATTACTGAGCCAGAGAAAACCATTGATTGACATTCAGATTCTTAACTGAATTTGCAGATGCTGCGAAGTGAGATTTGGTGGGAGGTCTGTGAGTCATTGAGACGGGATCTTAGTCTCACAGTTTTAGAGAGCTCTCCTTCAGAGACGCACTGCACTCCAGCATTGCTTTTGGGTTTGGGGAGACAGGGACTGAAGAATTGTGCAGGAGCAACGTGCTCAAGCCTCGTTCAAAGGAACATGAATGCTGTGTTTAAAACAGTAATCCCTTTCGCTAATTAACGTGTGATCTGATTGGTAAATTAGCCTCTATGAAGTTTTTGCTACCACAGCTCAAGTATTTTGAGAACCTAAGGGCTTTTATTTTTAAAAGGAACTCTCCCAGGAGAGAGGCAAAGATTCGTCTTATACATTGACCCCCTTTTACTCTTAACAACTTATGAAATGTATTCATCTGTTGTGACATGGTCTCCACTGAAGAGCTGGATATACAGCCTGACACAACTTGGGACTGTGCTGCACGCATGCCATTAGATATACTATACTCTAAGCCATGTGTTAGATTCTATTATGTTCTAAAGATTTTGTAGAACCTTTTTGTTTTTACACGACACTCTGATCTACTCACATATTTTTAGTGCGCAGAGCCTGTCTTTGGAGCTGAAACTTGCTCAGCCTTGTGGTATATCTCTCATTTCACCTCTATCTTTGTTTTATATAAATCTCCCTACACTGTCTCTGGGGAAGAAATACACCAGACTTGTGTCCCCCAACAGAGCTGTGGTCTCTAAGGAAACTCATGCATTAATTAAGGAATAGTATAATGGGTATGGTTTTGTTTTGTTAACCAGTGCCCCAAGGAGCATCGTTTCACTTACATGACTATTTTACCCCCTCCCCCCACTAGCAAATATCAGCATATTTCTGTTAACTGTTCTGTGCGTATGTTCAAAACAATACTTATGAGATAAAATTTTGTCTTCTGAAATAGCAAGCAAATTGGCACATGAATTTAATTTCTGTAGTAACTTGGCACTGTCTTCTCTGGTTACTGGTTGTTGACCTCCCCCTCAAAATGTTCTAGTATTGAAGCCAACACCCATGGCCACACACTGGGTGTGCTTGGCAGCTGCAGGGCCCAGATGCCAACCACTGGAATGCATTTTTCGTACCAGTGTCTCTGCCTGTGGCTTGGTTTCTTGGCCAGCCTTTAGCAAAGTCTCTTCTCTGGACTCATCTGGCTCCAGCGCCTGCTGCTCTTGCAGCTGTGGAACTGAAGCAAAAGCAATTTACAGAAGATCTGTCTCACCGTTCCAGGAACCGCTTGCCTGCACCATCTCCCAGCAAGATACATACACTGAGTCCTTTTAGCATGTGAAAGGAACATGTCCCACTTGCCTGTATTCATTGTGAAGGACCAAGTCTGTGGATTGACAGGGGTCTGACAGGACAGAGCACCCTGGTAAACCTGACAGACACCACTGAAAGCTACTTTTTAATGTCTCACAATTTCTCTAACAAACGTCTGTTTCAAGTTTCTTCTAGCTAAGGCCCCTGAAAAGTACAGTATTGGCTCAGCATCAGATATTTTGCATATATGACTTGCATCACTTTCTGCAGCAATTAGTGGTGATCTAGGCATGGATTAATTTCTACCGTTCAACAAGATGGGAAGGAAGGAAGGAATTTGGAAGGAATTTGGAAGGAATTTGGAAGGAAGGAAGGAAGGAAGGAAGGAAGGAAGGAAGGAAGGAAGGAAGGAAGGGTCCACCTAACGAGCAAGAGTAAGCTGTCTTGTTGTCTGGATGTATTTAACAAGTAACAGAGAAGATTATATTTCCACAGAAGATCAGTTAGTGTAGTCCAAATTAAAAATACAGTGTATTTCCATACCTTATTTACTGAGTAGCTTTTTGTAGAATAATTATGAATGTTTTATATTTTGTAGTATTTCTGATCTTAATGCTTTCGTTGTAGCATTCCACTGCGGTTTCTCTGCTACCCTCTAGACTTCCACACTTGCCTGGAAAGCTGGCAGCTCACTAAAGACATGCCAAGCCGAACACTGGAGGTGTGTTTTGCTACACGCCCACAATACAGAAATTGCCTTAGCTGGATTACATGCCTCTGACTGTGCTAGAGAAACACACAGCTTCTGCTAAGAAGCTGCAGTAAGAAAATGTGGATTTATCAAATACTGAAACACTCACCAAGCTGATACTGAATTTGAACCATTGACTGAATTACTTTTAATTATCTACAACACTGCAGAAATAAATTTTCCAATTTGCACGTGCTTTGGTGTGTACAAGGGTAAATTCATTAAAGGATAATCTCAACTCCCCAGGTTGTATTTAAGAATGGATGTAACATGAGACATGGACAGTTAGTTTACCATCTCATCTTTTGAATTGTATTTAAGAACAATTATGTTGACAGTAGAAGAACAACACAGCTAGTATGTACACTTTTGGACCATGTGTGCACACATAGGATTTAAAAGGTGTACAGGATATTACTACATGCTTATCTGGGAGCTGTCCTTTATGGGAAAAATTAATGTATGTTATGTTCTTAAAATAATATTGTTCAAAAATATAACCAGTTATTATGGAACTGATTATTTTCTGCCTTACCAGTGATACAACTATGTCTTGTAACCATACTTACTTCAGTGCTGTATTTCCTGTTGGCATTGGTGCCACTGGGAGCACCATTATCTACTGGTGTTGTAAGCCATCTTTGTGCAGGTTTCTCAGCATACTTTTTTTCTGTGACTTTTTTTTAAAAATAGCATTAAAATACAAAAATTGGTTGGGACTCTCTAAGATTTTATTCTAAGTAGGCGTTTCTGTCCTGATGGAGGGAAAAAAAGTCTTATTATTCAGTACAAGCATTGGTAAAAGGTGCAGTAAAATGACAAGAAGCTAGTGAAAACTTGAGGGGGAAATAAGAAAAAGTAGAAACATGACAACGTAGAGAATTCAGTGTAGTTGTAGGTTAGCCAAGGAAACCAAACTGCTTGTGCAGGTTGATGTGCTATAAATCTGCTGAGAAAACCTGTATATTATTACAAACCAAAAAAAGATCCACTCCATTTTTGACACTCATTGAAAAGCAAGCAAGAGATTAAGTCACTCTAAGAAAAGCATTGGAAATAATTTTGGGGCAATTTAGTTTAGGCAGAAGGGATATCAGAAGAGAAGGTGAAGTGCAGAGCATGATGGTGTAGAGAAAGTCAGGCATCTGTATTTTGCTTCTTCTATTCCAAAGAGTATATTGAGTAAAACCAATAGTAAAGAATGAGTATCAGTGAGTGATGTGTTCTATACAGTGAATGCCTGAAGCATGCTATTGGAATACCTGCTGAGATGGAAAGCCTTGCAGTATTTTTTGTAAAATGGTTCAAACATTTATTTGCTTCATATAGATGTTTTCTAAGAGGTCAAGCAAGCCAAAATCTGTCAGACGTATCCACCTTTGTAAGAAAGGCAGGAGCTAGTTATGGGGTATATTAGTCAGAAAGGTCTGTTGTGACACAGCTCTCAGTCATCAGTGTTCTCCCTCTGTAGAATTTGATTTTCACTGTATTTAAGTTTATTGCCAATATTGTGAACCTGTTTATCAAGGTTTACATTGCACACTGTAGTGTTCACGATGACATTTTCTGAGTGGCATATAAAATGGAAGCCTAGTCTTATATAGCAATTGAAATACAGTATTTCAACCCATTCAAAAGAGCTGATCTTTGCTTATGGTAGTATCTTAGCACTTCCTTGCTCACAGTGTTGTTTCATTTTCAGTAATGTGAAGTGGTCTTTCCATTCACACATTTTAAAGAATGGAACAAAATCCCACTAGCATGAAATGGTAGAATGAAGGCTTCAGGGTCTCCTTGCACTAGTTTTACTTCTGTGGGGGTGCTTTACTTCAGTGGAAGCAATCCTGGATTCATGTGAGTTTTCCTCCTCTGAATTAAAACGACTAGAAAAAACATGCAGTGCACTTCAACTATATACAATAAAAATCAAACTAGATATATCTCCTTTTCATTTCTATTTTTTATATAAATTGTTGAGGCATACAGTACTGGTCATATTTGAAGGTGAAATGAACATTCTTTTTTTTTTCTGAATGAACGTGAAGGACCCCAGGTGACCTTCTATCACAGTAAAATTTTCTTGTGATCCCTAGACAAATTCTCCTTCCCTAGTAGATATGTATGTGCAATGTAGATGTAAATATTCATAGATATTGTGTATGTGATATACCTACGTATACAGTTTCCCACTATGAGGATAGATACTGTGTATACATACAGCATTATCTTCATTGATGTGTGTACAATATCTTGGTGCTTTTAGCTAGTATGGACAGAACACAGTCTGTAAGTTGTGTAGTTAAGGGGTGGTATTAAATGGTGAATATGAAATCTATTGGATGTACACCACTGTCAGTTGCAGCAGGACAGCTTGGATCCATCTCCTGTTTCTCAGAGGCAGCAGCAGCAGTGGGAGTAAATCTTCTAACAAGTCTCAGTAGACAGAGATTTTGTTCCCATTCTTTCTGCCTCATCCCTGCTCGTTTTCCTCCACACTACTTAGACAAATTACTAGTTTTTCACATTTTCACTTTATCTATTCCAGCCCTAAACCTTAACTTGTTTTTCATCTCTAATATTCTTACTCTGGGACTTTCTGCTGAGTGTACATATCTATGCATTTGTCTGCACATGTGCAACTGTCAGGAATGTTCCTTTATATTTATTACATTATTGAACCTCTGAGATAAAATGCCTGTTAAAATGAAGGGGCCTCATCTAAGTGCAGTCTTTTAGAGCCCAGCATGGGTTTTACAGCTCACAGAAGCATGCAGTCTGACCCTATTTTTCTTCTTTCATGGAGGAGCACTGCCTAGCAATTGGTGGTTTTGTTTACTGGAGTTCACATCTCACAAAGCAGTTCGAAACAGAATGCAAAGGAAACTAATGTGCTAGCAGAGAAAAGAATATGGAGAAGTTAAATAGTTAATTTTTAGTAGGCACAAATCACATTTCCATCAAGTGCAAGCAGTCAGCTGTTATTGTAGGTCACTAAGATACAATGAATTATTTTCTGCAGTTCGTGGAAAACATTAGGCAGCTGTAATAAAGTCAATGGTATTTCCTTCCTTACTGAAACATTACTTCAGCAAATCCCCCTGTTTTGTTAAAACACTATTTCATGCTTGATAAAATTTCATTGATTTCTTCTTTTGTATTTTTTAAAATTTCTTTTATTGATTGCTTCATATAGAGAAAACACTGAGGAAAAAATATCAGAAGTGACTTCATGTTCAGATGGATGACAATTGATCTAAACTAAAAAGATTGTAAATGGAAGGGGGAGGGGAGCACTTCAGTGGCCTTTATATAACATAGATCTTCAGTCCAGGAAACATACCACAATATGAATGTCTTTTTAAGACATTAAAGCTTAGCTTAAGCAACAGCTAGAGTATTTATACCATAGTTCACCACATTTATTCTTCCATAAATATTTATCCATGGTTTATCTGTAGTAACATACAAAGTTATATTTTCAAATTTTATCTTGCCTTATAAGCATCTATTTAAATCCTGCATGAAGTATCTTTAATAAATCCCTTTCAATCAGATAGTAATACATCTTTTATTCTTATTTTCTTTTAAGATCTGATGATCTGAACAATTGAAGGGTTCCTTGGAATTCTGAATGAATCGGTTAAGTGATGGTAAGTTTTCTTTTGGGACACTAATCAGTGGCAAATGTCTCACAATCTGTGAAATGAAGAATAGACCTTGACTGTACGTGTGCAAAAACTGTTTGGCCAGCTGGTTGTGCATTATCAGGGAAACACTTTTACTTTCTACAGGGAAACAGCAGCCTCAGTGTTTTAAAAATATGCACTGTCCTATGGATTGGCTCGCAAACAGTAGCAGCTGGACCTCAAGTTAGGTACCCACACTTAAGTAAGGAAACTAACACTACAGCAGAGGAATGAGAAAAATGTGGGAATTAGTGAGGGCTAGAGGAGCATGTTTGGATGGGAGGTTATAGCATTTTCACTAGCTGGACAGGGACACACAAAGCTTGGATAAAACGTGCAAAGACTTTTGTAAAATGTTGTATTAACAATTGCATACTCACTTTTCTAAACAATGCTGTATTAATAAGATGGGGTTTTAATTCCCCTCCTCTCTTTCAAATTATTTTATCTGCTTCAAATAGATGTCCAGATGAATATGAGTTTAAAAATGCCAGATCATATAGCAAGTCTTCCTGAAAATTCAGGGACAGTATCCTTGATCCTGGAGAACTAATGATGTTTTATAAAAGTTTTTAAAACTAACGTTGCTGAAGTTGATAGATGCTGACCCTCTCTTAAGAGGGATTGGCTAATTTAGAAGATACAAAAAACCTGTGAATCATGCTGTGAATTCTGGACTAGACATGCATCAGGAGCAGCAGTGAGTTAAGAGTATATGGGTGTATGCATCATATTCAGATATGTTTTCTTCTGATCTTTGTACTCACTGCTGAAATATTCATTCCCTATTACCAGAGTTCTGTTCATGTTTATCGGAAGTGATGGTGGTAAGTGGCTCACTCTCTGTTAATGCTGCTTTCTGTGTGCAGTTCCTAATCTGTTGCATATTTTACAGGGCCCTGAAAGTATATGTGATGAAGTTAGCATAACCAAACATACTTCTGCAAATCTTTTCTGCTCTTTTTTTCTGCACACCATTCAATTTCTTACTACCTCATTGAGCATTGTATATACAAAACAGCTTGCTGCAGTTTCTTAAAAAGAACTGATCATTGGGAAGTTCATCTGCCAGTGAAGCAACCAACTCAATTGAACTGACTAATTTGAAGGTTGGAGAACTAATAAGAGCAGACTCAAGCCTAGTATAGGGGTCTGCATGGCCATACACGTGCTCTTCTGTACCCTAAAGCAAGCTGAAGAGGTACAGCTGTAGCTCTCAAGGCACAATTGACAAAGCTGTGCCTTGGTAACACATTGATGCATTAACAATATGAAAGACTGCTTATCTTTACCAAACATTTCCAGAATATAGGTAAGGGCTTACTAGTCAACTATTATTTAGTTAAGTCAAGCCAACATGGGAATTTTCTGACCTTTACTACCACTTGTCTTCCACTTGCATTCTAGAAATTGTTTTTCTTATTCTCTATGGTCTCTACCCCAAAATAAAACACTGTTTGTGCCATAGCTTTAGCACCAAGCAAACCCACAAAAAGCTGTGAAATTCACCTCTATAGAAAAAAAAAATGCTATCAGGTTATGTAATAAATTTTAAATAGCAGGTTTGCAGCTTGTCTTAGCTAAGTTTATTTGCCAATAAGCATGTCTCCATTCTTATATTGAGAGTGTATCCATGTCAGAGCCTTATCTTTCCTGCGGTTAAACTGAGAAGCTCATTGTCTTGTCAAGGTTAGGATCACTAGAGATCACTGGATCATACAGTCTAATCAGTATATCACTGATACAAGAAGGCCAAAGGCCATTGCTTTTCACTCCTTCACCACTGTCCTCTATCTTGTCTTCAGCTAAACCATGTATTCTAAGAAGATATCTGATTGTTCTTCAGGCAGATTTCTCCATTTCCCTTACCTCCCTCCCTGTTTAGCTACCACCAATGCATATTTTTGTTCTTCTGCTTCTTTATTCTAAGAAGTAATTTTTCAGCTAATCTAACCTTTTACATGTGAATTTTTTTTTTGCTGTTTCCCAGTCAGAAGGTGGTGTTGTCATGTCTTCTTCTTCTATGTATATCCTCTATGGGATGTAACTGAGCTCTAATCTGGGAACTATAGAGGCTATGCATTCTTTTACTAGCTGTCTGTAGCTGTTTTCACATCAAGTATCTTTAGAAGCTATCCTTATGACTGGTCTTGGTTTTAGGGTTAAAGTTAATTTACACCATTTTTAAAAACAGCCTTTAGCAAGTACTGTGCTTAGAGTAATGAATATTAAATGAGCCTTTGTATAGATATCTTGGATACCTAATTTTATATATTCCTTTGAGAAAAAAAAAACTGAACATACACACACACATACACTTCATTGTGCTTCAGCAAAATGCAGAATTCAAAATGTTCCACCCCTGCTTACTCATCAGTCAGCCTGAAGTGGTTTCTTCTTCAGTCACTGTGCCTGCAGGGATACTGATATTATTATAGTGTTATTTTAGTAATCAGTAAGCAGTGGTAGCTCCGATTGCACAAAACACCTTTAAAATGGTTTTTATATAGAACTTAATCACACAAGATCACCGTACACAGTAAAAAACAGTAGTCATTTTTCAGGAGTTCACCCACAAAAATCAGCTGTTAGCTGGAGGTCCCCATCCTTCACCTCACTTGTGTTGTAGAGGTTGGGTTTTAAATTCTCCAGTTGCAGTTTCTTAGGTACCTGGACAGTCTCCTAAGGCTTCCTAGCAGCTAGTGAAGAGACATAAGCCCTCTCAGAGGAGTCAAAGCATTTATTTCAGTCATGGTTCTGCTGTGATCAGCTTCTGAATTTCCCCTCTCAGACAGTTCTTGCTTACAACCAGAAAAACATGAATCTGTGGTGAGCACCGGCTTTGGCAAGGTCATCGTTGGCCTGTGAGTCAGACACAGCTCCACTCAGTCACATCAGTGTGGGTCTGATACTGGAGCAGCTGGAAGTAGAGTGTCCTTTGAAAAGCTCTACAAAGAGAGAGTGACAAATACCAGGGTTGGTATTTGTGGTCAGTACTCCTTCAGGCAGTTTGTTATCAGCAGTATAAGGTCGTTTGGTCTAACGGGTCATTGTGGTGATTACTTACACAGAAGAAAGAAAATAGCACATCCCCGGTGTAGGGACAGACCATGCAAACAAGGTGTTTTGTTGGAATCAGTGCACACTCCCCCTCACACACACCCCTGCAGTCAACTCTAAAGGTATCGGAAGGCCTGGCAGCCAGGATAAATGCATTCTAAACAGAAGGTGATCATCATCCAAAAGCAGGAATAGGAACCTAAGGACTTCTAGAGAGCCAGAAATTTCAACTGTTTCAAGTGTTCCTAGAACAGGATGTTGACTATTCAACAAAAACCAAAAGAATAACATATCTTTCCCCTCTTCCCCCCACCCCCCCGCCCTCCACCAAAGGCAGTCAAGGTTAAAAATATGCCTGGTTAGGAAGCAGAAATTTTTAATATTCCTAAAACCAAAGAATGTACTCTGGCAATCTTTAAGAGGGATGTAATAGCCCAAGTGTGTAAATGTTAGTCAGACTGCCTGAAAAGTGTTTGTTTGCACCTGAAAACCATCTAACTCAGAATTGTGTGTTCCATCTTCTGTGCAAACATTTCTTCTACTATTTTTCCTTCTTTTTTCTCCTTACAGTTTCCTTCTGGACATATAATATAGGGGGAAAATAGTCTCATATACCAACAGGTAGAACGAGTACTTCAGTATAACAAACCATGCTGATCTCATTAGTCCTAAGAGGGCTTAGGTTAAAAAGAGAAATGTTCACAAAGAGCATAACAAATAGATAGATATAGATATAGATATAGAGATAGAGATAGAGATAGAGATAGATAGATATAGAGATAGATATAGAGATACAGATACAGATACAGATAAAATTAAATTTTTGTGTCGTAAAACTAGGAATCAATCATGCCTCTTGGCTGACAGGCCGAGTGCTTAATCTTGAATATAGGCCCCAGCAGATGGTTTAACTTTTGGATACTCTCCATTTGAGACAAAGGCAGACTTGGAGTGTTGCTACATGAGGTCCTCCACAAACACAGGGAGTTATTTTCTTTGCAGCATTTCCACTGAAATTTTACCCAGCTTGCACACATCCTTTCACTGCAGCTGTACTGGCTAAGACTTGCTCAAAGTGAAGTGAAAACCATAAACCTATTTCAGCTGGTATGTAACTGCAGAAACATGCTTCCTTTTTTTTGCCTCTGCCTATGACTTCAACACAACCCTCATTATCACCAGTATTGTGACTATTCAGGAAGCATGTGGGTGGGTGCCATGCAACATCACAACACAGATATGTCTTATGTTCTTTGTATGTGACGATTCTGCTCAGTTGTATAAATTGTGCCTTGCTGTGGTACAGTGTATTACTGAGAGCCGGAAACAGAGCAAGCTAATTCTTCACCCCAGTGAAATCACAAGGGAAAAATACATTATGTCATGCATATCCCAGCTGAGATTTAAAAGTTTGGGAGATGTATATCTAGGCAATGAAATACAAACCTGTCTTTCTGGTCCACCATGACACGGGGACTTCAGCTGTATTAATAGTTTATTTCAGGAGTTTTCAACCTTTTTCTTGCTGGAACTTTGACAGTTCCTTTAAACTTCCCTCTTTTCATATTATTGGAAGAGTGCTGCACACAGAACTTCTAACCTTTGAGACTCACCATCAAATACCATATACCTCAGCATTTCCACCTCTTTGAAAGTTTTTAAAGCCTGCGTGCTAATTTCTCTTTCCGTGCATCTTCAAGCAGTTCCATTTGGATAGTTCAATCAAGGCAAAGGTCTTCATATGTCTGTGGTACCTCAAAAGAAAAATTCTAGGTTTGTGATGTGTGGTGTGCCTTTCCATTACAGGTGTAATACAAGCACTTCTGCAAGAGTAGAAATGCACAGTTTTATTTGTACATGAACAGCATGTATGAACCAAGGTTAAAACAGGACATCAGTTGAATGGAAGTAGTAAAAGGAGACAGGTATATGTGAGGCAGACTATAACCAAATTATACATGGGTGTGGAGGAAATAGAACTGAGAAGGCAGACACCTCTGTGACTCCAATGGATCCTACTATGATAGCTAGCCTTGCACCCTGCTCACCCACTCAAACCTTGTCATGCGGTCAGAGTATGTTTTTTGTCTTCTGTGCAAGAAGAAATTTACCATTTCTATTTAATAATAATAACAACAACTTATTTTCAGCAACAACTGCCTATATTACTGCTTCATGATAAAAGAAAAAAAGCACTGGAGTCTTGTGAGGGTGAGGTACAGCTGTACTACTACACAGAACAGATTTGGAATTTTGTTTTGCCAGTGGGCAGGGTCAGCACAGAGGACACAGACATCAACTTAAGGAATAAGTGTAATTCACTATAGGGCAAAACTGCAAAGAATCACAAAAGGCAACATACCTAATCATTACGACAGAAGATTGCCTATAGTGGTTAAGAAAGATACATCACCAGTTACTCTGGAACTTTACCATTGTCTGGATCCACACGTCAACTGGGGGAGCCGCTGTCACAGCCAAGGACTGGAGAGCTGCTCCTGGTAACTGGAAAATCCTGTGGGGTGCACTCAGCCAACGGCAAGGCTTCCAACTTTGCTGAGAGGGCCCAGCTATTATATTGTTGTTTAAACAAGCTACCATAACTTCTAGTGCGGGAACACCCGGTTGCATCCTCCTCTTTGGCTGCCCCTGAAGCAGGGCCAGGGCTCCAGGAGGAGCCAAGGGAGTTGTCTTTGATCACACACCTCCAAACAAGGCCAGATGTCTGATTTCGTGTCCTTGTCCAGCTTCTAAATGGAGAAAGGTAAATACATGTTTTTCTAATGAGCAGATACAAATATCATATTGCTAATAATACTTTGTTAATGAGCAGACACATATAACATTTGATTGGAAGGTTCATCTAGAGGTGAACTTTGGCTCAAGGCCTGAGATTCAGGCCCCAGTCAGGGCCTGAGGTTCAGGCCATAGTTCTTCAAATTGTTCTTGTGTTCTGATGCACATTTAAGCCATGAGGTAAGCAAAAGGGGTTAGCTGTGTGTTCACACATCTTATTTCTCTTTCACCCAGCACAGGGTAGACACCTGTGAACTGTCTACTGTGGACAGTCACTATTACAATGATTCAGAGTGTACATCAAATACCTTTCCAAAATACTGGCTGGGGAACTGCTGACAAGTGCAAACGAAGGCCATGTCAATGTAACAATTAAACAGTGGGAAAACTTGGGATCCTGGCCCTGCTTGATCGTTAGTATAGATAAAGTGAAAAGTGCTGAGAACAGATTGTATGGAAACAGAATCACTTTCTGAATTTCTGAAGAAACAACACTTGAGGGTTATGAAGCACTGGATCAAGTTGCCAAGAGAGGCTGTGAAATTTTCAGCCTTGGACATATAAAAAACTCATCTTAAAAAGCCTCATTAGGGAGCCTCCAAATGAAGACTGCCACAAATCTGGTCTCAAGTGCTGGACAGAAGAGAATGACTTCCCTCAACATGTCAGCTACACTTCTGCACACATCAGCTGCTGAAGGAAGTGAACTGATGTAAAATGAACATCAGTACTCAATAGTATTCATATGCTCACTCTTTCTAAGGCTGGACACCTGAGAACACCTTGAGAAGGGTTAGTGCTTACAGGAAACTGAGAGAAAGGAGGAGTAGTGGTAAACTGAGAAGCTTGTTGAGAACAAAGTTAACCAAAATTGATAGCATTTTAGGGATGCAGGACTTAACAAAACATTTCTTCTAACTTAAACAGTCTCACTGATTTGTTCAGCTGATATAAGTAGTTCATGCATTTATTTCAGAAGTACAATTCATAAGGGTAACATTTAGCTAAAAAATCTTTTCTGGGGGAAATCTGTATCCTCATTACTCATCTGAGTCAGGCCAAAGAAATGTCTTTAACTGTTCTTTTCACTTCTGATATTAATTTTTGTATTTGAATACGATATGTTTGCTAGTTGGGGGAAGTCCAACAAACTGAAGACAAGTTTTAATGTACCATACAAGAGCCAACTAGAGCTGAAACAATTTTATACCTAATAGCTGGAAATGAGGCAAGCATAAGAAACTGTGAGCAGTTCGTTACATTCTGTGTCTCAGTCTTCATCTGGGAATCAGAGGAGCTGAGCCTTGCTTTATTCCACTGTGGGTCAGAAGAAAATCCGCTAATCTCAATGAAAGGAGAAATGCAACACCCGAATGCGTTGAACCAGAATCAGACCTAAGAGGAGGGCTCTTCCCCTTCAAAGACTGGATTAGGTTTTATATAGACTGTATTTAGCAAAAAAGTACTGATCTTTGTAAACAAATTTTGGAATGGTATGATAAAGTATGGGAAGCTGGTTGGGATTCAGGAATGAAAATCCATAGGTGGGGACTGATTCAGCACAGGTGGAAATTATGCCAACTCTAAATCCAGCCATGTACAATTGGAATAACTGTGTCACATTAGAGCCAATAAGAAGAAATTGTAGGGTACTTTTAAGTCATTAGAGAATTTGGAAAGAATAAATATTTAAGATTACTTTCCTAGTTGCAGAAAAATAGTTCAGGAAAAAAAGTTAAGGAAAAAAACCAGAAAATATTAAAGAGATTATAACAGAAGACAAATCACCAGATCAGAGGAGAAATTTGAAGATCAAAAAAATACATAGTTATCTGTATAAAGTCAGTAAATCAGCAAAGAAAAATCACTTGTAAGTTAGAGTGATTTGTGATGGTATAAATACAACACCTCAATTCAATATTTCTATGAAGGAAATCAATATCTGTTCTGAAAATACAGTTTTAGGTATATTAGGGGAAGAAAATATGCAAACCACAAGATTATAGGCACTACAGACAGAAAAAAATATTAATGTCAAATAATGTATATCTAAATATTTAAAATTAAATTATCGAGTAAGACTTGAACTTTTGACTATGGCAGGAAAATGCCTAAAAGGGAACTGACAGGAGAATAGGTGCAGTTCTGAAATTAAAAATATAAAAATTCATGGAAATTAGGACTGCTTCCTGGAAACTGCAGTATTTTATCAATGCATACTTCCGAAACTTGAATTGGTGAACCAGGAATCTGTATATCAATGGACTTAAAACCGAGCATATGAGAAGATCTTGGAAACAATCGTAAAAGATATGGTATGGCAGTTGATGGAAAGTACATTTTATTGTGTCAGGCAAATGCTTAAAAATTTCACAGGGCTCTGAAGTTCCAGCTTCCTGTGCTGAGTAGATGCAGGAAACAAAAATGTGCAAAAAAGAACTTGACAGCCCAAACTAGTATCAACACACAATGAGAAAAGCATGAGCTATAATAAGAGACTATGTGCTTAAATAAGAACCAGTCTGGGAGAAGGGCAGGAAGAAGTAGGCTTGAAGAAATGGTCCCAAAAGCAATTAGAAGTGGGACCGAAATATTAAACAATGGCCAGGACACTGCCATATAGTCCTTGTGTAAATGGATTACTGTGGAAAATGAGTCCACTCCAACTGGGTAAATAAGGTATGAAGGCAGGGTAAAAAAAACTATGAAGGAGAAGAAGTATTAGTTTAAAAGTAAATGACTAAACAAATGCATATCCATGTGGTTGTAGAAATTACTAAAGTTTTGTAACCCAGCTTGTAAAACAAAATATATCCTCAACCTGACAGGCCTTGAATACCTTGCACACAGTAAAACAATACCAAGTATTTCTCTGCTGTTGAGGACAAAGGCATCATTTCTGCGCCTTCCTGGGTGTGAGAACTGGATATTTTCCAATGTACATTTGTCATCTGTATTTTGAACGGACATAGGGGCAAGATAGCACACTGCACTCAGGCATCACCCTTGCCTCACTAAAAAAAGTTTTCACTCTGCCAGACAGGACACAGAAGACTCTTTTTCCATACTTTTTTTGTTGTTGCTGTATTTTGGATGTTTTTCTGCTAGATGTCTCTGTAATGGTACAGGGAGCTTCCACACGTCTGATCACTAGTGATACCTGTTCCCCAAGCTGGGAGGATAATTGTATTTTTAGCCTACTGGTAGTCACTCTGCTTACAATGTACTGCAGGAGGAAGACTTGGAGTCAAAGTCCCCTTTGTCACAGAACTATGCCAAACATGTGCCAGTACTTGGAGAACAGAGAAACAAGTCTTGCATTTAAGAGGTGAGGGTCCCACAGCTGCAGCACTGACATGCTGCAAAGGGATGGACTATCTCGAGCTAAGGGTGTGCACTGAAATGTGCCAGCTGCAGTCTGGCACTAAGACTATTCAGAAATCACCTAGAGCCAAGGAATTTCCCAAAACCTCCACTTGGATTCCTCATGGTCAGTGCCAAACAACTAAAGTCTCCACTCACCTCCAACTCACCTGTACCTGCCAGTTTATTCCTACAGAAACCAGTTAAGCATTCAGACCCTCACACAAGACATTATTGGAGCTGTAAACATAAAATGCAACAGCTTAAACTGAAGTTCTGCAGAGGCGGTTGCCACAGCTTATGCCTTCTCTGGACTAGGTTAAAATATTTTCATTTTTCCATTGTAGAAGTATTTAAGCAACAAGAAATAAAGGGCTTTTACACATGCTTTGTCGCAGTTGTGTACACTGCACAACTGTGTACATCGCTGAAATCTTAGTTATGTGTAGGAAATATCAGATTCTCAACAGATATAATGAAAATAAAATAGAGAACTTGTACGGAGATCACAGTTCCCTTACTCCAATGAGTGAATGGTTTATAGCATTTAGTATAGAATGTAGGTCAATCAGAAATTCTTACGCTCAAATCTCATACCAACAGCAAATCCTTTAAGAAACTGCTCATTTTCTTTCACCATGGCAATTTAAAGGCTTCCTCATAAATATTTATCATCTTTCCAATCTGAATCTTGGAAATAACCGCTGCAAACAAACTTGTTGGTCTGGCCCACCAAGTCTGCAGTATTTGGACAATTTTACCTCTTTTTATGTCATCCTGTCAATCCATATGGTTCATCAAATATTCCAGCTTGTTATTTCCAGTTATCTGCTGCTCTTCAATCTGTTTTCCATGCTTTCCTCCCTGGTGCTTCCTATGTGTAATCTTCACGGGCTTTGTTTCTCAGCTGGGTTGCAGAACCTTTATTTTCTGTGCTGTGACTCTGCAAGACCTGTTTTCAGAACAGTTTCTATATCTGCAATAAACTAAATGATTGAAAATAGCAAACCTGAGGGATACTTTCTCAAAATTGGCATTGTCAAGATGCATTTAGTTGCTATTATGGCTGGTTTGTTCTTTTTTTCCTGTCTCTTTAATCTGTCCAGGCAGTCTTTAAAATAGGATACCTTCTCTGGTGTTTGTATAGTATCCATGAAAACAAATTATTGTTTGTTCTAGTAAATATGAAAAATAAATAAATAGTTATTATAAATAAATACGCTACTGTAACAACCCTAGAAAATGCAAACTCGGTCATTTATATAGAAGTCATAGAAAGAATGGTGATTCAGGGCCTTCAGTTCCAAATGTGGTTTTACAGACTTCCCATATTACATTTTATTCTGAAAGAAACCTGAGCACCACACAGAATCTGACCTTTACATGAAATCAGTGTGACAAATTTGTGTTTGGCCAAATTTTGTGAGTGGAGTTAGGCCAGATACAGAGTTGGCTCTGTGTCTCTGGTCCTAGCCTGCCTGGAACAAAAGTTAGAAACCATAACAATTTCTGTTAAAGGTCTTGGATTTGTCCTACACATGTTCAAAAGCATCAAGAGACAGGTATTTCTCTAAAATAACAAATAAATGAAGTTACCATTACGGTACCATTACCATTCCATCCAAATATAGGCCCAGTGTAAGGATTTTGTCATGCCTGTTAACTCTGTTGACAGGCATTTTGATGCCTGTTAACTCTGTTGACTTCTATAAATGACAAGATTTTAAAAATCATTACACTATTATAGTGAAGTTATACTAGACAGTCTACTATACTAAAATTTCTTTGAGACACATATATCACTACTTTACTTACTCTCTATGTTATTGCTAAGTGTTGACATTTATTACAGCAAATTTCATTATTTTTGCATATGATCATATTTGAAAATGTGCCTATATTCTGTGTCCATGCCTCTTAAACACTTTTCATTTGCTGCCATGAAATCAATATTTTGTCTATGTGTTGGAATGCTAGTTTTTCATACTAGATTTGTTTTAACATAAAAATTAATTACACTGCTGAAGAAAAAGGTCTTCGTTTTACATTGCACTTTAGGAGAGAAGCTGAAAAATATTGCTGTAGCCAGATCTCTCTAACAGTGTTAATTGTTGTTTGATTTGACAATGCAAAGGGAAGTTGAGAAAACTGTCTCTAAAAATACCATGTCATAACAGTTGGTAGTTGAATTTAAGGAATCATTCTTTGATTAACTAGAGTGAAAGCCATATCCCTAATATTCTGTGGACATCATTCTTCTAGATGTAGCCAAATCAATGAAAATGCTCCCTATTTTATTCTCATGTGAATATTGAACTGAAAGCAACTATGTGTCTTTTGTGTTTGCTGTGGAGTTTTACACATTATGATAGAGTTGGGATTATTTTTTAGTTATTTGCTTTCATTCACAAGAGCTTTTCTGTTGTTGTTTGCCATCAGAAATATGCAGTCAGATTTCTGACAAAACTGTCAAGAGTTGCGGTTGCGTTTTCCAGGCAGGGCTGCAGGGTTTCAAACAGAGAGTGAGTTACATGAGTTTTTTTCTACGTTAGCCAGTTTCTTAAAAATATGGTATTTTAATCTGTTTTTGAACAAGCATTCAGCCAACATGTCTGTTAATACACAAATCTCCTGGAACAGCATTTAGTAGCAGGTACTCAGCACGTTCATGTGAGGTACTCATCATGTTTAGAGACCATTCAGTTTAGCAGGACTTTGAGCTTTGTACTCTGATACAGGTTTATCAGTCTACATATGTTTCATAGGGGTTTGCACCTTTTCCATGCTGTTTTTAGGCAAGATTGTTCTATATTACAGTAAACTGAACTTGAAGCACGTAGTCAAACGGTGAGCTGAACCACAGTTGTGATGTAGTCTCTTGTCGCATTTTTGGCTTCAAATGTCAGCGTGATTATAGAGGATGAAAAAGTGTGTGATAAGAAACTGGTGGCACATATCAGTATTTTAAACAACGATTCACTGATCAATCACTGAGATGCTAAGCATGCCCATCCTACTTCAGTGGATGATATTCAGGGTCGTTTGTATTCACAGTCACCATTGACCATAGCTACCTCCTCACACTATTACAGAAGTACTATGTGTCTTTGTCTTTTTGGTGCTGTGCAATTGCATGTAATGGCAAGTTATCTAAAACCCAAATATTGCTCAGCTCTGTGTGAGCAGGGAGATGGGACCAGATGACCCACTGTGGTGCCTTCCAACCTTACCCACTCTGTGATTCTGTGATTCTGCATAACCTTGTACCGTTTCTCTCATACAGAAAATCACACTGGTCCTCTAAAAATCATTATCAATTAGGCAGGAATGAACCTTTGTCAAACACAAAATTGACTTTGGGCCTAGCAAACAACAGAATAGTTGCTAGAAGGGACAAGTTGACTTGGAGCAGACACAGGGTGGGATGATACATGCCTTTTTCCACTGAACTCCACTGATGTTTAGAGAGAGGGGAGAGGTATTCAGCTCAGTTCCAGATGTCATAGGGAAGTGTGAACACACCAGCACCCCTGTGCGCCTACACTCTGCCTGATTCTGCCCCATGTTCCTCATTTCAATAACTAACCCATCTCTCCTCTGTTCCTCAGTCTATCTTCTTTCCCCATCATTCCTGGTATGAGTCCTGGCTGTTTTTCATAATGCTTCTAACCTTCCTGATTCCTGGTCTTCGTCTTATAATTTCCTTCAAAGGCTACTCCTATACCCATGAAACTTTTTTTTCTCTGTGGTTACTTCATCCAGGGTGTTCCCTGAACAATACAGGCAGAACTTTGGGAGGCTGCTTGCCTTGGTACCTGGCTACAGCAGTGAAAGCTTGACTTTGGATATTGTCTGCAGCTGTGGTCTAATTAGCATCCAGGTAGAAGACTCTCATGATCATTATCATGGGCATGATTTCAAGCATGATCAGGTGAGACAGATTATTTCAAGACTTAAACAAGCAAAGTCCAAATTGTTTAAGTTCTTACAAATTGGCATCATTTGATACGTTTTTTCTAGACTCTAAAATTTATGTTCCTCACACATCCCTGGTGCAAAATATGACACTTGGATCAGTTCATGAAAGCACTTTTAGGTATTTATAATGCAAAGATAATGTGCTGCTGGTGAACTATTTCTTGGAAACACCTGAAATGTTTCTGCTGCAACAATTTTAGTCTGGACTAACCAGACTGAAACAGAGGATATGGATAGTTTCATTCCAGAAGTCATATTCTAATGAAATTGTACATCACTAGTACAATTACTTATGAAATGTCTTATGAAATGTCAGAATAACTCAGCTGTAGGTGGTGGTGTTAGTTCTGCCTATAGTGCTGACAAATCTTGCTGTAATTCTGTTCCCACTAAATACCAGCTGGATCACATGATGTAGTGTCAGTAAAAATTAAAATACTGCCTCAGAAATATGACTTTTCGACTGCAATTACTTGGTTACAGAGATGATGAAACTTGTAATCTTTGACAATTTTTAGTACATTGAAGCTGAATTTCAAAACCAATTAAGCTTCTAATAAAGGATTTGAGGTTTATTATATTTCTTCTACTGCTATACCTAAATCCAGGTGTAGCAATATCAAAAATGACACATCATTCAGGTCCGTAGCATATATATAATAGTCATTAATCATTTGTTAGTCTTTATAATCCCTTTATGAACATTCCCTATTATGCAATATGTGAAGAAACTGAAGGTTAGATCATGAGAACGTTTACGTTGCTTCCCCATCATGGGTTGTGTTTGAAGAATTGGATGTGACATGAAATTTGTAAGATCTTTTTAGAAGAATTTTGCGGTTATTCTCTCCACCTCTTTCTGCTGCTCTTTACTTTCATCTTCTCCTTCTCACTGTCCATTTTCACTTCCCTTCCTTTTCATTTCTGTCTCCATATCTCCTTCCCACTCAATTCTAAATTATGCTAGACAGAGGGATACTCAAGGAGTCTGGAAAGATTCACGTGAATAGACAACTGAGGTTTTGTTTGCTTTTGAAATACTTGGGCCATTCTTAACAAGTTGATCTTGCAGAATCTTAGACATTCTCTCCTTGATAGGAGTTTGTTATTAAATTGATTTTCAACATGAACTAGTGTACAATTGTTTTTTTACTCAAGTTAAAAATAGGATTCTGTTGTGTTCCCTGATAATGACAGGCACCCTGGAGACAGGCAGCCAGGTGGAACTGAACAGGCACCATCCCTGCCCCCTTTACATTTGCTGCGTCCTCTCTGTTCCCTTCATAGACCTGTGTCCATTTGCATCTCTTTCCCTAATCTCTCTGAAATCAGATCAGGTGAAGCAAAGTAAGCCAGAAATGGCAGGCTGAGTGCCACCTGCTAGTTTCTCAGCAGAAGGCTCTCACATGGTGAAAACATGAGAGCATTCTCAGAATGGGTCCCTGTAGAAGAAAAAGTCAAATTATGTTCTCTGGTCTATACATTCAGAGAAACTTGAGAGGATCATATTCAGGATTTGCCTCAGGATGGCCAAGGTCAGAATCAGGGTTGCACTCTATGTAGTAATTACTCTCCTAGACTTGCTTTCAGTTTCTTGTGGGAAGATCACTTCCTGTCCGAAAGCAGTTCTTTCTGTAACAACTCACTCAGCTGCAGAAGGATATCTGAGTGTTGAAATTCACAGATTTTACTCGTATGTGACACAGACAAATCGTGAGCCCAATTGAGGGATTGGGCCAGTGGTTTAAAATTAGTAATAAACAAGTAATAGGACACGAGTCAGTTACCACTGAGATTAGGACTGTAGAGGAAAAAAGCCACCGATAACATTTAAATATAACTCCAAACCACAAAATGGAGAGGTGACACCTTTCTCCTCTTCCACAGAGTCCAACATCTAGTTTTCAGATTCTGGCCTCTGAAACTTCTGAGTCTGGTTCTTTGATTTTTTTTTAAGAACAGGAAAAGAGAAAGAGAAAGAATACAAGTTCATAGATACGATTTAATTTACACTCAAGTATACATTTATTATTTGTGTCTAGATTTTGAACCAAAAAGCCCAAATTAAAGTGTATTGCTACCATATGCAGTCTGGGTCAATTGATTCTTCTCAGATCAGTAAAACATAGTAAAACTAAGTGGTTATTGTTGGATTCTCTGCAGTACAATGTGTCCAGCACTGTACTGAGATGATGTCAGAAAATCTGCATTTTTTCTCAATTATGAAATGAATTATGAGGAGCTAGCTTGCCATTGTAAGGATTGTTAAAACAGCTATTTTGGCTGATACACTGTTGTCCAGCCAGAAAATACAGGTGCTTGGGTTTTAATTTTTTTTTTTTAATGCTGTGTTTCAAGATTACATTGACCATCTCTTCCTCACTCTCTTCAGAATTTAAACAGTAAAAGTCCCATGTGTTGAGAAACATCTGAAGAATTCAGTCTTCTACAATTTTCTAAAAACAGATCAAAGGAAAAGCTACAATGCTCGAACAGCTGATAATATCTGTGATGGCCAGGGTAAATTTCTCTCTGTTTGAACAAGTCGTCAGTGTTATGTAATAGATTTTAACTTTTCTTTTTAGTGAGAGATGTGAGGTGTTTTTCCTCCAGTTTGACTCACAAACTCCTTAAATAAATGCCGTAAGTTTAAACACCTTCAGCCACGTCCAGGCCACTGTAATTCCAGAGACTGAGAGCTTGTGGCAGAGATGAGCTCCAAACTCAGTGCTCATTCAGATGGTTTCAGATCAGCAAATTCAACTAGTTTCCAAAAAGAGTTGTGCAGGTTCGCTGAGTTATTCTTTTGGTTTAAGTTTTTAAAAGTGCAATTTTTATTTTTCATTAGCTTTAAATGATCCTTAAATCAGACAGCTGGGTTGGATTAATCCATTTTAGGAGTTTGGTTACCTCATCCAGCTATGTCATTCTGAATCACATATTAGTAGAATATTCAGGGAATTTAAATATTTTGTTTTCATCAGGGAGGCAAGTATCTCCTGGTGTCTCCCTAGGTAAGGAGCACTGGGCCAAGTCCCCTGCCACTGTAAATCAGCGCTGATCAGGATCTATTCTACATCTCTGATTTGTAGTATCATCTTCCTTCTTATCATTATCAATCATGCCAAATATCACACAAAGAACACAGAGGAGGCGTGGCTGTCTCTACCAGAAGATGGTGACTGCTGAGGATGTAGGCTACCGTCTGAGAGACCGTTCTGCTGCCTCACAGTGAATGAGAGACTACATATACAGACACTATAAAAGAAACACAAACTCTTCAGTTTCAGCACTCTTCTGTCCTTCTTTAGTCTCTATTTATGACATGTGAAAAAAAATTTCTATGACCCACAAGTGCTCCTCCAAAGAAAATCACATCCTTCTGCTTGAGTAATGCATATGATTAAATTCCACTGCACCTGGGGAGGATACAATGTCCTGGTCAACTAAGAGACACCAGGCTAAGGTGAGGCTGCTTTTGGTTGCTGTCTCCTGCAGTCTTTTTTTTAAAAATAGTGAATTGTATGGTTAGTTTTTACCCTTATTTTCTTTTTTTTTCATTTGGTGGTGAGTTTTTTGGTTGTAGGTGGGTTTTTTACTTTGGGTATTGTTTGATTGATTGATTGATTGATTGATTGATTTGGGTTTTTTAATTTGTTTTCATCTTCTGGTGACTCCAAATGGGCTATATATTTTCCTAAAACTGTACCATTAGTAGAACATCTAGTCATTCCCTCTTCATCTGCTCAAACCTTTCTGATTCACATTTTACTCTCTGTAAGGAGCACACCCCCTCATACTTGCTCCAGCTCTCCCATTCCATTACAGTGAGAAATGAGTCCAGCACCAGCCATGGGGGCAACTAAAGATATGTTTGGAGAGAAGGAGTTTTATCTAAACTGTACATTAACACTAAAATACCAATCTTAGTAACATCTGTGAGAAGTGGAAGACTGAAATTGGTGTAAAGCTCCAGATTTGCACAGGCAATGAACACATTTGATGTCTGCTTGTAGATACATACAGGATATTTTTTCTTACCTGCCCCAAAGAGAAAAACAGTGTGCACTCCTTGTGAAATAAGGAACTAGGTATCTGAATCCTAGCTCCTTATGTTTTCCATGTTCTAAACGGGGTATCTTTTTCTAACTGACTAATACAGCAGTCAGTTGTGGAATGAACTAAAATCAGAGATTTCCCTTCCCCGAAAAGATGATGGCTGAAATAGATGGCAATTGCCAATGTTCCTGCAGGGGGCATTCTAATACATTATTTGTGCTCTTCATGTAGGATAAAAGAAAGCCATAAGGATTTCTGGTTTAAACCAGAAATTTAAACTCAAAATAATGTGTTTTTCTACCAACAGTGTAAATTAGTGGGAAGAAAAAAAAAACCTGAAAAATTTAAATCTTTCAATAAAATACATTAAAGTGTACAAACCATACAATCAAAGCCCAGGTACTGAAATTCTGTTAGCAGAATTGGACTATTTTCAGATTTTGTAAAAAAAATCCCCAACTCTGTGACTTACTGGATTATAGATATACCCCTGGTGAAACTGAATTGACCAAAGGTAAGAAAACAATTGAATACTTAATATATTATCTGTGGAGCCTAGAGAAGAATATTGCTAAACTTTACTTTAATTTAGTAGAATGTCCATGCTTAAAATGAGATTTTAAAATACCTTTTGAATGAGGACATAGCAGAAAAGGAAAGGAATGAAATTAAATTCAATAAAATCAGGAAAACTTCAGACTATATGGGATCCCAGTAATCTTTTACTGGGGTTACAGATTGATGGTAATGGCTGTTCTTAGATGAATAAACAAATAAGGGTTGGATGATGCACCTTTACAAACTAAAATAAGAAAAATATTATTATGATGATTCTAAATACTGGAGAAATATGACAAGTATTTGCTTAAGAAAATATTCAGTGCCATTAATAAATGCCTACCCCAATCTACTGGCAGATAATTTAACAGTTTTGAAATGTTACCCAGTAGCTTTATTCATCTTAACTGAGTAGAATTAATTTATTACAGGCTGTTCCGTAATGCTGTAAAACAAATGTGAAAAAATAAAGTATAACCCATAAATGTTCTTCCTTGATCCTGAAGAGGCGTTTGAATGAGTCAGCTTAAAGTTTGTCTTCTGCATTTTATGGTGGATACACATCTTATGGTGACTAGTTTCTCACAAGAGCTTCTTTCATAGGATTTGACTCCAATATAACAATCATGTTTATGTGTATCTGCAAAGGAGATAACACTGAACCCTTTAGTTCTTACAGAAGAACATGCCAAAAATGTCAGTCCTTCTTTATCTTGTTTTACATAGCCGTCTTTTACATGTGTATAAAATTATTGACTACAGGACATTACCAATATACTTATAGCTTTGATATTTAAAAAGTCAATGTTACTATAAAAGAGTAACGTAGGCCAACAACACTTAAAAGTGTATTTCCCAAAGAACCAGGCGTTTACAAATTAATTGGGCTGTATTAGACATTTTAGCAGTACAAATTAATTGGGCTGTATTAGACATTTAGTCTCCAGTACTTGAAGATATAGATTCAAGTTCAGTTTGAAGCAGTTTAAAGCATACAGTTTCTCAAAAATGTAAATATTTACTAAACTAAGTTGGTTTTAGAGGATTGCAATAAAAAATACAAGTACCTGTTAAGGCAAAAGGTATCATGACATAAATAATTCTTACAGAGGTAATTCTTTCCATTTTATGGGACTGGTTCCATCTTGCACTAGATCTGCACCTGGCTGATTTATATAATCCCAAGTAAACTGAAATCAAATCTCCTTTCATACTCTTTACAAATTGTGCATTACATGAGGAAACATATGCTGGAGAAAAACTGACCAGAAATATTGGATGTGGCAGCTCCACTGTATAATGTGATTATAAAATGATCACATGCCGATTTTACAATAGTTTAGTGCGTGCAAATGATTAGGAAATGAAACTGGACAACCAGTGTTTTTCATATGTATTCCTTTATGTTTACTTGAAGGGCTTCTATGAAATAACAGAAGTTAGCGATACCTTCAGAAAATCTTCTGGCAACTGAGAAAGAGTCCTAAAATTATCCTTGGATTGACAGATTTTTTTTTACTACTAAAATTTCTAATGATTTGGGAAAAATTGAGCCAGATGTCAGTTGGATGTCCTGGACTACAAATTCCACTCTTGAACTGGCAGTCAGGCTCGGGGAGGATTCTGCTGTGAAGAACACCAGGACCAGCCTTAGAATTAAGCAGCTAATTGCAAATGGATAGCACTTGCACTTGCATTTGTAATACACCAGGCCAGAAGCCTGAAACTGCAACTGGACGGAGAAAAACAAAACCCAACTTGTCTTTCAACCAAAAGTCAACTCTTTGGAGAGGGTTATGAACTTCATAGTTATTTTCTACTTAACTTTTGTTGTGCTTACTAAAGAAATACCTATTAATTAAGTGACAAAGGTGGACTTTTTTTCAGCAAACGCAATCACTACGACAGAGGTCTAAGATCACTACATCCTTGTGAGAAAATAGCACTCCTGAAATCTAGAATTACATTGCATCAGACAAACTACCAGCCAGGCTCAGTCATAATTTGGTTTGCTAAAAAATCCCAGTGATTGCAGTTAAACAGAATCAAAACTATTTTCATATCTGAAGATAGGAATTGCACATGAGGAGCCCCCCCTTTTCAACTGGCCTTCTTGCGTAAGCTCTTTGCATACAGTTATACAATTTTATTTTAAATTGCAGTGCTTGCTGATTTTAAATATTGCTGTTCTTTCTCATGGTGTTTTAGCTTCATTCCTGCTGAAACACACCTAGCAGGATAGAGTGCTGCTGCTTTTGTTTTATGCACTGATGAGAAACTGTCTTTTCTAAGGCCATTTAGACACTCTTGGCAAATTGGATATCTGCACTATGCAATGCAGGAATAAGGAATACAAGAATAGCATGGCTGGGAGCCTTAAAATCAATACCAGAGACTAGACCATAGATTTTTCACTCCTGATTTATTCCAAGAGATGTACATTTACCTGGCTGGTGAGTAAAGATTTCCATGGACTGCATTTGCAGCCTGCTCTGTGGCATGTAACGCAGAGCACAGTTTTAGAGGGTCGTCATCATCAGTGAGCCTGAAGTAGAATACAACAGAGTCTCTTTGGATGCCTTCAGTGTTAACTACAGGTTCTTGCAGGAGAAAACTTCACAGTCTCCACTACAGTAACAGTTTTCCAGGTCTAAAGTATTAGTGTGTAACTTTGTATCTCAGAAGTCAGAACAATTGCTGAGTTGTTTGGGAAAGTTGAAATAATGATACAGTGCTTTTGTTTTCTAACATGAGTTTTGTTCTAGACCTGTGTACTAGAACTAAAAAAGTTTGTATACAACTAGCAATTAGGAAGACTGAAGTTATACTATTTTTTCTGGACCTTATTGTATGATACATTTAGTTTCAAGTCAGATCTTATAAATGAGTGGCAACAAAGATAGCTTGTCAAAATTAAAAGAGCGCAAATAATACCTATCACTCCTGGCTAGTCACCTCTTCATTTCAAAAGCAAGACCATGTTCAAACTGCAACGATTGAGTGGTGTAAATTATCCCTGGCTTATTTCTATCTGGAACTACATTCAGCAGAGCTTGCAAGACAAGTGCGGAAGATCTAGCATGTAATGAATGCAGAGAAGACAGAGATGCATTTTAATTAAAGATATAGAAATATTTGTTGGCTGTGTGTGGTTTTGACAGCTCTGCAAAAGTGCCTACTGTTTCCAAATTCACACTGTTAATTCTGCTGTTGAGCTGCCTGTAGAAACCACAGCATAATGTAACACTGCATGACTTGACTGGGAGCTGAACACAATGGACTAATTGCTACATGCGGGTGAGAAGAGGTCCAAAACTAGAAGACCATCTACAGACATTTGACTTGAAATACTTCATGTTTCTACTTTATGTTTCTTTAGCAAATATTAAGTTACCTTAGGAAAAAATATTTTCAGGAAGAATAGCCTAATATTGTTTTTTTTTAAACTAAAACATCAGAGGAGTGATGTAGTAACAGGACCTCATAGCCACATATACAGAATAACTCATTTACAGCTATCAAGGCATTCAGACTACTGAGATGAAAAACGAGACAGTGTTTGATCTACTTGTAAAAAGTTTAAATAATGATGAGAGAAGTATCTGTCTGGTATATCACTGTCTAAGGTGCCTCAGATTTTGCAGTTCTTATAAAATAAATCAAAGAAATCTGTTGCCCTGCCAGTATGAGCAAATTGGTATGAAGAGTGATTGAATGAAGAGAGAGGTTAAAAAGACCTAAGTCTGAGAAAAAGGAAAGGGAAGAGCCGACTTCTGTCTTATGGGATCGTTTTAGCTTGCCCCAAAATGGTCACCACAGATTATGTAGCTTGGGAACCTCATTAGAGCAAACTGCTACTTCCCTTCTATCTCCTGTCCCCTCCTATTTTGATGTCCTCTGCCTAGAAATGAGAGTCTGGTGCCTGTCTGTGCCTTGTCCTAATACAGATTTTGTGCATGATTCAGTGATGCACCCTGATGCATGATGCAAACTGATGAACTGATGAAGTGCTCTAAGAGCCTCTGCTAGTGTTAGTCATCATACTGTTTTTGCTTTGGAGAAGTTAGTTGGAAACAAGAAGAGTTTCCTTTTTTGTTGTTTTTTAATGTCCCAGAGAGTGTGATTTAGGCAAATGCTCATTTTATTTAATAGTAACCAATCTAAAAATTAACCCGAACTAATTAACAGGCATGATTGTTCCCACATGCTTGAGACATCCTACTGGGGCGTAAGGAATCTCATTCTGAAGGATGTCATTCCTCTCCAGGAAGTCAGAGTGCTTTGAAGACTCTATTAAAATAGACACCTCACTTGGCCAAAGTCAGGTTGAATAAAACGTACCCATGACTGTTGAGACACAGAGCAGTGAATCCATTAGATTCACAAAAACCAATAAAGCCAGCAGGTCTGCTTAAATTTAATCAGCTGGCATAAGTTTTCATGGTTAATTTTAAAGTCAAGACTGTTCAGCACCTTGTAGAACCATTACTTGGTTTACACCTAAATCATACATAAAAATGTAAGTACATGAATATTTATGTGCTGAAGAAAGATCAGGTCATAAAGACTTTTGAGAAGAAGTGCTGGAGCCCAGCTGTCAGAAACTCCTGCCGAGCTAACCATCTGTCTGTAATCACATATCTATCAGTTTACTGTCTGTAATTACATGTCTGTCAATGGCCTCCTCATCTCAAATGCAGACTTCAAAGAATTCAGGTTTTTTCCTGAAAATCTGATCTTTCCTCTGCTTCCCCCTGCTCTATGTACCTTGATTAGTTCTGCTTTTTTTCTTACTTGGGATGATTATGCTGACATCTTACAAATGGAGAAATCTGTATTTATTCTAAGGATTCAGGATGCCAAGATAGCATTTATTGGTAAGGTGACATGGACCTAATTGCATCTCCCTTCTGCTTGCAAACAAACTGCTATGAAAGCAATTCTCTCTATACCTAATGCCAGATTTTAAGCAGTTCTCTAGAGTTTTGTTACATTTTACTAGTACTGTGCAGGCTCTCAGATTCACATTAGTCAGGAATATGAAGGTACTAAACAGTGCAACACAAAGGTGAACTAATTCACTAATTGAATGTGAATAATTCACGTAATATATACCATTCTAGTGCTGGCAGGGGGTTATGCCTTATAAGATAAAATTAAGGGAAAGCATTGAAAATAATCAAATAAACTCCAACATATGCTGGTTTATTTTTACTTAAAATATATACTGTTTGGAGACAAGACCTTCTAGAGCCTTCTTCTTTTTCACCTGGTTATCTCCAGCTTGCTCAGTCAGAGTAGCTTGCGTGTCTCTCCAATGCATCATTAACACAGCTGCCAGGGCCACAGAAAAAACCTGAGTTTGAAGCTCCTACCATGTTTTCTCATGCTCCTGCCCTGTAGTAAGGACGCGGTCTTAGGACTCAGTTTCAGGTCTCCCATAAGACTCCTCCCGACTTTTTAAAAGAAACTGAAATAAACTTTGTTTCCTAATGATTTGTACAGGATTCACACTGAGAAATCTCATTTCTGTGCCCACCACTTGGATTTGTTGCACCAGCCAAGAAACACACAAAAAGCCCTACTGTCCTTTGATGTAGATCCATGCCGTTCATTAGCTTCAAACATCTTTTTCAATGTCCTCCACACGGATGTAGTCCGTTCATGAAATGGCTGCAAACATTGCTCTCTCTTCTTCAAGGAGGACCTTCAGCTTGGATTCCTCCTTCTTGTTAGGGCCCCCTAACACTTCCAGTAGACACTTCAATACTTCTAAAAGATGTGTTTAAAACTCAAAGAACTGAGAAATAAGGGGGGGGGGGGAGAAGAAAAATCTCAAAAAGTTAAGTATTATCGAGTTAGGGGTAGAAGAGCATTTAGAAGTGAAGAATAAGAAGCAAAGTGAAAACTGGAATCATAGAGTATTTTATTTAGAATGAAAAGCTGGAGGAAGTACAGATCAGAGCTTTACAGTGTGGTAGTATGCTGAAAAAGAACTCTGTTCAAAAGTTGTATAGGATTCATTCACTCTTTGAACTGTACAGCTCTATAGTGCTGCTTAGGAAATATGGAATACAAGTTTACATTGTGTACAGTGGAAAAGATTCCTATCCTTTTCCTCATTTATTCTAGGAAAAGACAGAGGAGAGATAATATCATTCCATTCTTTACTTGAAGCTCCTCTTCAGCAAATTGAACAAGTTGGTGCACGTGCTTGTGCCGAGTGACTTCTACATCTGCCCCACCGACAGGATAAAAAGGAAGCTTTTTAGAGCTAGGCACTGAAAAGTCAGCCTGTGGATTAAAAATCATTTAGCTTCATATAGGAGGGACACCATATGCTCCATAGCTGAATAATGATGTTGTTGTTTTGTAATGAAGCTACAAAATATATTCCTAGTATAGGTGCAGAAAAAAAAATACCTGAAAGAGGGGTAAAAGTACTTTGTAGAAGTGTTGTAGCCAGACCTTTTGGTTCCTAGAGTGCACCTCCATCCTCCCAGTATCTCTCCCTCTTATAGGATCTGAGGGTTCCAGTAATGTTACACAAAATGTTGCATAGTAATGTTACAGAAAATGACAGAGACAAATAAAATATCAGCTGTAAAAAATAATTATTTTTTAAGAACACAATGGATCATATGCTGATGATGCTATGTATTAAATCTCTCTAAGAGTGGGATTGTCTGGCCTAATTATTGATTTAGATAGTGAAGGCATCGTTTTATATGTGCACATGGTCGGGTATTATAAAATTATAAACTCGCTGTCACTCCCCACAGAACAGGGGTCATTGTCCTTATTTCCTGTCTAACACTGCACCTGTTTGTCAAACTACCAAACTGATCACCTTGACCCCAGATTGCTGCTTTAGGTTTGAGTTACATCAAACTTTTTAAATCGGGTTAGTAACTGGAACGCTCTTGTTGGAATACATTTGTCTGGTGTACAGGTTTCACCACATCTGCATTTAGCCACCTAGGAGTTGTGTCTAGTCCAAGCTCATCCTTAACGCTTTCTCTCTGGTGAATGGAGAGAAAGAAGCCCCCTAAGGGAATAGTGTAAGTTGGGCTGAATAAACCACCTTCAGGAGTTACTTATGTTTGTGCATTGACTGTAGAAGGACTCTAGGTGCCTGTAAAAGGACTTTAGATGCCTTGCTACAGCCAGGCACAGCTCTGAAATGGCTGAAGTTAGGCATAATAAATACTATCAGTCTCTGGATGGTAGGTGAAATTCATTACTGGTGCTCACTGGGAGGAGGTTCACCTCATGTTTTGCAGTATTGCCTTGTGCTGATTAGCCCTTTGGACCCCACTCCTCCTATGCAGGAGAGAAACAAACAGACAAAACCCTCAAAAGTACCTGGGTAGCAGCACAAATAAAGAGGTAGTCAGAATGCAAAGAGCTCTGCACAAGTACTCCTTGCAGTATTCACTCGGCTGTGCTGCTGTCTGTGTGTACATAAACTGACTAAATGAGTCAGTAAACTTCTCTGTATTATGTTTTTAACATCCCTCACACCTGAAAGGTTGGGCTATCTCTGAGGAGTAAAACTAGCTAAAATTCCATGCCTGTTTGTGGATTTTAACACAGAGAGGATTGCCAGCAAATGTGTGGGTTTGTGATATGGACGCTTGGACTGAAACACATATTTCTTGTTGCTGAAGAAAGCTCATTAGATAGTAACGATAGTAAGCTTTCCATCAACGTTGCACTGTGCTACACATAACTTTGTGACCTGGAACAGAAAGTCTTCACAGCTGTCTTCCAGTCCACAGTCACACATCATAGGAAAAAGTTAATCTAAGCACAGAAAGGATCTTAAGAGAAAGAAACTGAAAATCTACATGTGCTTATTTGCGAAAGTGTGCTTGTTTGCAAAAGTGTGTTTTAATATAACTGTGTTCCTATTGCTTTGGCATTAAATCAAATTGCTAATCTTTGTTAAGACAGCCTTCTTTATTTTTGTCACAAATGGATGAAAAATGCAAACCCCATAAAAAATCAGTCACAGACAATTTTAATTTTCATTTTCAGGTCTACCAGAAGTGTGCTTTGTCACTTACAAAATACACTGTAGTTCAATTTAGACTGGTGGAGAAAGCATTGTTTTACAAAAGAGTGCAGGAAGATGACCATGGCCCAAAAAAGCATTATATTTTTTAACTGGGCGCTTTATTAAAGCAGTTTATTTTTCTGAACCTTGATGATCCCAGATCTACTTTGCATGTCACCTCATTCTTAGCTTTTTCTATCAGTGTAAAAACCTCAAAGGTTTTAAAAAGGTTGGTTCAAATACTCTCTATTCAAACAGTTGGGTAGAGAAAAATGAGCTGAAGTGCTCTGTAAGCTATGCCCTTCTTGGAGCAGCTGATTTAATATCTGCAGCTGCTGCTAACAAAGAGAAAACCGGTCTCCTTTGTAATTTTATTTTATTGTATGTCAAACCGCAACTGCAAATATTTTTTTTAAGTAATCAAGTGCAATCTGATATGCCTGAGCAGCAGCACTTTATTGACATTTTATCAGCCAGAGTTCCTTTGAAGGGATACTGGTGACCAAGGAAATTTGCCAGTTCAAAATGGCTATAATTGTTCACTCATTTAATCATGCACTAAAACAATGCATGTAATTGTATTGCCAGTGATATATAATTAACAAAATATTTTTTGCTATGCAGTTCTTCCTACTTTATTGATAGTTCTTTTCTATCTTAGATTAGAAATAGGCCATGCAAGGAAATCTTACTTGCATGGATCAACAAATTTAAAAACATAAGTTGCCTATTTGCTTTATTGAACATAGTAAATCTACTTGACAGATACATCTTCCTTGCTTTTATGTGTTTCTGTTGACAGCCTTTTCCAGCATAGGTCTCTCAGAGTCATCGTATTATGTTGCAGGTAGGTCGTCACGGGCTTTTGCAAAAGGTTCCAGGCAGCAATGGACATTGTGTTTTCACTTTCTCCTGAGATTTGACCGTCATACTCTAGGGTTACTATTGTGAGCACGACAAGGGTAAAAGTGTGTTGCTTCTCTAAAATTTGGAACTATTGAGATATTTGAAAGAAAAATCCAACATCACCAAATGCATTCAGAATCCTTCAAAGCACAGTTCAGGTAACCTCACCTCCAGCACAGCTATCTAGGCTTCTTCTCTGCATTTTCATAGAATCATAGATTCATTAAGGTTGTAAAAGACCTTTAAGATCATTAAGTCCTACCCTCATCTTAGCACTACCACCACGTTCACTATAAACAATGTCCTCAAGTGTCATAGCCACACATTTTTTGAACACTTCCGGAGGTGGTGTCTCTACCAGTTCTTTGGTCAGTCTGTTTCAATGCTTTTCAACCCCGTCCATGAAATTTTTTCTTAATTTCTGATCTAAACTTTTCCTGGCTTAGCTTAAGGCCATTTCCTCCGGTCCTGTCACTTGTTACCAGTGAGAAGAGACTGACCCCCACCTCTCTACAACCTCCTTTCAAGGAGTTGTAGAGAGTGATAAGGTCTCCCCTGAGCCTCCTTTTCTCCAGGCTAAGCAACCCCTCAGCCTCTCCTTGTAGGACTTGTGCTCCAGACCCTTCACCAGCTCCATTGCCCTTCTCTGGACTCACTCCTCAATGTCTTCCCTGTAGTGAGGGGCCCAAAAGTGAACCTAGTATTTGAGGTATTGCCTTGGCAGTGCTGAATACCAGTGCACAGTCGCTTCCCTGGTCCTGTTGGCCACACTATACAAGCCAGGATGTCACTGGCCTTCTTGGCCACCTGGCCACACAAATTTTGAGTCACATTCCCCAACACTTCAGAGAAAGGAGAAAGAGCTCATCACAATATAAATGAAATATGTGGTTTTCATTCCTCCTGTCACTGGAAGGTGACAACAATAACTGAGGGATTTACAGAGAAGAAAATAATTTCCTTGTCCAGAGCAGCCAACAGTCTGAAGTGGGTGTTTGTATATGCTAGAGATTACAGGGAAACAAGGTGAGCTAACACTGAATCACCAAAAGAGGGAGAATTAAATAGCATATCTCATTAATTCTGCAGTCTTTACTTTGTTACAATTAACTTAGTTTTGTCTCACTGGTTGTTAACAAGCCTGGAGAATATGCAGGCTGGTGTGGGGAAGACCTCTGGGAGGGCTGTATTTTGAGGAAGGTTTAAGTGTGAAGAGTTACTGGTACCTCATGGCTTTACAGAAGGATGTCTAAAGACAAAGATGACTTAAAAGAGGGCTTAAAGCATAAGTTTACAGACAGAGCTGGAACAAATTCTGACTTAAGGGAAGTGAAAAAGACTCTAACCAGAGAAGTTAAAAAATTCAAAACTTGTGGAAGCACTAGTGTAGATTGTCCTGGAAAGCGTGAATCCCTGTTGCTGAAGTTAAATACAGGTTAGACAACATCTGGTGCTGATGAGACAAGTCTGTCTGATGCTGCTTTGAGGAATGATTCTTTTTATGATTTTGTAATAAATAACTTCACAGTGATAAAGAGGCCCGGATGTAGGACTGGTTTTGTTCTGGATACATTTCAATCATGTCTTTGTAATGGAAGAAGTCAGTTAAAGTTTTTGTTGTACTTAATGTAAAAATTTTTCTTATTCTAGAGCTAACAAGGTTTGATTTTAAGAACTCATATAAATAAACAAATAAGATAATTTTGGAGCTTTACAAAGGCACACAGTTCAAGAGGCTGCCCACTCTTAAGCAAAAATTTCTACTGTTTCCAGACTTTTGCTCATATCCACTTTTGAATATGCCGTGATCTACCTTCATATTACTTTGGAAGACACAAGAGTTAGAAAGTAGGCAGAATATTTTTCTTACTTTTCTCTGGTATTGCTTCATTTTTGGCCTGTCTAGAGAATAACACTCACATCATGAGTGTCTAGAACTCCATTCAGTGTTGGGAAAATGGGAAGAATTGGTTCACTGTTCAGATTCATTCTGAAAGTCCATTCTGTGTGTTTAATTGTTCATGTTCATGACTGTCCAGAATCTGTGTGTGATTTCAATCCACTGCTTCTGAGTGGTGCTCATTGCGAATTTTGAAGCCTGTACAAAGAAAACAGAGTAGGCTGTCAATTCTTATTATGATTCATGTCATTCTAGCTGATTAATTCAGTGAAACATGGCATAATCACACTAGGCTAGACATATGTCAGCAAAACAACATTTGGGAAAAACACAGGACAGCCCCAGCTTTACCCTATTTCAGAGGGTTTGTTTTTGAAGGGGGCTGGATGAGCTTTCCTACCTTCATTACTTTCCTGCCCAACTTTCTCCAAAACAGGAAGAAAATTAGCTTCATCACTCTCTCCAGACTGATAATTTTAGTGAAAAGTACTAGTTTCTTGCATATAGCAAATTTTCTTTTAGCTATCTTTACTTTTTTTTCAAGGCAGGTACAGGGCACTCCTTTTCCTAAAGCAAATTTTGAGCAGGGATAAATCAAAGAGACTTCAGGAGCCTGCCAGATCCTTTTTTGACATTTGTCTTTCCTTCCTCTCCATAGCTCACACAAGGAAGGTGTCAAAGGTGACAGCAATTGGTATTTTGCAATTAAATGCTTGTCACATAGAACCATCTCTTCCATTTCCGAGGTAGAAGATGACCATTTTGTTCCGAATTTCAGGATTCAAAGGATAATGGTATTGAAGAAGAATATTGCTGAACTTTTTTTTTTTTTTTTTTTAGTTTAATATCCTCGTTTAAGTCTAATGTTAAAAGTCCAAAAAGTCCAGTCCAGAACCCAAAGACATTCATTTTTGCCCATAGAAAATGATGCAGAAACTGCAGGTTATTTGCTGGTTTACTCTGTATTAGGAGCTATAATAACCATGTTTGTTCTCCTTTTTCTATCTCCTCCTCTACTTTTAAATTTAGTTTTAAAATGTGACCTTTAAAAAAATCAAATATGAAAAGCCTCCTGTTGTTCATAGTGCTTTGCTAGGTAAGAACTTTAAAACATTTGACAGCCATTTGCCTTGTGTACAGCACAAACAGCAGACAAACTGTGCCGTGCAGCCATTAACATATTCAGGGAACTTTGGGTGTGAGGCCTTGCAGTGGTCAACAACGCGATGTTCTTGTGGAAATCAGTGACGAGTGGTGGCCCTCAGGGGTCCATGGGGGGATCAGCACTGTTTAATGTCTTCATCAATGACCCAGACAAAGAAATTGAGTGCACCCTCAGCAAGTTTGCAGATGACACAAAGCTGTGTGGTGCACCTGATGGGTGCCATCCAGAGGGGCCTGGACAAGGTGGAGGAGTGGGCCCATGGGAACCTCATGAGGCCCAACAAGGCCAAGTGTAAGGTGCCATACCTAGGTCAGGACACCCCCCAGTATCAATACAGGCTGCAGGATGCAGGAACTGAGGGCAGCCCTGCTGAGAAGGACGCAGGGATGCTGGTGGATGAGAGGCTGGACATGGGTCATACATTTGCACTCGCAGCTCAGAAAGGCAGTTTTGTCCTGGGCTGCATCCAAAGATACATGGCCAAGAGGGTGAGGGAGGAGATTCTGCCCCTCTGCTCTGCTCTGGTGAGACTCTACCTGGAGTGCTACATCCAGCTCTGGGGTCCCCAGCACAGAAAAGATGTGGACCTGTTGGAGTGGGTCCAAAGGAGGCCACCAAGTTCATTGGAGCACCTTTCCTATGAGGAAAGGCTGAGAGAGTTCAGGTTGTTCAGTTTAAATTTTTTTACAATAAATATGTCGAAACACTGGAAGAGGTTGCCCAGAGGGGTGGTGGATGCCCCATCCCTGGAAAAATTCAAGGTCACTTTGAATGGGGCTCTGAGCAACCTGATCTAGTTGAAGATGTCGCTGCTGATTGCAGCAGGGATTTGATGAGATGACCTTTAAATGTCCTTTCCAACTCAAACTATTCTATGATTGACTCTCTGATGCTCTGAATGATTCTCTGAATGAATCCTGTACTATTCCCGCTTACATTTCTGGTATTATACTAAAGCCATGCTTTATTTCTTCTGGAGATTTGTTTAAGCAGGTATGTGCTCCTAATTTGAGCAAGTAACATTTTTCTGATCATTTTTCTGATAATTTTTGTGACTACTTCTTTGCAGGTAACTTTCTGGAGGTGGATCCAATCACAAAGAACAATTTACAAGGTCCTTGATAGTCACTAAAAGTTTAAGTTACTGATAGAAAACTGATGAGATCAGATTTCTTCTTTTTCCTGGGATCTCTTCCTTGTGTCCCTGGGATATCCAGATCCTTTGATTTTTCTGAGCCCCTGGATTGTTGCACTTCTGCTTACATCTCAGGAGTATAATTTGGAGATTGAATTGTTACTTTTTTCAAATATAATATTATTTAAGCAAAAAAATGACCTCTGGGTAACATTTTCAAAAGCACATCAGTCACTTTAGAGTCTAAAAGGAAGTATGTCTTGGAAGTATATCCCAAGACACATATGGGATACAGTTCTCATTTAGTGGACTTTTGTGCCTTCAAAAATATTGCATTAGTTTCACTTTTAGAAGGGCAAGGGGCAAAGGCAAAAGTGAACTGGGACATTATATTTGCATATTCACCTACACAGTGTTTCCTGGCCATGGATTCAAGTATTTTCTGTTTAGACTTCCTAAGGCACCCTAGGTGAACTTGTAGTTTAGCTACGCATAAACTGGAAGTTTCCAACTAAACCCCTCAGTGACCTCTGCTTTCAAAATTTAGACTCTGACTTAGGAAATTATTTACACTAAATTAAATTTCAGAGTTAAACAAATTTTTAAATCCTGCAGAGATAAATTCTAATTCTACTTCTACATCTTAACCAGTTTCAGAAGTATTTCTGTTTTAACAGTTAATTTCAGGGAGAGCTTGTAGGCTCCAGGTTTGGTCAGATTTTGATATAATGCTGTATTGGTTTTGCACAGCCTGGTTTCTGGTAGCAAGGGGGCCACTGAGGTGGCTTCTGTGAGAAGCTGATAGAAGCTTCCACAATGTCCGGCAGAGCCAATCCCTGGTGGCTCCAAAGATGGATGCGCTGCTGGCCAAGGCTGGGCCAGTTAGAAATGGTGGTAATATAGAACATTTTATATGTTTAAGAACATTCTTAAATATGTTATCACAGAGGTGTTACCACCATTTCTAACCCCACTATCAAAAGCCAGGCTATACAAAACCAATACATATGCTAAGAGTACAATTTAGCTTTGTGAAAGAAAAAATTACAGAGCTTAAACTCTGCTCTATTAGCTTTTAGTAGATTTTAAACTCTAGCAATTGAACATCATAGATGAAAAAAAAATCCACAGATTTCAAATACAAATTTCAAAGGTATTAACTAATTTTCAAACCTTACAACATCTAGAAAGTAATTCTTGTACTTCCTGCTGGGGTGCTTGGCGTTGTGGCAGTGGTTCTTTCTCACCATCAATGCAACCAGGAAAAACAGCAAACTAAGTTTCAGTGCATGGCAGTAAAAGTAATAAAGGAAGAAAGGGAATGGTTTCTGAGGGGATTTTTAAAATAAATCGAGCAGGAAGGATGATCTTCATTTAAACTAAAATGGAATCAGACTGCTGACACTAAAAATAGAAAAGGTCAAATGGTAATTTTTTAAGTTTGAAAGAAAGCTGGCAAGTGAGGGAGATTTTGAAATGCCGCATCCTCTAGATAGGAAGTTATAAACCTCTGTATCCTTAAATAAAAGATAGAACAGAAGTTGATACAACTGAAAAAGAAAGCAGCAAAGAAAAGCTTCAGGTAAAGTATTCTTTAAGCAGTGGATGTGAAAACAGACATGCAGGCTAACAAGAAACTTATATGGATTTCTAAACATATGCTACAAGTCTAACAATAGCTGAATGAGCTGAAATACCAAATGATAAATTAAGATACTAAAAAAGCAGGTAAAAGGCAGAAACTGGTGAAAGCCACGAGAGTGATATATTAAGTGTATAGGTCATTCCCACCAGTCACCCAGTTCAGAGAGGAAAAATTACTGTGACACTGGAGGGAGACACAAGGGAGGCAAGGGAGCCAACTGAACAAAAAGCACGGTAATAACTGCAGAGTTTATTTATGTCCATGTAGATTGTGTAAGAAAGGTTACAGTGCAGAGACTGGATTTTTTGTAGCCTTCCTAGACCAACTAATTAGCAATTCAGGCAACTCTTGAGGTAGGTCTAAGCAGTACAAGGAGGACCAATGAAGAACCCACAGGAGAGGAGGGATAACATTTTTTAATTCAAAACCCTTTCTGCAGCAAGACTGAAAGTTTCACAGAATCACAGAACAATCTGGGTTGGAAGGGACCTGAAAGATACACTACCCTCTTCAATAGCATTTCATTAAATTGAGGGCACTTCTAAAAATAAAATCAAAAACTGTAATCTAAAGGGGTAAAATGTTTGCATGTGGCACGAGGATTGTTTACTCGCACCACATTATAATCTCGATGTGATTGAATAGTATCAATCCAAAGAGATTTTCAGTCACACAGAGAGCCTGACTGACCCTATCCCACAAAATCATAATATTTAAACAGTAGATGAGAATATTAGAATTTTTAAAAGAGCAGCTGGTCCTGTAAAAAGTGAAAGTTGTGTTTGGGTAAGGAAGACATTGCAAGATCGGGCAAATAAACTCATAATAAACCAGGTCAGATTGTTTTGAGGAATAGCTTGTTGAGTGGATAACAATTAGGAATACAAACTTTTTCAAATATATCAGGAGCAGGAAGCCTGTCAGACCCTGCCAAATAGGTGATCACAATTTAAAATAAGCACTTGAGAAAGATACAGCCATGGCAAAGTTGCTAAATGAGTTATTGTATTGATATTCATCACAAAGAGCCTTAGGGAGAATCCACACAGCCTTTCTTCAGGAGGGAAGAATTTGAGGCACTGTATCAAATTGACATGTCAGCAGAAGTTTCAAACAACTCTATCCAATAAACAGGAACAAATCACCAAAACCAGATGTTGCTGAACTATGAGATGTGCTGTTTAGCTATGTCATAACTTAAGTTCAGCCAACAACAAACAAAATTAAAGGAACTAAAGCTGGCCAATATGTTTCAGTTTTTAAAATGGTTTTAGTAAAATTTGAACAAATGTTCCTTCTGCACCAGAAAAAGGGCATGAAAATATTGAATTAAAATATAATAGAAGCTATTAGAAGAGACTTTGACAAACCTTTTGCAGAAAAATCACACCTCTTCTGGCCATTGAAGATTTTTGCCAGGCTCTATTTTTGAAAAGCTCTTATGGTTTATACAGCTTCACTGAACTTCCAAATAGTCTTTGACAGCACTCCTCAACAGAAATTATTATAAATGCCATTGGAGGAAGGTCATTCCATGAATTAAAAAGGTAATGAGCAGTTAGGGAACAAAGATATGAGTGAATAGTTTTTGCTACCTGCAGTCTCTACAGAATTGTAATACAAGAGGAAAAAAGAAGGTTCTTGGGATATTACTTGACAAAGTAACTGTGCACTAAAAAGGGCACTGAAAAGAGAAATATTGGACTCATTTTGGTTAGTTCTCTGAAGATGTTGGTTCCATGCCTAAGATGTCTCAAAAAAACCAACAACAAACCCATAAAACCATGTTGGGAAATAAAGCAAAGATAAAGTGGGAAAACAATGTTATACTACTATGTTATCATTCTGTGCCAAAAAAATGTAAGTATTGTTTACTGTTCTGGGAAGTCCTCTCTAAATATTTATGACATAACTAGAAGAGGCACAGGGATACAATATCGATAATCAGAGTAGAGAAAGACTTCTATACATGGAGGCATTACTCAGGTTGGGACTTTTAGACCTGGTGAAGAACAATTTATGCAAGGTAGAGTAGAAATTCAGAGGATAGTGAAAGGAGAGGATACATAAGAACAGTAACTTTCTCATTTACACCTATCTTAAGAATAAAGAATTACCAGATAAAATTCTCAGGCAGCAGATTTAAAACAAACAAGAGGAATATAAAGCATGTAATTACATCACATAGCTCGTTATCCAAGGATGCTTAAAGTGCCAAAAGTCTAAAAGGTTTCAAAAAGCCACTACAGAAAATCTATGATAAAAATACATTATGTGGCTCAGGAATTTCAAACCCACAGATTTCCAAAAGCAGTACTCCCAATATTTTCCACAGTCCACCTCTTTGGCTATGTGTTTAGTGAGACCATTGATTAACCCAGTGCCCTCATGCATTTCTGAGGGATCTCCACACACCAGGGTGTATACTGAGGTACATAGTCTTCATCGCTTTCTGTCTTTCAGGTGACACTTTCTCACCAGAGGCATTCCATGTAGCTTATAAATACACAAGTGGGCTTATATATTATCTTGGTGGAAAACAGAAAAAGGCCTCCAAGGTTACTGGCTGCATTTTCAAAAAGGAAATTGATGCTACCACTATAAGTTTATTTTATAAATTCTTTGGAGCAATGGTTGCTTTCTTTTGCTTTTGACTTCTTTCATGTGGGGGGCAAGAAGGCACCAAAATAATTCCTCAGGGTTCAGAGGAGAGATGTCTGTGCTCCTCCTTCTCCCAGATAGCTGTGCAGTTATGAGTGGAGATCTCCAGGCCTTAGAACTGTCTGTCTTCCTGTGCCATGGCCATACTGCTTAGTGACTTCAGAGGTTGCCACACAAGCAGAAATACATAGAGACAAATCTAAGATCAGACACAGGAGTATTAGGTTTTGTAAAACTAACATGAGCTTTTCTTCTTTTAACCAATCTAATCTGCCTCCATGGGAGTATATTTTTCTGTTTTCCTTTTGGCCTCCTTTAGCTGGCTGATCTCCCCCTAATTAGCCACCTCATTGGAGGGTTAGCATCTTACAGCTTCTAAGACATCCATGGCCAGAAAGTCCTATGTCTTTTCTGCTTGCTCTGACCTTAAAATGAGAAGAGAAGGATTAAAAACAAGCAAATTACTCCCCTAAGAGAGGAGGGAGAAAATCCAGCTGCTGGCAGGAACACAGCAGCGGCAGAGCAGGAGCGCACTCCCCCCGCCTTCGCCCTGGGCCCCTGAGTGAGCGCTCAGGGTGGTCCCCAGGGAGCTGGTACGGACACCACAGCCCAGCCGGCACCAGCTCAGTGATGCTCACACAGGACTGGCTGCAGATGCACAGCACCAGTGTTGGGATGTTATGTGAGTAACAACCATTGTCTTACACGACGGTGATTTTTATCACTGTGTCAAGATACAGCAGAGGGAAACGGAATAATTTAATTAAAGCATCCAGCACTGAGAACAGATGAAATTACAGGTTTCATATTGGCATTCTGCCAACTTGTGTTAGAGAGAAAGTATTTCTAGCTACCTCCACACAAAGAAAAATCAAAATATAGACTCAATAATTTTGATTTAAATATGTCTTCTTTTATTTTCTTGTTTAAGTTCAGGAAGTGATGTTAAATCTACAAGACAAAGTACCATTCTACTAGACTTGCCAGTACTGTCATCTGGGAATATCCGTATTTGAGTATGAATCCAACCTTAAATTTTTCTGCCAAATAGGCTTTTGGTACTGTTTTGTTTTAATCAATTCTTCCAGAAAAGACAGATAGAGGAAAAAATCTAATCTCATGTAGATGCACCTGCTTCAGTGAATGATGACTTTGTTCCATTATTTTATATCTACACTTATCTTTATTGCAGCAATGAAATAATTCTTTCAGAACAAAGTAAATTCTTGAATTGACTAAATATTTACAGTACATAAAACCACTGAGAAATTTACCTGCCGATCATCCCAATCACATACTTCAATACTTCTAAAACAGGAAAGGATGGAATATAGCTTTTACTTCAAATAAGGCATCCAGTGTTTCAAACTGTTTCAAAACTGTATTTCTTCTCCAGCAACAACGTGCTTTTGTGCCAACTCCTAAATAACCATAAATTTCTTTTTATATAAACCTTAATGAATGCTTGGCCAAGATGCTGTGACTGTTGGCTTCTACCTTTGAGCATAAATGGAAAAACTGCACACTGAGCAAAACGGAAAAAAAGATCACAGCAAGCCCAATGTTGCATTTTGCATTTAATGTGAAGGAAGCCTTGTTTTCGTGGTGTTGCAGTTTTCAGTGTTTTTAAATCTTAAAGTGGCTGATCAATTTAAGGTAAGTGGCAGGCATTTGGCCTAGTTCCCAGTCTCTGCTTTCCTCCCAGAAAAGAAAGGATTCAGTCAGACACACAGACAAGGGGCATCATCGGTGGCTCTCACATTCCAAGCATTTTAGCACAGATTAAGTTGGAATGGTTTTACTGTTTACTGAAATCTCCTAGGTGTTGCATTTTATCCCCCTCTGGCTGTGGTTATCCAGGTTGAGCTTCTCAGGTCAGGACCTCCATAAGAAAAATGGCTTGTGGAGCCTTGAAGGGAAATACAAAATACAGGTCAAGACTCCTTATTAAAATGCAATTTCAGCAGCTTATTGCAAAATGTTAAGTCCCCAGACACCAGGTAATTTAGCAGTGAACTTTTTTCCTAAAGCTTGCAGCAAGGCAAGAGCTGTTTTACATGCATTCCAGAGGAAAAAGCGAAGATAATCTTCTTAAGAAGGACAAAACCTCAGCACTTTGTGTGTCTGGAAATAACCAGCAGATAATTAAGTGTTATTTTTAGACTTTTTTCCCCTTTTAGGTGCAATAAAGTACAGATTTCACTGTCTAATAACAAACTCAAATTTGGCTTTATTATGTAATTGTGAAAATTTTTTGGTTGTTTTAAGAGCTCGTGTCTACAAGCAATAACTTTTAATAAATGTATGTTTTAATATAGTCACCCCTTTTGCAGACACTCAGGCCCAGATTTTTTGAGATATTAAGGTGATAAATTAGCTCAGGCTTCCTGGAATTGCATATGCACAAAGGATATTGTGTGGAGAGTTCTTACTATCCACGTTCATAGGAGCTATCAGATGTTTGACTGTTTGCAGTACTGGGGTCAGAGGTATGAATGTGAGGCTGCTTTCTTGTTGATAGCTTTAGAAAAAAAATCCTCAGCTATTCATCTCATTTTTTTCCAATTAGCTATGCCTTTAAAATAAATTGATCACCAAATTGAAATGGAAAGTATTTCTGCTCAGAAGTGAACTGGTAGTTTTGAAAAATTAGGCAGAATAGGAACATGAAAAATTTAGGGGCTACACTTCTTTTTTACAAGTGAAGACGTTTCTCAGATATATACTCCGGCCAATTTGCAAGCAGTTTCCCTTGAAAATGTCGGTCTTTCCACAGCTTGGGTTTTAATGACCCCTAATAACACATCTGAAGATATTCTGCTCCTTAAACCACTTATTGAAGACTGATGTTCCAGATGTATACATGAGCATGCACATGCATGTCAGTGATTTGACTGGACTGAACTGACCCTGCCTCTGGAGTCTCAGTTGCACAGCAACACTCTGGGAGGTATTGACACATTGCAGCCAGGTGCCAGTGCCTTTCTGGAAAGCATCATTACATAGTCAAATCTTCCATCATTTATGCCTTTCTTTCCCAAGTTCAGTCTTTAAAAAGCAAGGAGTAAATTCAATGGGAAAAGTTGTTTTTTTAATCAAGCGAGTTAACTTACAAGGGAATATACTCAGAGTCTTTAGGTAGGAGATGAAAAAACATTCAGAGTTTGTGAAAGCTCAGATAGGCAGGGAGAGCAGGGCAGTGCCAAGGACAGTGAAGAGCCATATAGAAGCCACACACACGCACACTGAGAGGCAGGGAAGGAGTTAAAAGCAGCCCCAAGGAGGGGCAGGAAGCTGACCAGCTGTGTGCAATTGCAGCTGCTGCTATAAAAAGGCTTTGCCTTAGAGGACAAGGAGTCACAGTAGAAGGGAAGGAAATTCTTCTGGTGAACTAAGTTCAGTTTTGACAGGAAGGAAGTGGGTTCTCGATGGTTGGCTACCTGAAATTTGGAAGACCTTGTAAGTGTCTAATGGATGGAGTGAGTTTATCCATTTGATCAACAGGTCTTGCTTGCTGTTAGTGCTGTCTAACCAATGTGTGTCTTAAGCCTTCTTCTGTATTCCCATTTAGCAAAAAAATTGTTGAAAATTGTAAAACACTGTATCTCATACTGATATTTTTGTCCACTGTTGTGCAGAAGCGCCATGCTGACCCTTCTGTAAGGAGAGATGGTTTTATTATGGGACTGTTTTCATGAGGTCTTTGAAATAGAACTAGGTCTTGGTAGGTTGTGAGGGGGTGTAAAATGCTAACTGGGCAAGTTTGTAGCAGCACTCTCCCAGAACAAGGCTACCCTGATAGAGGGTTCAGCTGTAAAGGGAAGGAAGTGTCTTCCTGACAATCCTTGAGGAAATGACTTAACCCTCAAGGGGAAGAGAGCAGAGGAAAAAGACTGCGTTATATATCCCAATAAATACTCTTATGCATACAGAGATGTTTAAAAAAGCAGGTTTGGACTTGATATTGATTTATTCCACATGTTGCTGTCCTCTTCCTCCTCACAGTATTTGTATGAATTCTTCTGTGAGGGATAACCTTACCTGAACATATCCTAGTAGTACAAATGGATTCTTTTTTTACACCAAATAAAATATATTAGCATGTTATCAGAATCTCTAGGTGAGATTTTTCCATCCTTGTTTTTAAGGTGGAGGCATATATGGAGGTCAGTAAAAATGAACCACCATAGGTAGGTAATAAAATTTTTGTATCCTGATGCTGCAGTTCAGTTCAGCTGCTGAAACACTGCGGGTATAGCATATAGCACACAAGCCCCTTAACCATTCTCGGACAGCAGCTTTCTTCTGCTGGCTCTACAGCCTGGCTGGCTCTTATTTTCCCTTTGGCTCTTCTATGGAAAACAGAGAGGGTTTTATTAACCAAGGTTGCACTGCTTGGGAATGGTTTGTACCTTGCCAAACTAATCACTGCAAAGTGTCACAAGATTAGATTTGTCCTGGCTGACTAATTCAGGCTCTTGTGAAGCAGCAGAGAAAAAGTAGCAGAAGAAGATGAAGAGGATCTTAAACAGGAATTAGGGCTGGTTGTGCTGCAGGGTGCGAAAGAAATAGCAGATCCAATTCCCATTTGTATTTGAGATCCTCTGATACCTGCAGAGGATAATATAATGGAGCTCAGCACAAATGAGATGCTGAAGTTTGCCTCCCAAATTGCTGGGATTTTAAGTGGTTGTGTTAGAGACAACTTTCTCAGAGAGAGTTAAAGTCTGAGCTCTTTTCCTTTTCACCTCATATGATTGTTCAGCACGTATTGTACCCCTGGTGTCACATGCAATGGCCATGGCTGATCCTGCCTGTACCAAGGCACAGTGCAGTGGTCAAACTGACTGCAGCTGATGGTGTGCAGGGCAGTCCTGATTTCGTGGGCACCCTGAAGCACATGTGGCATGGTGGCCATCACTCACCAGCTGACTCGCAGTTTGCTTCCTTCCTCTTCCAGCCCAGATCATTCAGGCCCACTCAAAAGAGGTTTTTGAAGAAGGCTTCTGTGTTTGCTTAGAGTTTGTCTAAATGACTCTGTGATAACCTGTGTGTAGCACATGCATATAACTAAGATGATACGGATAATCAGTGAACCTGCTACACATCCCACGTGAATACTCTTTATCTACCCCATACATAAAGTAAAGTATGAATTATTGGATTTTCCTAATTTTATTTAGTTCGATCATTAATGTAATTCTGGCCATAAAAAGAGCTCTTCTAGTTAAACCTATTCCTGTCCAAATTGCGAGAATATGAGGAAAAATTATTTTGCCTTTAATTCAGATCCTATTTTTATGCAAATGAGTGTTCAACTGTGGACATCCCCGAGAACCTATTATTCCTATATTGTGGAATTTATAATTACACTTAATAAATGAGGCAGGAGAGGAGGCCTAAACTCTCTTTAAATTGTTTATTTATGTTGATGTGGTTTATTATTTATTTATCTATCCAAGCAAGCTATGCTGAGACACCAGGTTGTCTCTTGCAGACTTCATCTGAAGTTACAGGCTTGGTGAATGATATCAACAAAGCAAACATTATCTCAGACATATGTTTTAATGGTTTGGTTGACAGAATAGAAGCCAAAAGACTTTAATTTAAGCCCTAGTTAGGTAATTTATTATTACTGATTTCTCACAAGAACATTATCATGATTAAAGAGGAGACTCATCATTTGGATTATACAGTCCAGTCACTCATTTGAAGAAAGCCAAAAAATGGGATTGTTGATTGCTAATAACTGAGCTAATCTCCCAAGGTGTTGGCATGACAGGCAGTATTCTTTGGAGCTCAGCCAAAGTTTGCAACTGGAAAATCCTATGAAAAATCCCTTTCTCCTGAGAGGTTCATAGCAGCATTGCTCTATGGATTGCAATCATTAAATAAGAAGGTCACTTATATCTTTACCAAGCTCCTCTATTATTTCAAATTAGTATGTGGCAACGCCCTCAAAGGTAAAATGGAATATAATATACTGTGTTTGAAATCCATTGCCCATGCACTTGTTTAATAACCTCTACCAAATATTTTAACAATTACATTCATTCTCACAAAGTCTCTGTGATTAGCCACAAATAATTTTATTCATATTTATATGTACCTTTTAGAGCATAGGTTCCTCTTACAGGCAATTTTCCATTGTTTTAAGGCTATATAGCCTGACATTTATCATGCTCCAGGTTACGATGCACACTTTCATAGGAATCTATAAATTGTAATAATAAGATTGTTTTTAAAAATATATATGTTGATTTTATGAATATATAGTGGTTAATTAAAAAAAAAATTAAAGGTGTCCTATTAGAAAATGTTTTCAATCAATAGCTGGAAATGCTTGAAATGCTCGGATGATTGAAAGTAAATCAAATAGGCCAGGATAACTGATAATTAATTTCCCCACCAAAAAGTCATGGGAGGAACTGTGGAATTTAGATGTTAGTTCTCTCTTACTGTAACCATACCACACATTGCCTCAACTTTTCCAGACAAAACTTAGAAGCCAAATTTTAAAATTTTAATTAAAATTTTTATTTTAAGCTAAGCAAAATTTAGGTTAGCTAGTTCCTTCAATGGAGAATTTCCAAGCAAATCTTTAATCTATCAAAAATGACAACAAATTTCTCTAGAGTATTCATAAAATCTTTGGTAGATCTGACCTTTGTTTGTAGGTCCTGAGTTTTTAAAATTTTTTGTTTTCTGTTTGTTGGTTTGGTTTGTTTTTTTCTTACAGATGAGTTTTAACATTTTTCAGGCTTCTAGTTTAATGCAAAATCAGAGCAGGGGAGAAACAGAAAGATAGAGAAAAAAAGTACTGTAACATCCATTTGATAGGTTACCTAATAAGACAAACACCACTTTTTCAATAATTTTATTTAATTGACATAAGCTAGAAAATTCACAAAGGATTAAGTCACTATGGAGTACCATAAAATTACCCTACTAATTTTTTTTTGCATACCATTTTAATAATATTTCCTTGCTGTTTATGCAGCATGGAATGTTATCTTTATGTTCACCGTTCTTGGAAGAAGCCAGAGAGCTTTTCATTTGTTCCCACATCTATCTAAAATAAATTACAGATAGAGCTGATGGTATCTGGTCCTTCCTTCCCCTCTTTCCTCCTCTTTCCCCCTCTTTTCCCTGTCTTTGTTCTAGGTTATTTTTCCTTCCTTCTCTTTGGCCCTCCTCTAATGATAGCAAAATTCAGAGAGCCTTGGCATTTTCAAAAATATTTTGTTAATTACATGATTTGTAAAAAAATTCAAAATAATTTCTTCAACATTTTTCCTGCCTTAACATGTTGCAGATTTGTACAATGCACTCAATAGCTTTCTAGTGAACAAACCGCATAGTTAATGAAAATTTAAAAATTGTCATGTGCTGTTTTTCCTGGGAGTGACATTTTACTGTTTTTTTGAAAAAGAATCCTCTGTTTTGCAGTGTTGGCATTTATCTGGCAGGTTAATCTTAGTCAGACAGTCTTTAATGGAAACTGAGGAAAAAACCCAGCCAAGAACTGATAGATAATATAGAGATGAACAAAATCTTAAGTTCATAAATGCAGGTTGAAAGCTTCTGGTTTAGCCTGTTAGCTTAAAGGTCCCATTATGCTGCCCATGAGTGTGTGGCTTAAGCTTGTGCAATGCAAATAATTGATTCTCAGTCTCTTGGTGTATCTATTTAAAAAAAAAAAAATAGATGTTTTGGTGAAAATTGCAGTATGATTGAACACAAGTTATTACATTCAGCACAGGCTTAGTGATACTCACTGTGATGCAGGTAGTGAGAGTAAAAAGATATGGCTTGTACTAAGAGATTAGACAAAATCCCTGTGCCCCCTTCAGTTCCTAAAGCCTGTGATTAAAGCATGTTAAAGCCCAGTTTTGCACTAATGAAAACAAGGAATCAGAACACAGGATAGCAGTCTCAATCAGAACTTGGCTAAAAATCCGGCTGTTGTGACCCTGTTTTAACTAAATATCATAGGTTTAATGGTCAAGACATCTAGTTAGCTCTAATTTAAAAGATACAGCATGTCTCCTTTAGCTTTGTCCCAACAGTAAAAAAGAGAGTAGAGAAGCCCCCACTGAAATATCTGTCTTTCAGCACCATAGCTGGCAGCCTCATATTTCTGTTTTATCCTAACCTAACTGAGGACCAAGAGCATGTCAATGGGTATAAATTAGCCAAACTGAGAAGTCAAGTAAAATGTTTTATATGAATATCAGAGCAGAAAATTCTAGATGAGTACTATTACAAAGGCACATAGACTAATAATCTTGGTACATTTTATCCTGGAAGATACTCCAGGAAATCCAAAAATATCAATTAATGTAACTCACTGGAGTGGGCAAGGATCTGAAACCTTAAGAAATAAAGTTGTGAAAAAGTTGAGATTTAAACAGTATAAAAAATATACTCTTCAGAGTACAAGCCATATCCAGCATCTTAAAAACTGCTGCAGTGCTGTTGTTGGATGTCAAAAAAATGATCAAAGAAGGGATTTGGAACAACATGACTGCCTTGCCTCCTCACAATCTGATGGAAACTGCAAAGTGCAAGTAAACATTATATAACCTGACAGGATCTGGGAAGGTTATAAATCTGTAGATAAAAAACAACGTGGGAGATGTCATTTACGTGGTTTTCAAGAAGTTTTGATAATAAATTAATAAGGAAGTCAAATAATTGTGGATCATTGAGTAAACGGCTTGTTTGGATTAAATTTTTTTAAATGATAAAATCAAAGTAATAGTGAACAGGTGCTCTTTGGAGTAATAAAAAATAATAGTTAGGTTCCCCAGTTGCTGCTATGGGCATGGTGTTATTAGATACACTTAGAGGTCATGCCTTGAAAGAGGAAGTTTTATTTCGAGAAGGTATTGTATTTGAAGTTGAAAACCAACTGGAAGAATAAGAAATGTAATTTTTTATTAAAAGCATAGTGGTTTTCAAAAGGTTCTGATAACCCCTGAAAAAGGAAATACAGTAATCTTCATTTTCCCAGCTGTTTTCTTTATTAGAACAAGATAAAAATGAGTAAGTATTGTAGGGAGCAGCAATTCCCGCTGCACGTTCTCTAGGAATTCTTGTACCATGGCTAAAGGTGATTGAATACCAGAGAATATAACCATTTTAAATAAAAAAATAATATAACAAATAATATATAAGAAATGCTTTTAAAACATCTTTTTTTCTGCTGATAAACTTTGATTCTTTTCAGAGGAAGATACAGAATTGCAATAAAATGCATTGTTATTTCTTGTCAGCAACTAATGTTAGCAATGGTTATTTGCATGTATAGTGACATTAAATGCAGTTCTGTCTTACCTCTTTACAAATTGCAGCAAAACTTATCCGTTGTTTAAGATACAGAACGAAAACCTAGAAATGATATGCTCAGTTCTGCTAAGGTGTCCTTTGTGTATTAACTTATGTTTACAGTCCTCCAGTACAGAGTGAAATGATGGATAACGTAGAGGATAAATACTCTCAGGTACACACAGAGGTTGTAAAGATGAATGATATTTTAATCCTAAAGAAAACAAAAAGTTTAAAAGTATCTGACTGAAGAATTGAGAATTCTCAGGAAAACCACAGAAACTCACAGTCCATCTGCTGTTCCCAGCTGTGCAACAGAAGACAAAAAAAAAGTGAGAAATGCAAAAACAGAGCTTTTCCAAGACAGAAAAGGAAATATTTCCTTCAGCTGTGTGCAGTCAGACTGAAATTCAGTACTGCAGGAGGTAGTTGCAAGACTGCAGTTGGATTTTACAAAAGAAGTTCATAAAAAGGAGTTTTACAAAAGTTCATTCATTCCAGTTGTTTGTTCATTAACATTTGTAGCTTTACAAGTCAACCCTGTGATAAGAGTGCACAAACTTCCCACCTCAGGACATAGGCAGTCAAGATTAAAACTCCCTGCACCCATAGTTTTTGAGAAGTATAGAATCATTTCAGTTGGAAAAGACCTCTAAGGCTCATGAAGTCCAACTGTTACCTAGCGCCACCATGTTTACCATTAGACCATGTCCATAAAAGCCACATACACACATTTTTGAACAGTTCCAGAGATGGTGATTCCACCACCTTCCCTGTCAGCCTGTTCCAATACATAACTACCCATTCAGTGAAGAAATCTTTCCTGATTTCTAACCTAACCCCCCTTGGCACAACTTGGGGCCGTTTCCTCTCATCCTGTCACTTGTTACCTGGGAGAAGAGGCCAACCCTCACCTGGCTACAACCTCCTTTCAGGCAGTTGTAGAGAGTGATAAGCTCTCCTTTAGCCTCCTTTTCTCCAGGCTAAACAACCCCAGCTTCCTCAGCCACTCCTCACAGGACTTGTGCTCCAGACCCTGGAGGTATTTCCATAACAGCAACGTTCTCTAGGCTGCAACCACAACTTTAAGAGAGAGAGGAAAGCAATATTCTCAATTTAAACAACAAAGTGAAGTAAAGCATGGCCCTGACATGTTTGAGCTGATAGAAGCTCTGTCCCTTACTCAAACCACAGCAGCATTTATCTGTAGAAGCACCTTTCACTAGGTATGCCAGTACCCAATACTTGAATTGGATAAGAGTCAGCAGCAAAATCTCAAGATGTCATTGGCCACCCAAAGGAATGAGAATCTGCAGTCATAGGCTAACTAGTCATCAGCGTGAAAATACAATAAGAAGTCATTCATCCCAGTGATAAAAGACCCAGAATGAATGGCCTCTTGGATGCCGGTGTAAATGCTGGCAGAAGCACAAGGAGAAGGATCTGTTTAGTGCATCCTATCTGGGTATTTGTTCCAGATACTGACAGCAGGGCTAAGAGTTTAGACAAATGTACATTCAGCATTAGGAGATCTCATGGAACTTTGGTACTGAGCACAAATCGAGCTGTGCCATCTGAAAGATGGAAAAGATCAGGATTTTGGTATCTTATAATTTGGCTGGTTTTGAACAGATCTACATAATTCCCACAAAAAGCATTTTCTTGACTCCAAGACTACACTGCCACCAAATTTCAAAGCCCATTTAAAAACCACAATATGTAAACTTTTCAAACAAAATGAATTATATTTTAATGTGATTGAAAGCATTAGGCATCCTAGAGATAAGGGGAACTCATACTGCCCCCGTGTTGTAGTTCAACTGTTGTAAAACATGGAGAGCCCTAAACAGCAGACTTCCTCTTCATAGGCATTGTATATAATTTTTTTTCAGAGCTGCTGAAATCCAGAAATAAGCAATCTACTACTGCAGCCCTGTTCCATGTTGAGAAAGACATATTCATGTATTTCTGCATACAGCAGTGGAAAACATAGGTTGAAGAGGTGGGTAAAAGGATAGATATACTGTTTAAAGCTCAGGGATGAAACTCATTTAAGGCAAGAACACTTTGCTCTCAGATCATTAATAGCAAGCAAATCAGGCAATGCAGAGGGAATCTGCAGTGAAAAGGATCCCTTTCAGTCTATATTTCATGGTGCTCTTTAAGGAGGGGTCCCCTCTTTTCTTTTATTTTGAAATCAATGTCTTTTATAGCAGTCATTGTGCTCCCTGTCCCCCCCACTGAAATGACAGGATGGGTTTCAGTTTATCCCAGTGGGAGCCCAGCAGCCGGGAAGCCAAGTGGTGGGATATCTTTGTAACTGCTTGGCAATTCCGACCAAGACAAAAGTTCTCCAGCAGGTTAGAAAGATGGATGCAACAACTACAGGGCCAAACCAAACCAACAAACATTGGCCAAATTAATTCCTCGGTATAAGGTATTTATTGTGCCTGCGTATGATAAACCCAAGAATGAATCTGGTATCCGATGTCTGGCAGTTCTGCCTTGAAAGAATTCTGGCTTTATTTTCAGGGGTACCCATAGCTCCTTCTGACTATTGTAGGAGAGCACGCTACACTACCCAGCAATCCCCAAAAACTAGCTAGTGATTAACTGTAAATTTCCCCACAGCATAAGAGGCCTTTTAAGATGCTTTCTAAGGCACTTTTTTGAGTCCTTTAAGATTTATCAAATCTGTAAAGAACTTCTTCAGAAAAAAACCCCAACAAAAGATGCAAGCTTGGTTGTTTAGCTTCTCTGTTAGTTGAAAAAAGTGTCCAGAAAACCAAAATGGTATACCATTATTAAAGTCTCTAGCTCTGTACACATATTAAGCCCTTGGGAGGGGAGGGAGAAGGTGCCACACCCAAAACTTCATTTTTCTTCAAGCAGTGACCTGTTTTCTACTTTTTGTGACCAGAGGAAAAAAAAAATATTGGCATGCCCTAAGCCAAATATGTACCTATGTTCTGCTGCAGCTTTGTGCCTTTCCCTCTTTGACATGACCAGGTCTTTAGCTGTGCTTACTTTTGTCCACAATTTCTGAATTCATAGACTTAACATCTTTTAGGCTTTGAGATAGTTTTTTATGGCCTACTGAAGCTACTGTGGAAAAGGTACACCTGTTACTGACAAATGAGTCACAGAAGCTGTAGAAGGATATTGGTTTAAATATTTACTGGATCTAATGCATTACAACTAAAACATTTATCATCTCTTAACATACTGAATATTGTACATTTACTAATAACGGAATGACTTTTAAATTCCTTTTGCCACCACACCTTACAAGTGCTAAGCTTGGGATATCAGTTTAGTTCTATTCTTGAGCAAGAATGGAGTTTCTCCCATTTCCCCAGTATTTCCTCTTTATTTCTTTGTGCACTGAAGTAATTATTCAGTTAACAGAAACAAGTATGATTATGATTAGTGCTTATTAGAAAACTACTAGTCCAGAGCCAGAAGAGGGAGCCTAGAGAGCAAAACATTCTAACATTCTTGTCTGTTTGCCACTAGCTTCTAGGCTGGGTTGTTGGGTTTTAGGGGTGGGTTTTTTGTTTTGGGGTGGTTTTTTTCTGTATTGGTTTGGTCGGTTTCTTTTTTAAATAATTGTTCAACAATAGAGCTGCACATAGGAATGGGGATAATAAGAATTGTCATCCTCAAGTTTCACTGTTAAACAAAACACCATCAAAGAGTAGAATGCATTGACCTTTTATCATCAGATTTGAAGAGGACATAAAGATGCCATAGTGCAAAGCTCAGCCTTTTGCTGTGGATCTCAACCACTCCACTTTGGCATGCCCTAAGCCAAATATGTACCTATGTTCTGCTGCAGCTTTGTGCCTTTCCCTCTTTGACATGACCAGGTCTTTAGCTGTGCTTACTTTTGTCCACAATTTCTGAATTCATAGACTTAACATCTTTTAGGCTTTAAAATAGCATAATTCCACTTTTTTTTATATATATTTGCAGGGAATAAAAAGTGTTTCTATTAATAATATTCATTTTCCTCAATCTCCAAACCTCCAAACTCTTATTTTAGTGTGGGTTTTTTTCTCTCTTTATTGTCCTTCTCCTTATTTTGGCCACTTAGAGAAATGAGAAAGGGTCCTCCCTGGTGCCATGTTTGCTCAGCTGTCCCTGTCCTGTTTTATGTGGGTTCCAGGGATCACTCCTGTAACAAGCACAGTTCTCCTGCAGTCCCCAACCACAGAGAGGAATTCCCTCAGCTCCTCTGGATTCTGTCAGAGACACACACAAAGCCCTGAAGCTGTATTTGTGGCTCCAGAGCCACAGACTAGGGATTATTTTGTGTGGTGGGAGAAGGTGTTCCCTCTTCAGAAACAAGTATCTTTACACTAAATGTGAAGTTCACTAAAAGCAGTTTTCCCTGTATCTTGAGACTGTTATGTAATCAATATCAATTAAATATGAAGAAGAAGAGGGAAAGAAGCAGCTGATGATTCACAGAAGTGAGATGTACTTTTGTAAGACCTGTCAGGAAAAAAGAACAAAGTCTTTCTTTTCATCTGTTTCTTTCCATGAACAAATGCTGCAGGTTGCCTGGAGAGATCATGGAGTTTCCACTCTCAGAGATATTCAGAAGCCATTGGGCAACTGGCTCTAAGTAACCCCACTCGAGCAGTGGGGTTACTTGAGCAGGCGGGTTGGGGCAGATGACTTCCGAAGATACCTTCCAGCTTTGACCATTCTGTGAATAATAGGAATAATTTAAATTTAATTGAAACTAAAAGGTAATGATTGCTTTTTTCGCAATTTATTCTGGTTTATGGTTTTTACTGTATTGAAAAATATGTTCAACCTTCTCTTGCTTTTTGTTGCATTTTTGCTTCCCTGCTTCTTAGTTTTCTCAGATATCAGATCTCCGAATGCCACAAGAATGATTGTCTAACAATATTCTTGATCCGACTAAAACTGTGGAACATCTAGAAATCTCTTATTTTTTCTATACTGCAACAGCATTTCAGGATCAAAAAGGCTGAGAAGTCTGGCCTAACTATATAGCAAAACTCACCTGGAAAATAACTTCTTTCCCAAGCTGATCAGAGGATGTGTTAACAGCTTCAGCAGTAATTCAGATGCTCAAGAAAACTGACCTCAAGGTTAAATAAAAGAGTTTTGCGTTTCCTAAGCTGTGTGTTTTAAATTACTACAATACTTCGCAGTATCGTCAAATTTTGCAAGACTGCCTCTCATCACCAACCATTACCCTGTAAGTTTCACTGAAAAAATCCTAGTTGAAGGACTTTGTTTTATGGAAGCGTGACACTGACAAAAGGCTTGAATTGTGGGCTCTGTGGTTTAAAGACTCCATTTAGATAAAGCCTGTTCCAATGAAAAATACCTACAAAAAAATAAAATTATCTGAAACCTAATTTACACAATTATTCAAATTCACAATTTTTTACAGAAATGGGTGCAAATCAGAAGAGGTTCCCTTCTTATATTAAATGGAGCCAACTTTCGGGTTGTACTCATTCCAACTCTTATTGCAGTCAGTGGATCTGCCTAAATGTAGTCAGTACAGATTTTGCCCATGGGGTGATGATATTCAGCTACCTTTTATGGCACACTTTGAGGCACAGTATTTTTGCCTGTTTTCTAATGTTAATCTCCCACTCCTTGATAAAATGAACAAACACAAAAAGAATGGAGAGTCCTGGCATCCATTTCTAAAGGTAGTTTGTGGAGCTAGGAGCTAAAAGCAAACCTTAGATAAGAAACAAAACATGCTGATTTAAAAGAATGTTTAATATAATAGTATATTTCCTGTAATTCATAGTCCCTACTTCCTTGAGTCTAAACTATTTCTTTACCTCTTATAATTTTCATTCTGCCTTCTGAAAGAAGATACCTTGTATCATTATTTCCCTTTAATTAAAATCAGAAGCAGCCCAGAATTGAGAGATTCCTGAAAGAGCAAGAGAACAGAACACTAAGGAAGGCTTTGGACACGGGATCCAGAGGCTACTCCAAATAACCTAATCGTAGACCTTCCAAAAAAATTTGGCTTTTAGGGTTATAATCATGCATGTATCATTTCTTCAAACTGTGTATTGCCAGTGCTGAAAGTTTTTCAGACTGAAGCCATTAGAAACATTTTGTTTGTACCAAGATAATAATAAGTCTCCTTAATTATTTGTCTTTTAAATTTTTCAATGGTCTAAATTCCCTTAAATCTCCTAATCACAGTTCTGATACCTTGGGTATTAGGGACATAGGCCCATAACCTGCTGATATGGTTCCAAAGCTGAACGGCTTAGGCCGATTTCCTGGTTTAAATCCTACAGTTTATCCACCCCCAAAAAGATGAACTTGTTGCTTTTAACTACCACCACCCCCTCCAATTTGCAGGGCACAGAGCATTCATGGGGTTTTTTTGGTTAGGTATAATTCCCTTAAGGAAAGGCACATTCCCCTACACCAAAGAGGGCATTCATCTCACCTCCCTTTAGTGATCAAAAAGATAGGTGTTAGGTTTAGAAAGACATAGATACTTGCAGCATGACTCATCTGGCCTTAAAACAAGATGGTTAAAAGCAGCAGTGTGACTAATTCTCAGGAAGTGCCTAGCCTCTAGTAACTATGGAGGAAAAACAGCTTGTTCGTTTGGAGTGGCTGTCTAAATTTTAGACAGCTAGAATTTGGGAAGCTGGACCTCTCCATAGGGTCTTTCTACTGTGAGTGTCTTTCAGCACAGCAACATAAGCACACAGCTTATCAGACAATAATCTGCAACTAGAGGAAACTTTTTGAAGGTGCCTCTGCCTGATAAAACTGGTGTTTGTTAGCATCAGAACTGACCAGCTCCTGAGTGTACTGCAAGCACATTTGCAGAACCATGGCAACTTCCTCATTAACTTCCGTATCTGCTGTGCTAGAACACATCTTAGGGATTTATTCTTGCTTTTTTTTATTTTATGTAAAAAAATGCTTATTTAACTCATAATTATATTTATTTTATTATATTTTCAGAACACAAATAGGAAAACTGAGGTTTAGGGAAAACAGTTCACATTTTTCTGCATTTCAGTCATTTTTATGCCTTTCCAAAGCATATTTTAATTAATTAGGACTATCATATATTTCCAAGGCAACAAGAAAGATCTTGCCTCTGAATCAGTGGACTTCAACAGAGCTGGAACCTGGCTCTCCAGAATTTTTTCTCATGTTTACCCATGGATTTAGCTTTTGCAGTTACAGGCTTTCAGATACTATTATGCTGATCTCTGGTGATATTGTTCCCAATCAGCAGTAATTTGCTCAACTTCTATGTTTTGAATGTCTGAGCTGGTACAGATATACTGTAGAAGTCCTTATTAGGTTTCTTTTGCTGTCAAGTAAAATGCTTGAATTCAGAGTAACCTTGTTAATTTAATTTAAACATATAATTTTACAGATTTATTGCAATGGATAAATTCAGCAACAACTCACATAAAGTTAATCTTTTTCAAGAACAATGTGTATTTTCCTTTCCACTAAAAGACTGAACAACGAAATAAAAATAAATTTCCAAATACCCACCCTGTAGTTTAATTTTAAGTTAGTACATTGGTTATTACCCAGCAGCAGAAAGGCAGTTGTGTGCTTAATCTGATGTGTGCACCACTGACAGCTTACTTTGCTGAGTCAAATTTCTTGTTGTGTAGCTGATAAGCAATAACCACAGTTACTGGTTTTGTTCCTATGTTTTTTCTGTGATGAAAAATTAAGGGTTGATAAAACATTACTGAACAGTGAGTCTGTTGCAGCACTCTCAAATTCCCATCTTTAAAATTTGTTCTTTTGGATGATAAGCCCCAAAAATTTCATTGATGGATAATAAATGAAATTAGTCAGTAATCTTTACCCTCAAATCTCTTTCTTTTGGTGCATGAATAAGTTCCCAACCTATTATGGAGATATAAAACATGACTTTGGAAGCAGGAGCCTCAAGTTAGACATCTAAATAATAGACCTGTTTTTAAAAATCTTTAGAGTCCTTGAAAGCCTCTGAGTTCCCAGCAGCTCCCCTGGAAGCTCATGCAAGCTGCTGGATGGACTTTTGAAAACCAGGCATCCCATTTGCATGCTTTTCTCCCTCAAATCTTAAATAGTTTTTTTAGAGGAGCTGTCACAACCCATACAAAAAAGCTGTCACTTTTAATGCATCCTGGTGTCTGTAGATTTCCAGTCAGGTCCATGCCTTCTTCCCTTACCATGGTGGTTTCTACTTGTGGAAAAAAAAATTAAACATCATAACTATAAATGCAAACAGCCCCATTAATTAATTGTAGGTTCAGCCCTAAAAGGTACAGAGCCTCTTTTGGTGGTGCAAAAGTGTTGAACTTTCTTTGCCTTCAGCTACCTTTTATGGCACACTTTGAGGCACAGTTCAGCTCCTCCTTGCAGTCTGAGACTCCCCTGAGCACAGTTTTGTGGCAGGCTGAATCCAAACTCTTCAAGAATGATTCCTTTTACTCTAGTGCGTCATTGCTGGGCCCTGTATAAAGTGAAAGAGCCTCTGACATGCACAAGTACCTTTTCCTTTCCTCTACATCACTCGGCAGCTTTCCTTGTCAGCATTCTGCTGTAGCTTCTGATACGTATGGACAACTTGTGTTTGTGGGATGACAATGTACCCCATGCCCAGGAAAGCATGTACATCAGCTAGAGGAAAGTTAAAAGAGCAGCAAGTGATCACCATGACTGCAACAGAGGAGGCTATATCAATAATACTTTTATTCAACAAGCCTGGTATACAAAAAAGTGGCAAAATGGGGGGATGGATGTGTGTGCTGAGGACAGGAACGGAGCAGCACCGTGTCTGTGGCCTCGCTGCCTGCTTTGCCTTTGCCAGAAGATGGGGGTGCAATGGCACTGCTGGTGCCCATGCTGGGCAGGCTGGTCCCAAGCCCCACAGGCCTCCAATGCCTCTGTTTCTCCCTCCCCTTGCCTCCTGCAGTGGCAGCTGGATCCAGCTTAACTCCATAGAGTGCTGGCCTAGCTCATCCCTTAGCCCTGCCACTCCCTTTTCTGTAACCCACTTACAGACCAAGATGACAAAATTCAGTTTTTCCTCCATTGTCTCTGCCTTGCACTAGACTTTTTGGTTCCATTTTCCTATCCTTAAATTTCATGTAATGTCTTTACTGAGTTCAGAAGTTCTGCAGGGCTTCACAAGGTCTTTATAGAGTACATTGAGATTAGGTATAAATGACCATTACCTAGCTCTCAAAACTCACTGCATCTCTACCTAAAACTTCAAATCTATGAGCTTTAAGCTGTTTCCAAGTTCTTCAGGGGTCAGGGTCAATTTTTAAATTAACAACACTGAAGGAAAACATTGATCTTCTAACTGCTTTCTCAACTGTAACATGTCAAAGAGGTCAGGGAATGCATCCTTTGGTGATGCAAAGCATGGTAAGAAAATCATCTGTCATGTGATCCCAAACTTTTACACCATTTTTAAGACAGCAAACAAAACAATTCATCATTTTCTAAGGAGACTGAAGCTAATAGAAGGAACCTTGACTGAAGCAGTATTTTCTGTGGTGCCACATTACTTATTTTTTTTTCCTTTAGGCATGGTTTCAAGAGAAAGCCCAGTCCCATGCAGCATGTTTGTATTTCAGCTACTGTGTGCTTATGCAATGCAATAAAAGAGGTGAAAAATGCAATAAGATTCTTATCTTGCAACAGAATCCTTTGAATAATTAGTCTCTGATAAACCGTGGTTTAAAGTACTGGGAAAGTACTCTATACAATAAATACAAGAACACCTTTAGCTTTTAACTGCAACTATCTGGTTTTCTCTGAATGGCAGGTGTTATGGCAAAGCTGTTACTCATAACGGTTAAGAGCTTTCAAGGACTGTGGAAACAATATGTAAACTGGTTTCTTTGGAAAGAAACCAGTCTAACTTCTGACTTCAGATAGACTTATGAGAAGCCTATTGTTCTTTGAAGATTTTTTAAATTACTGTCCTATTGGCTTTTGTGCTACCTTACCCCTGGACATTTCTGGAAACACCTATGCCCCCAAATGCAGAAACTTTAATTACTGAATTTGGTGTGCTTCAGTTTAGGCAATAGGAGAGTGGGAGTTTTTGGAATTGTGATTGTAATTCTGTGATTTGGATACCCAAATTCCTTTCAAGTTTTATTTTGAGGCATTAGTCTTTCCTGGAATGGAGCCATATATAAGAATAAACTGAAACATTCAGTCATAGAATTAGTATGGAGAGGTTCACTACTGAACTGTATCAAAGGGTAGAGCTGGTTGATGTTTTCAGCTGTGACATGAAAACAGATCAGTGAAGGAGACAGACTTTAAAAGATTTCAGTAAGAGCTGCTCTTACACCAATAATAGACAGGCTGGATGAAGCCTATCCCCTTTATTTGCTTCTGCTCTTGCCTCTGGTTTGTTTTTTCTCCAAGTACTTAGAAAATATGTGCAGTAGTTTATGACATGGCAAAGCTTTTACAAAATAAAGAAGTACTACATTCAGTATATTAGTTGGGTGTTAGAAATCTCAGAAGCACATCTAAGCAGATCTGTAATGAGGAACCCCAGTAAGTTACTGGGTTCTGGTGGAAAGTTTCCACAGTCCTGTCCAGCCCAGAAATCTGAGTTTACCTTCTGCAGAGAAGTGACGCATAGAGAATAGGGAAAGGAAGAGGGAGGAGGAGCTGTACACACCCTTGTCTTGCCCTGACATGGCAGTACTGCGGCTCTCCCAGGTCTCTCACCATAGAAGGAGTCCAAGTATTCAGTACAACTTTGTTCATAACTTTGTCATTTATTAATTCTGATTTCAATATATACATTATCATAAAATATGCAATTATGCAGCTTAATTTTCAGGTAATTATTTTGCCTTTTAATGCCATCTCTTTTGAATACCTGGTGAGGTTTTGTCAGCAATGTTAGATCCTGTTCAGGAAAAAGTATTTGAGCTGTGTGTATACATGTATGTACACCTATATACACCCACGCTTGAAAGGTGATGCAATTTCCCATTAAAGCTGGGAATATTCTTAGCTAGGGAGAGATAAATAATGGTTTTATATACCTGTCATAAATAATGACAGTGACTGATGACAGTGCTCTCTTGTGAAGGACCTTCAAAGTCTTCACACTGTGTAACAGGGATAGGGGGATCACATTAGCAATGGCTGGACTGGTGCACACACTGTTTCTTATTTGCTCAGCTTTACATGCTAAAAGCAGAGACAAGGCCAGGAACTTCACCTTTGGGGGTTTAACCCCTAGTTCTAGGTATCAGACAATTTCCTTTTTCTTGAAATTGTTAACAGTAGAGTAGGGAACTTAGAGTACTGTGCTGATACTATTCTCCTAAGCACACATTATTAACCACTGTCAGGGACGGCACTACAGAGATCTTTGTTCTGACCTAATATAACTGCTGCTTTTTTGTTGCTGGTTGGTTGGTTGGTTGGTTGGTTGGGCTTTTTGTGTTTGTTGGTTGCTTTACTTTTTAATTACCTGTTGCCATTATCGGGTACCTGAATTCCCATGTTTACCTGCTTGGTTGAGAAATTAGAAATGCACCATCCTGACATCGATGTTGGCTTTTAATAACCACAACACATTGTTTGCATCAGGCATGAAAACAAAAAATTAATTTTCTAAAGCAGCTTGATGGCGGCCAGACTGCACACTCGGAAATGACCATTCTATAGTAGTGGTCATACAAGTAGGGAATATTGGCAGCCATCCATTGTACATAATCTACTGCATAATTATATTTCATAGAAGCTTTCTGGTATGTGTGGATAATAAGATCATGTATCTATGAATCTGGAATGTTCCTAAAATGAGTTAGTGCATGCTCAACATTAGTTTCCCAAGTTTTTTCATACTGCAGTATTATATTACATTTACTAAATAGATTAAACGCTATTGCAGCCTTAAGGGGTACAGTATTCCAGTGGACAAGCAAGAGGATTTATGGAAGGAACATTGATTGATTTTAATAGAAGTTATATATGTAAATCTATGTGCAGTGAGGTCACATCATACTCTAGAGAATACCAGTAGAAGTGTTTTTACCCTGAAAACACAGCTGCCCATATTTGAAAAGTCTAATTTTCCTTCAAAACAGTAGACAGCAACACTTTATAGCCACTACAGTTAACTACATGACTTCAGCATACATTGCATTTTGTGCCTGCTCTAGAAATATTGAGGTCTAACCAAATTTTCCATATAATGAAATCAATAGCAGCTATAATTTGGATTCAATGACACTGTATTTCTAAGTCTCTGTCATGGACAACGTTAAGGAATTGTTTACCAGAAGCTATCAGTCCCTACCCTATGGCACCATGGTGATATGAATAATCCTCAACAGCCTTCATTCTACTCAAAAAGAGAATTATTCTTTCAACATTGCATAGGTTGAAGAGCTGAGAAGGGATTCACAGCGATAAGAATAATACAGTAATTTTTTTAGGCAATGTAACATATGGAATGTAGGAAAATATATCTTTAATAGAGTTTCTAATGTAAAGTGCACGGCTGTTTTAGATGACATGGTAGGTAATTATAGTGGCATCACTTACCAATATTCACAGCATTGTGTTTGTCTTTTATGACAGTTTACACAAAGGTGTCGTCACTCAATGCCCAATACAAGCAACTTATACTGGCTGGTATTATTTGTTGTCATTACTACCGATTTTGATTGTTCTTAAAGTTTTGCCTTCTTTCTTTTGCCAGTTTTTAATCCATGGCATTGTGTAAGGCAGACCATGTTTTCCCCTTTGCAAATCATGGCTGTGTATTCACCAGAAAACTGGAAAAAACAGAGGTGAGTGCACTGATGTGACACTGTAGACAGAATGAACAGTATAAAACACTTGCTACTGCCAGATAGCAGTTAGCTACAGAGTCTCCAAAATCCTAGTGCTTTTCCAGAATATATAAAACTTAAAAACTTACTCTGTCATAGCTATTGTTGATGATTATATACTCTTATTGTGTTTGCACTCAGGAATGGTACATTATCAGAAACGCATTCAGCTAGATGGGAGATGACCCCAGAATGACCTAGTCCACTCCAGTTCTCTGGAGCAGAATTAGATCATTCCCAAAAGATGTTTGACTCTTGTGGTTGCCCAACCCTATGCTAGAATACTTGTACTTAACTATATACTTGTCTTTGGAAGGTGTTTCTCAATGCCTAACTTAGGTCTGTGCTGTAAATTAAGCAAATTGTTTCTGATACAGATCAATAACCAGCACAGGTCTGATAGTCAGGTTGGATTGGGTCTTGAACAGCCTGGTCTAGTGGGAGGTGTCCCCACCCATGGCAAGGGAGACTGGGACTAGATGATCTTTAAAGTCCATTCCACCCCCTAAACATTCTATGATTCTGTGATTCTGTGGTACACCAGCATAAATCAATAGATGATACAATGTAACTCTCAGCTATCTCTACCAAAGAAAACACTGCTCCCTGTTGCAGCTGCTGAACATTCCTTATCCCCTTCATCACCTGGCTGATAGGACATGATGCTGCTTTAGACCTTTAGACATCAGTGTCTTACCAGCTCCTGGCAGTTTTACACTATTCATTTCTTCTGCAGTCAAATGCTTCATAATTTCAACTTAATTTTTCATTACATTTGTATTTACTGACTGGCACCAGAGATCATATAGGGTTATATTTCTATTATATTTATTTTCTACATTTTTCATTAAGCAGAAGCAAATAAGCCATGTCTCTCCAAAATGGGACAATATAAACTACATGCTGCAGTTCTGGGTGAACTGGCAACTCCCAGCTCAAATTTACCTAATTCCCAAGTGCAACACAAAAAAAAGCTTATTGGCTATCCACCACATAAACACCATGTGGGCTCTGCATTAAGGTAAGTTCTTTCTGCGTGACAGAAGGAAGCCCACACTTGGAACATGGTTAAGAACTTGGTCCATGCATTAGCCACATTCAAAGTCTATTCCCTTTCTGTGAAACACGGACAGAAGAAAAACATGTAAAATCTTATTTTAGTCACTGTTACCAACAGATAAGTCTATGCTTACTTGGCACCAGATCAGATGAGTAAAGTCCTGTTTTCTGTGGCCAACTTTCCTGATCATAGCTACATTCTAAACTAAGTCATGTTCTGAGTCATTTTTTAAGACCTAAATGACACAAAAGGTTTAGGATTATGGCATACAAGTCAAACAGGGTATTCTTTGAAAGCTTCCACAGAACACCAGCTGTCACAGCAAAAACTCTTTCTCTGTTTCTTTTCTACACTGAATGGAAAAACAGAGATTAAGAGTAAGCATTCTACAAATGGCATGAAGAAAGATACATCCATGCAATGACTGTACAGACACAGATGTACATACACTTACCTGAGCAGATGTAAAAGTCACGAAAACAAACAGAGCAGAAAAGAAGAGGGAAGAACCTCACACATGCCAAATATTGCTATAAAGTGTAGAATAAAACACCAATGAGCAATGACTGCAAATTAGAGAAAACACTTGGAAGTAAATAAAACACAGGTCCCTTCTCCACCATGTCCCTCAATTGTTGGCTATTGCCAGCTTCAGGGTGGCTGGTATTTCTGCTCCAATGAGCCTCCATTCAAAAAAATCTAAATCTTGGGGCCAAGACAGATACCCTTCAGCTCAGCACTCTGGATTGAAAGGAAGAGTGCCAGCAAGAGACCACAGATGGGAGATGGCATCAGCTCCTTGGGAGTTCCACCTCATGCTCCATGCCGTGGGGTCCCAGGATGAACTGGCAGTGCCCATCTCAGCAGACTCTGCTGGCTTGTTTCCCCTCTGTCACTCCTGTTAGGGATCTGGATTACCTAGCAGCTTCCACAGCGGCACAGCCTGGCTGCCTGCCCTGTGGCATAAACCATGCCACCAGGACACCCCCACCTCGGACACCGTCTGCAGTGTACATGCCATATCTGCCCCTGTGCGAGATCATAGGATCAGGGCTGCAGGAGTCTCCATCTTCTTGCTGTACTCTTTCACTACTGTCCTGCAGTGTGATTTTCAGTGAATCTGTTCCCTTCCCCATCCTTCCATCTCCCTGGCTCTGACTGCAAGCCGTTTGGTGCAGACTGCCTTTCAGTGTGAAGCTGCACAGCGTGGAGCCCAAGAGGGGACCTAGTTCCAAGCTAAAGCTTTAGGAAACAAGGCAAGCTGTTTTCTTCACAGTAGGTATACATTTTGCCCTTGATCACCCATTGCACAATAATCCCCAAAAGGCAACTCTCTGAAGCCAGCCAGTGACATTCACTGGCTCTTGCCTTAAGAGCTAGATGGCAAAATACGGCTGATGGATTCTCTCAGGTGCATTCCTAGGAGTATACAGACACTATTGGAGCCAACAGGCTTGTGTTAGTTGTAGGCATGCTCTTCACATGGCAAGTTTCTTGGCCACTTCTGCCATTGGTAATTACTAAAGCATATACAAACAAATAGGGGGAAATATATGTATGCTTAGACCCTGACATTATGTTATGGTTCTTTGTACTAAGAAACAATAGCCCCACGGTATAGTTTATTACTGTAAAAACAGAAAGATACAATTTGTTAAACATAAAATGATCTGCTATAAACAAAGGCTCTGACTGAAAGAAAAATAAACTAAACAATCATACTGTAATTGGCTTAGATGCCTTAATCAGTGCCAATTATGCCGTGGCTGCTATGTTTTACATGGATTAAATAGTACTTTCTCTCACTTAAATTAGTTAAAACACTGTGTGAATGTTAATGACTTGTTTTTCTATAAACATATTAGTAAATATGCTAGAATTTTTATGTGTTCCTCTTAGAAGTTACATATGAAAAATATTCTCATATTGCACATTGGAATTAATTCTTAGTGTTCAGTTATATCATCTTTCTCATTATGCCTATGCTTCACTACAAGTAGCTTTAAAATATGTAGTATATATTTATAATCCATTTTCACACAGCTATAATAAGGCTAATGATAGGTGAGGATAATTATTTCCCAAATTGGTATTAGATGTGATATCTGAAATATCTTTTCAGGAATAATTTTCTATGCAGTATAAATACTACTTTTTTGTTTAGAGAACCTATTTTGGGTTGCTAAAGGGAACTTCTAAAAAGTCATAATTTATGCTAACATTTTAAAACAAATTCTAAATACTCAAATTCACAGTAATTGACTGATGTATCTCTACTACAACAATCATTGGTCTGTCATCCGTTCTGGTGTTTTCTTGAGGATAAATATCCAGAAAAAACGGTTAAAATAATTTTAGTTGAGACAGAACATTCAAGTTAATAAACAAAACCCGACAATAACACCCTCAATAAAAGCAAATTGTTTTCCAAAACCTTTATGAAAATATGTTCTTTGAAAAGGAAGCTTCATATTGTTCTGCAGAACACTTATTATAAGATCAAACAGTGAATCCCCAGCAGAACCTCAGCTGTTCCAGAAATACAGATAAAATGCACAAAGAAAAACAATACATTGTGTCTCATCCCTTCTGAAAGTCTTCATCTATTCATCACAATTCTTGGTATTGCCCACCACTACCAGCTTCTTTTAATCAACTGCTTTATACTCATTCCGGTAATTGCTTGTTATCCATTTCCACACCACTGGCTTATTCACTATTTCCAGCAAAACAGTACAGACCTCATTTTATGAAAGCAATTTGTATTCAGCACATAACATAATTTCTTTTTAATTTTAATGGAGTTTGATTGAAGTTTAATTCAAATTCAAATAATAAATTAGAATTTTCCTTTTTAAATGCATTTCAGTATAAATGGATTCTCTTTTTCCTGATTTCTTTGAAATTACAGTGATTTAAAAATAAATTAGAATTAAAAATACTGACATTGAAAAGTATTGAAAAACATAATTTCACAAAGAAAAATTTGATGTAAAATCAGAAAACAGTGATGCAGAAAGAAATTTCTTCCTCTTTCAATACACATTCCTGAGTTTTTGTATTTCTAGAACAAAAAATACTTTAGAATTACATAAGTGTAAAAATAGCTACAAATGGTAGTCAGAATTCATTTCATAACAATATTTAATAAGCTTCTTAAAATATTAATTTCCAAAAATAGCTGTAAATTTCTAAAAATTAAAATATTGTTAATTTTAAAATAAATAAGGGATTTCTTAATTTCTGTATGGGGAAACTTCCATTGTCGATAAAAAAGCAAATGTATACTTAACTCTTCTAAATCAGAAATGTTAAAAGTAGCATGTTGTTTTCATGAACACAAAAGATTAAACCTTTTAAAAGGTTGCTATGAAAAGAAAATATCTATTATTCACAGTGTATTTTTTATGATTTATAACTATTATAGAATGTATATTGTTTGAAATATCTCTTTGATTTTGAACTGTAAAACAAATGCAGTAGAATTTATATTTTCAAAGAACTCTGACAATCCAAGTAAGTAATTTCAGCCTCTACAACAAATTGGTTTTAATATAATCTGTTTTAGCTGGTGTTTATATTTAACCATGTTTGGAAATTTCTTCTTGAAATCACTTAACTTGTGAAAAATGAGAAAATTGGTTTAGGTAATTTTAGAGATTTGTATAGTTTCTTTGTACTTTGGGAGACACGGTAGTTTGACTACTTCAGATGAGAAGAAAAAAACCAGTCACATAATTTTTTAAAAAAGTCCCTCAAAAAACCTCTGAGGAGCATATAAAGCCACATCAACTATGTGGCACTTTTCTGTTATAAACTCATTGAGTTTGACAGCATGAGCATATAATCTCCCATGGCAATCTCTCCTGACATCACCACACAGAAAGGCAGCTAGAACACTTTTAAAGGACAGAACAATTACATACACTCCTCCAAAATACTGGGAGAATTTGGGATGAAAAGGTGATCTCGCATTGAACGCTGTTTAGTAGGAGAATGATAAACCAGCACATTTGAGCACAGAAGTAAATGTCAGGGTACTGCAGAAATCTCTTTTCTACGTTCATCCTGAACGTGAGGCTGCATGTTTATCTGGCCAAAGGACCCGGTGCCCTCAGCCCCTCCTTGGGAATAGCACAGTTAACAGAGCCCAACGGGAGTTAAATGATCCAGAGATCTTCAGGGGGAGACAGCAACCAAGGCTTCACTTCTCCCTCCCAAAAGTGAAGCCTATTGCATGTAAAGTGATACAATTAATGCCTGTGGAACCTGAGGAGCGCTTTGTACCAAGCTTGTTGCAGCTGCCTAAATATTAAAGGAAAGGAAAGGAAAAGAAAAGAAAGGAGAGGAAAAGAAAGGAAAGGAAAGGAAAGGAAAGGAAAGGAAAGGAAAGGAAAGGAAAGGAAAGGAAAGGAAAGGAAAGGAAAGGAAAGGAAAGGAAAGGAAAGGAAAAAGGAAAGGAAAGGCATGAATATTACTCAACAAAAAAACAAAGGGAGATAGTGTACATACGGACCTTGTACTGTGATGTGATTTTTCACATCTTTTAAAAAGAAATATTTGATCTGTGTATTTGAATCTGTGACACTTTCACATTTAAAAATTATGGGGTTTGCTGTTAACTTCAGCATATTTTTCTGATAAATCATGGACTTCAGAAGTTGATTAGGAATTTCTGTGATTTAAACTAAGATATATTGTGAGCATAAATTAAGGTCTTGAAAAGTATGCACAGTCTCCTGCAAAAACTCACATGCTACTGGCCTTTTCCTTGAAGGTGAATGGTACCAGTTCCCTCTTTTCTCTGGGGGAAATCAGGGGTCTCCCTTCTGCCCTCAGCCAGTTTCCCCTCACTGGCCTTCCAGGTGCTGCTTCTAAACCTCTTAGAAATAGGAAGGGCACGTGGAATTGCTGGGGTCAGGTTTGAAGCCAGTTTTAATTTAACCTGTAGGATTTCATATATGCTGGTTAACATTGTGAGCCCAGATAGAGTAATTATATGCTTCTTTCTGATATGAATTATTTTAGTTTGTACAGAATTGTATCTTTTTTTTTTAGTTATTCTAAATCAGTGTGCAGTGCCAAGTTCTAGACACACACTTTTTGTAGTTATAAAACCACTCAGTTAAATTACACTTCTCTCTCTATAAGGGGATTTGGGTCCACCACTTCCCAGTTAAACCAGTGTATGAGGTGGTTCAGGAGCTGGATCATAATATCCTTAAGGTCCAGAAGAGCATGTGCTGGAGGGTACCAGCTGGGAGAACTGGGAACTAGGCCGTGTGCTTTTGCCCCATGAAGACACAGTTGATTGGCATTTGTCTTGTGATTTTTACTTTTTTTCCTGAGGCGAATTTCAGTATTTGCAGGAATCGGCTCCATACAGAATATTCTCTGCATCGGAGAACGAGCTGCCCGTGCACGCTACTCCTCCGCACACCCTGCTCTCCTTGCCCCCCTGCCCTGTGCATCTCCAGCTGCAATTCTGTCGGGGCAAAGACTTTGCTGTGACTGGGGGTTCTTCAGCAACCAAGTTTCTTGATGCTTCCCGAAAGCATTCATGGGCACTTACTTCCTGCCGGAGCTCTGCGCTGTGAATGGAAAGTAGCAAATAAAAAA